>JAJOZX010000098.1:522500-672500 GCA_023014485.1 Bathynomus jamesi | reverse complement strand
AAGCATTAATTCCAATCAATACAATGGGATAACTCTGACAAATGGACAAAAAGAGCACTGGACGACTATCCCGTTCTAACGGAATATTGATGCTGTTTTACACGCGTGTGGAAATCCTTTCCCGTCTGACCAATGTAAAAGGAATCACATTGTTTACAACCAATTTTATAGATAATGCCTGAATTATTGGTAGGGCTATTTTTTACTGATATTTTTCACAATATTTTTCACGTGTTACTTTCGTGAAATAATTTTCATCATTATATATATATATTATATATATATATATATATATATATATATACACACACACATGGTGTTTCATAGCATGTGGGACGCACTTTCAGGATGGATTCAGGACGTGGAAACAATGAAAAAAGTTTGTATAAACATATGCCCAAAATCGCTTCTTTTCCGAGTTACAGCCCATTTTGTGTTCCAGCAATTCTTTCCGCAAACTGTTTACGAACACTGCTTGCCAACAACGTTTGTGAGTGTGTACGAGACTTATTTCATGTATGGCCTTGCCAATTGTAATGTTTCGTACACTCTATGACATGTTTCAATATCATTGAGTGTAGAGCCACCAGTCAGTCAGAGGTACATCGTAGTGTTTCACTGTTCGTATTCGTAACTTCTTACCGTGAATAAGTGCAGTTCAGTGAAGAAAAAAGAACCTTAAATTTTTTGTGCTATTCATTGATAGTGTGCATTTGAAGTGAGAATGGAGGCTTATTCAAACAGAGAAATGAGAGACATGCATCTCATGTATGGATTTGCTGAGTGTAATGCGGCTGCAGCAAGATGTATGTATTAGGCCGGGTCGAATTTCTTGGGGCAGATCGGGCATTATGTGGGGCTTATGAATTGGGGTCCTGACCAACATACTCCAAAAGAAAGTTTATGCTCCCCCCCCCCCCTACCGTACCACTAGCATACTCCCTCCTATTTTTGGCTCCGCCCCAAAAATGAAAATAGTCTCATAAATGAAAATGGAGACCATTTAGAGCATCTTCTCACAGAGATGACCCCCACTAAAATTGCATAATATATCTCGTGTGCAATTTTCAGGCAATTACCTCAAACATTTGGATTTCTCAAAATTTTCACCACGGGAATTTTCTCAAAATATTTGCTATATCAGAAAATTGATTACACATAAACGTTGTTTATGTGTAATCAATTTACTGAGCTGTGTGTTGAATTTCAAATTCAATACCAATAAATTTCATGTTCTAATTATCATATATTTTTACAGGAATTATAAGAATTTATGCTCTTTAGATTTACTTATGATCCTTGCATGATTCTATAAAAGCTGGATTTTTAATTTTTTAAAAAGGTTGAAAAAATGTCAACCAGAAACAAATCTTCAAATGCAACTTTTGGTTTTGCCACTGAATTCCGCCGATCAATGATTCCTACAAAGGCAGACGTTGTCAGACACTATTTCTTCATTCAAAAGAGAGAAAAATTAAGTCAAGGGGATCAGCAACTGCGAACGATTGCTACAATATAGTTACCAAAGATCTTCAAGATATTTGGGCCATGTTCTCTTTCCCTGTCATTCAAGAAAGATCTATTTCTTCTGCAGTGGAAAAATTAATCAGATCAGCTCTTTCCTTGAACAAGGTTCCTCTACGTCAAAAGAATGAAAATTTTGCTAAAAAACTTGCTTCATATGATGAAATGTTTGACATTTGTACTTGCAAATGTTATGATAAAGGAATAGAAAGGCCGTTTTGTCGATGCGAGGTAAAAATCCCAATGGTAGAGTGGGAGTCATTTGTAGGCCAAAAGCAAAGAATAAATCAATTAGGGCCATTTGATCGTGAAGCTGCCGCTGTCCAGAGACGATCCCTCTCAAGAGCAAGAGAAGAACAAGAGAGGCAACAAAGGTCACAAGTGGAAATGGAAGAAGCTATGCAAGTTGTACCATCTTCTTCAGTAGATGACTTTAGCGAAGATATAGAAGACAGTGACAATGAGCTAGAATTCGTGCCCGATGTGGAATTGATTGAAAATGATCAAAATAGGTATTCATACAATGAATTACCATTGGTGGCAGACCGTTACCGTGTGAGTTCGAGAGCTACAGCAGCTATTGTTAATGTTGCATTGAAAGATATGGGAATAATCGATCAATCTAACATGCTTGATAGGAAGAAAATAGAAAGAGAGAGAATTCGTGTAGGCAAGAAAAATATTGTTAGATCTAGATGTGAAAATGTGAATATTGAATGTATAGGGTTTGATGGAAGAAACGATACGTTAACCAAGCATGAAAAAGAGAAAGAAGAACATTATGTGCTGATCAAAGACCCTGGAGGTATCTATGTAGACCATCTCTGCCCTGACGCAGGAAATGCTCGGTGTATAGCTGATGAAATTATAACGTTCTTAATTGATTCAGCGAGCATCGACGGTACTGCTGTCAATACTGGTAGAATTGCTGGTGCCATAAAATTGACTGAAATTTTTTTGCATAGATCAGTTCAATGGCTCGTGTGTCTTTTACACATGAATGAACTCCCCTTCAGACACATATTTGAAACCATAGACGGAAAAACATCAGGGCCAAATACCTTTAAAGGTTCAATTGGAGCCAAATTGAAATGTGATTTAACCATTTTAGACTTAGTGGCATTTTCACCAGTTCAGGGCAACGTCCAAGATATACCACCGAATGGCGTGAAAGAGTTGAGCAGTGATCAAAAGTATCTCTATGATATGTGCCTAGCAGTGCAATCTGGATGGGTATCTGAAAGTCTAGCCCGCAGGTCTCCAGGTGCCATTCATCATGCTCGCTGGATTACCCGAGCAAACCGGATTCTTCGTTTATATGTATCGACTTTGCATCCCGAACAAAATCTGAAAGAACTGGTAACCATCGTCATGAAATCATATGCTCCCGGATGGTTTCATATCAAATCCCATCCCAAAGCTACTGACGGAGCACGGAATTTTTTTAATTTGATTGTCTTGATGCGAGGATTGGAAGAAAAACATCGCATTATTATGGAACCGGTGTTCCGTAAGAATGCCTATTTTGCCAATCCCGAAGCTATCCTACTGTCAATGCTTACTGATAGCAGACAACATGTCAGAGAAGATGCTCTTCAGAAGATACTTCTCAGTCGGACACGTTTCAGTGGCACACGAAATTTTGAGCTTCCTAAATCTCTAAATTTCGATTCCAAAGACTACTATGAGATGATTGACTGGAGAAAGAAAGCTATCAATCCTCCGCCTTTGATAAGGAATTTCAGCAATGAAGAGCTACTACATACAAGAACAGAACCCTTGAAAATTGCTGCTTTTTCATGCCACAGTCAAAGCGTGGAAAGTGCAGTGAACTTAGTGACAAAAGCATCAGAACAAAGGATTGGCTACGGCAATCGGCACAAATTTATCCTCAATCAACTGGAATCAAGAAAAAGACTGCCACAGTTTGAATGGAAGAGCCAATGGGGCCAAGGCACATCCACAAGTAATTAGTGAATTGTGAAGGTAATTTTTAAATTAAATTTTGTTTTTACTTCAAAGCTGTTTTGTGTAATAAATGGTACAATAAACTAATTGTCTTCTTTTCAGACAAATATACTAGGCCTATATGAGGTTTATGAATTGGTCTCCTAGGCAATCAGTACTCCAAACTAAAGTTTATACCACCCTTTTCTATATACTGATAACACTTTTTGGGGATGCGGCAATTTTTCAAGGCTTTGAAATTTCTTGGATAATTGCCTGAAAATTGCAAATGAGGTATATTATGCAATTTTAAGGGGGGTCATCTCTATAAAAAAAATGCTCTAAATGATCCCCATTTTGATTTATGATACTATTTTTAATTTGGTGGCGGAGCCAAAAATAAGAGGGAGTATGCTAGTGGTACGGAGGGGAGCATAAACTTTCTTTTGGAGTATGTTGGTCAGGATATCATTTCATAAATCTCATATATTGCCCATCTAAAAAAAATCATTTTGACAAGATTTCGACCCGGCCTAGTATGTATGCGAAAAGGTTTCCGAATCGTCGTCTGCCAGATAAGACCTTCCAGAGAATAGACGAGCGTCTTGGTGATACAGGATCATTCAACAAGCGAATTTCAGATGGTGGTAGACCAATCAGCGCCAGAACTGTTGAGTTGGAGGAGCGGGTCCTGAATCGCGTGGAGGAACATCCTGGTGTTAGCACCCGAAGGATAGCAGCAGCAGAGGGTGTAAGATACACAACTGTGTGGAGAATTTTACGGGAACAACAGCTTTACCCATATCACATTCAGAGAGTACAAGGCCTTACTGAAGCTGATTTCCCACCACGAGAGGCTTTTTGTACTTGGTTCCTTCAACAGTGTGCTCGCGATCCTCTTTTTCTATCCTCCATGTTGTTTGAGGCTGTCTTCACATGAAATGGCGTGATCAATTTTCACAACACTCATCACTGGGCCGAAGAGAATCCGCATGCCATTATCCAGTCAAGGCACCAACAACAATTTAGTATCAATGTATGGGCAGGACTTATTGCCGACAACTTAATCGGTCCTTTTGTTTTGCCTGGAAGATTAACAGGAGAATCCTCTTCCACTTTTTTAAGGAATGATTTAAGCGATTTACTAGATGAAGTTCCTCTTGGTGTTCGACGTTGTATGTGGTTTATGCATGACGGCGCTCCGCCTCATTTTAGTCGAGTAGCCAGAGACTATCTGGATGACCATTTCCCTGATAAATGAATAGGCCGTGGAGAACCCATTGCGTGGCCTGCTCGCTCCCCGACCTGAATCCACTCGATTTTTACCTGTGGGGTCATCTGAAATCCATCGTTTATGTGACATACATTGACAACGTTGAAAGGCTTCGCCAACGTGTAGAACAAGGATGCCAGAAAATCTGAGCAATACCTGGAATGTTTGAACGCGTCAGGCAGTCTATGACGAGGCGTGTTCAGGCATGTATTCAAGCGCAAGGCGGTCATTTTGAGCACTTCCTTTAAAGGTAATATAGCTCGGTAATATAACTCGGAAACAAAGCGATTTCGGGCATGTTTATATAAACTTTTTTCATTGTTTTCAGGTCATGAATCCATCTTGAAAGTGCGTCCTACACGTTATGAAACACCGTGTGTGTATATATATATATATGAAGAATAAAATGAGAATAAAAAAACATATTTGTAATAATAAACCAGAATTTTATTATGGCACGTAACTTAATTAAGATGACAGTAAATTGGGAACAAAACAATATCGAGCAGCTTTTCCATGGGCTAATAAAGGTCTAAAACACATCATGACAGACGAAATGAATTTCTATATAAAAGTTTATTTTGGAGGAGGTTTCGGTAACTTACTTTTTAAAAGGGTGTACACACACGCGGATAAGATATTAAAGAAGAATAGTATCTAAATACGGGTAAGAGATACTAATATATCAATTTTAACTGCATACACGAGCAAATACTTTCAGTGTATGTTCTCAGATATTTATACAAAACTTTTTCTTTGTTAAAGAAAGAGTAAGGATTGCAAAATGGCTGTCATTAAAAATACCAATAAATGTACAATTTTTAAAATACTACCCAATATCCTATTCCTTCTCGAAGTCAAAATATGATCCTCAACACTGTTATGCAATTATGCAAAGATTGCGTATCTCTATTTGAAGAAAGTTAGAATATGTATGTTAAAAATACTTGAAGATTAGGCACTTACTTGCCTGAAATGACAATGTCATTTCGCATCGACTTCAAAATATTCACTATAAAAAGTGGTAAATCCGTTGTTTTCAGCTTCTGTCAATATAAAGTGAATCAGGCGTATTATCATTCACTGTTATTGTTGTTTGCACAAAGAAGAATGAAGAACAGAGATGAAAACATCGCCATAACAACCCGAATTTAGAGTCATCTTCCGGCTGGCTCACAGTATTTTCCTTAATATATTCATCCATAAAATTACGCGTTTCTGTAGGAGGATTTTATACCCTTTAAGTAAATATGCCTTCTGCATATAATTTTCTTCATTTTTCAAATAAAAAGTTATTTTTAACGCTGTTAATATAAACTGTTTACGTAAATTAAATCAAATCAAATCTAATAAAATTGGTTATCGTAGTTATTGCTAACGGCACATATAATAATGATAGTAATAATCATAATTATATACCCATAAAAACTATTTAATTATTGTAATCAAAATTAGTGTCAAATAATAGCATTTGGAGTGACTCTTAATGACAGAAGCGTACAGTACATTCCATAAAACGTCAGTTGCGGAGTTGCGGAGAGAAATTCTGGAGAACTTCCGTTCGATTGGAAACTTGCAAACATTACACCAATATATGATAATTAAAACCGACTCTAATAGACAGAGTTTATTTCCACAACAGTTTCGATGCCCACTGGCATCCTCTTCGGGTGGATGCAGAAAAACGAATGAACCAAAAACAAGAGGGAAAACAGTCCAGGGACCATTAAGAAATTCGCACCTAGGTTAGATCCCGTTCTCCCGACACTGGAAGAGCATTTTTATTAAAGGGACCCGCTTATAAGTACATTCGCACAAATTTAAAACTATCTCCTTGTTCTATACATATAGATTCTATTATTTTTTTACATAATTATTACATTTATTATTAAATTTATTACATTTAATATTGCATTATTATTTATTACAGAAATTATAAATGTATTATTACATTGATTATTACACTGTTGTTTATTATACAGAAATTGTAAACCGAAAAGTGAAGTTTTTTGCATTTATTACGCCAATATTTAAAAAGGGGACAAATCGCTTCCGGGAAATTATCATCCTATTAGTCTGACTTCAGTAGCAAGTTTATGGAGACGATCGTTCGGGACAAAATAGCTAATCACTGAGAGAAGAATAAATTAATCAGATTCTTAACACGGCTTTCGACGTAATCTTTCTTCTCTTACTAATTTGCTCAACTTCAATGATACTGAAAATATATATGAAGAAAGTAAAACAGCAGATGTTATATATTTTCATTTTCAAAGGTCGTTTGATAAAGTGACACATAGGAGATTATGAGTTAAATTTTGGTTTTACGGAATTAATGGTAGTGTTCTCAAATGGACCGAAAATTGGCTTAGTGGACGTAAACAAAGAGCGGTCATTAATGGCAAAGGGTCTAACTGGAAAAGTGTAACTAGCGGCGTACCTCAGGGGTTAATTCTGAGACCAATTCTTTTTATTATTTATATCGGTGACATCATCGACATAGGAATTAAGAGTATAATTTCAAAATTTGCGGATGATACCAAACTAGGGGGACGAACGAAATCAGCGGCAGAACATCCGCAGATTCAAGAAGATATTAATAAGTTATTCATGTGGGCATAAATTTGGCAAATGCACTTTAATATAGATAAATGTAAAAAGTTGTATATCGATAGAAACAATGCTGAAGAAAAGTATTTTATGCGCGACAATACACTAACGAGTGTTACGGAAGAGAAAGATTTCGGTATTATTGTTGCCGACACTCTTAAACCTACTATATATCAACGCGGTCAGAAAAGCAACTAGAATGTTATAAGTTATTGGTAGGTTAATTCAATTTAAGTCGGAGAGAACAATGCGAACATTATATAATTCCTTTGTACACCCCTACCTAGCATACTGCGTTCAGTTCTGGTCCCCATATTTACGACAGAACATAGACAGAATGGAGAGAGTGCAGCGACGGGCTACGAAGATGATTCCTAGACTTTGAAACAAAACATACGCTGCCCGTGTTAAATTTATTCTCATTTGTGAAAATGCTTTATTCGAGAAGATTTAATCCAAGTGTTTAAAAATGTAAAGATTTTGATAATGTCGAGGCCGAAAAATATTTCACCCTTAAAAATGCAAACAGAACTCGCGGTAATGGTCTGAATTTACTGGGTAGACCATTTAATTCTAATGAAGCTAAATATTTTTTCTTCAATCGTATTGTTCATTTGTGAAATGGACCGCCAGTTAACGTAGTTCAAAATAATTTGGTCGAGTCCTTTAAAAAGAGACTAGATTCTTATCTTACCTTAACCCCGAGTTAGAAGCACTCGCTAGCTCATAAAATTATTGTAGCATTTTCACTCGGATTTCTTCCTCTTTACTTTAAAATTTTCACCTTATTTCTTCCTTTCAACCTCTTTTCTTTGTTTGGCTTTAAAACTTTCACTTGTCTTTAAATTTTCCTGCATCTTTTAACATTCCCTCTTAAACAGACAGCCTCATAGTGACCAACCGATCTGCTGCTGTTTGGCATTCTTTGTATTATTAAATAAAGAAAATAATAAATAAATAAAAATCCACAATTATTGAATTATTGAACTGTAATTTTGGAGATGTTTTTGAAATGTTAAAATTTTTCTGTAATTTTTATTCCAAACATTTGCAACATGTATTAAGAAAATGGCTAATTTCCTGCAACATTTCGCAAAAACTTCAAATTCTACTATGTTATACGCCTATAAATCCCAAGATTTTGAGGGATATGGAAAAAGTTTTAAAATTAGGCTACAATCTTCTCACCCCTTTAATGCACAATCGTACAGTATATACAGGGTGTCCGAGAATTATCTGTACAATCTTTGGCTGTTATTAAAAGTCAACCATGAAGTGTAGAAATTCCAGTGTTGTCCCATTTTACAGAGAATCTCATTAGGTTTTTTCTGATACCAAGTTTTGACAAGTTTTTTAGAAATTCCAGTGTGTCCGAACATTATCTGTACAATTTCATCTTTTAATAAAATTCTTGATAACACACGTAAAATTCTTAAACAAGATTATTTAGAATCTGTATTTTCAAAAGTTTCTTTTATTAAAGTAACGTTGTTACAAACATTCGATATGTGCACCATTAGTGATTCGCAAAACATCCAATCGATACTCCAAATGTTGCCATGTACGCTGCAGCATATCCACATCAATTCGCTCAATAGCAGCTGTGATTCTTGCTTTTAAATCATAAATGTCTGTCACCCGCATACATTTCTAAAAACCTTGTCAAAACGTGGTATCAGAAAAAACTTAATGAGATTCTCTGTAAAATGGGACAACACTGGAATTTCTACACTTCATGGTTGACTTTTAATAACAGCCAAAAATTGTACAGATAATTCTCGGACACCCTGTATATATATATATATATATACAAACTCAGAATGGTTCCCTGAGAAACTTGTATGTTAAACACAGACCGTGCATGGAACAAGGAACTCTTCTGGGAAATTACATACACTATAGTTCGAATAAGTAATGATAAATGACAAATACTTTTTCTTTGTCATGATGCAAAGCCCAACGTGGGCACCGGGTTACTTGCAAAGAGGCCCCAAAATATAGCTTCCCTCACCAGCTATCTGCAAAGTAGATAGGATCCAGCTTTGGGACAGGATCTAGGGTTTACAGCTTACACCTAGCCTACTACATTCAGAACCTCAATATACGCAAGAAACTCGTTGTATTCATGTCGGATTTGGATTGAATACATCAAAGAAAAAGGGGTATAGTTACCCATTTTTCTTTAATGTATTCATTCCGACGTGACTGCAACGAGTTTCTTGCGTATATTGAGGTTCTGAATGTAGTAGGCTAGGTATAAGCTGTAAACCCTAGATCCTGTCCCAAAGCTGGATCCTATCTATTTTGCAGATAGTTGGTGAGGGAAGCTATATTTTGGAGCCTCTTTGCGAGTTACCCGGTGCCCACGTTGGGCTTTGCATCATGAAAAAGAAAAAACTATAGTATTTGTCACTTATCATTACTTATTCGAACTATAGTGGATGTAATTTCCCAGAAGAGTTCCTAGTTCCATGCACGGTCTGTGTTTAACATATAAGTTTCTCAGGGGCCCATTCTGAGTTTGTGTATATTAAACGGACGTGTTTTGTGCCTTGAAAAGTGGACGCTCAATGTCCCGGTTGCGGTTTAAGTTTTGTTTTTTGGCTAAAAATACAATAGTTACCCTTTTTTCTTTGATGTATTCAATCCGACGTAAATGCAACGAGTTTCTTGCGTATATTGAGGTTCTGAATGTAGTAGGCTTGGTGTAAGCTGTAAACCCTAGATCCTGTCCCAAAGCTGGATCCTATCTATTTTGCAGATAGCTGGTGAGGGAAGCTATATTTTGGGGCCTCTTTGCGAGTAACCCGGTGCCCACGTTGGGCTTTGCATCATGAAAAAGAAAAACTATAGTATTTGTCATTTATCATTACTTATTCGAACTATAGTAGATGTAACTTCCCAGAAGAGTTCCTTGTTCCATGCACGGTCTGTGTTTAACATATATACATATATATATATATATATATATATATATATATATATATATATATATATATATATATATATATATATATATATATATATATATATATATAAGCCACAAAAGAGAATATAATTTAACACTTTGCCCCAGATAATGTAGCTAGAGCTGTAGGGCAAATGAAATTACATTCAGCTGAGAGTCCGAACAAATAAGAACGCCTCGGTGATTAAAAACTGATAGATTGAAATAGCTGCACCCCTATATTGGATATCTAGATCTCTGGACACAGGAGGAATACCGAGCATCTTGGAGAGGGAGAACATTGTTCCTATATATAAAGGAGGAGACAGCTCTCAGGCATTTCAACTACAGACCAGTGTTACTGACATTTCAACTCACAAAATATTTGAAAAAATAACTAGAGAAAATTTATGCCCTTTTGGAGACATAGGACAGATTCAATGAGAATCAGCACAGATTCCGATCAGGAAGATCGTGCCTATCACAACTGATAGAGCATTCACGGAGAAGAAGAGGAAGACCGAAGACGAGATGGAGGGACTGTGTGGTGGCGGACTTCAGGGAGAAGGACTTGGAGGAGGACGCGGTATACGACAGAGGAGAGTGGAGAAGACGAACCAAAAACAGCGACCCCATGTAAAGATGGGATAATAAGCTGCGGAAGAAGAAGAGGAGACATAGGACAGATTCAATGAGAATCAGCACAGATTCCGATCAGGAAGATAGTGCCTATCACAACTGATAGAGCATTATAATAAGATAATTGAGGCAACTGAAAACAATGAGAACTATGATACACGGATTTTGCTAAAGCATTCGGCAAGTGTGATCATAATATAATAGGGTGTGTCAATTTTAGTAAAGTCAACAATTCAAAAACTACTAATGCTCAAATGATGTCATATTATCTAGCAAACTTAGAAATATCTTTAATGTTGTTTAAAAAAGCCATTTACCTACTTATATTTCATCATACCGGTTTGAAATATTACCTAAATACAGTATGACTAGCATCGTATATCAATGTGCCATTGATATGTATGGTCAACTTTGGTTATTTTTGGTGTGCAGTGTGGTTTCTAAGTTTCACATAGTCACAAATGCTGGAGTTTTGATTATGAATGCGTGTTTTCCCTCCTTTTTGACAATTTTGATTACTTCGTAATGTAAATATTGTGTAATTCAAATTATTCGAAATATTATGTGTGACCCAAACTTTCTGTATATTTTGATATGATAGATATATAAAATTGTCATTACTTTGAATAATTAAGTCTTGTACCTATAACAACACAACCTTTTATCTGAGCTTATAGGAAGATATTAAGAATTTCAATTAACTTAATTTTATGTAATCATAATCAGTAGGCCTATCCAAATTTCAATGAAATTTCTTTTGTTCACAGGTCTACAGGATGAGTCAGAAAGAAATCAGAAACCGAAGCAAATCAAGTTGTCACCTAAGTCATTTGGGGGGGACTGGGAGGGAACTTCCCCCTGCTGAGCTGCCCACAGCCAGAGATCTGCTGAGGTATGGTTTGTTGAGGAGAGAGATGAGTGAGGAAGACGGGAGGAATTACCCAGTTAATGACCTGATTAACAACAGCATTGTTCCAGGGCTGGCTCAGAGGAGAAAGGCCAACGCTCTATTCACAGGACCTGTAATCAACACTGAGGTCAGGATCAGGGCTAAAGTGAAGGCACTGTGGGATGAGGCAGTGAAGGTGTCCATTGGCAATGTGAAGCTAGAGGTCAAAGATAGGTTCATGATGAAACTGGACAAATTGGTGGACATCCTGACCTGTCACTGTGTGATCAGGAGCTGCAGTGAGCTTGGGTGCAACCCTGTCTGCAAGAGTGAGGTTCACGTTGACTGCAGCTGCAGGAGCGAGCAGAAGATACCAATGCAGGAGCTTGTCTTCATTAAAGATCAGAGAGAAAAGGTGGGAAGTGTGGGGGCACACCAGATGGGTCTAGATGACCACCTTGAGACCAGGAGACAGGAAGCAGTGCTGCAGAGACAGGAGCAGAGAAGGAAGGCTGAGAAGAAGAGGAGGAGGAAGGCAGAAGAGTCAGCCAAGAAAGAAGAGGAGTTGAGGGAGGAGTCACTGCTGGAGATGGAGTTGGAGGAGATTGGAGATATACTGGAGGAGGCAGGGAGGAGAGAGGAGGACGAAGATTTCATACCAGAGGCTGCGACAACTTCTTCCTTGCCTGTGGCTAAGAAGAAGAAATACAACACTGAAGATATCACCAACATAGCTCTGGCTAGCTTGAGACATCACACTGGGCTGAGAGAGACTGCAGAGATTGCTACTGCTGCCTGGATTGATGCTGGTCTTATCATAGAGTTTGACACAACACTGGTGATTGACCACAACAAGGTGAGGAGGGTTCAGGAGAGACTGACTAAGGAGCTGGTTAAGACGTTTGATGAAGAGATTAGGGAAAATGGCATCACCTGTATCTTCTTTGATGGGAAAAGAGATGACACCAAAGTGATGATGGAAGCTGAGGGCAGTGAGAGGCAGTTTTCTGGCCTCATTAAGGAAGAACACTACACAGTGTGCAATGAACCAGATGGGAAATATTTGTGGCATTTTGTACCAGAGGAGAGAAGTCATGCTGAGGTCATTGCTGATCATCTGGTGAACTGGCTAAGAGAGAGAGGAGCAGACCAGACCCTTTTGGCTATAGGAGGTGACAGTACTAATGTGAATACTGTACTGGCTGGGAGGGAGGAGTAATGCATTATGTGGAAGCCAAGTTTAGCAGGAAGTTCGTGTGGATTGTCTGTGACTTGCACACTGGGGAGCTGAGTCTCAGACACCTGGTGACTGCACTGGATGGCAAGACATTGAGCAACAACAAGTGGTCTGAGCCCCTAGGGAAGATGTTAGACACTGCCACTGAGCTGGAGATCAACCCAAACTTCACGAGGATCACTGCTGGCCCTCCTCTACCCCATCTCAGTCAGGAGGTAGTCAAGGACCTCAGCACAGACCAATCATATGGCTACAGAATCATCATTGCCATCAGATCGGGAGAGGTACCTCAGAGTCTAGCTCTCCTGGAGATTGGGCCAGTCTGTCACAGTAGGTGGGTCACGACGGCTCTAAGGTTCTGCAGATTGTGGATTTCCAAACATGGGCTGAAGGGTAGGAACCTGAAGAATCTGAGGATAATTGTGGAATTCATAGTGGGACTCTACATGCCAAATTGGTTCAACATCAAGTTAAATCACAGCTGGGTGGAGGGTCCCAGGCATGTACTATACCAGCTGGAGCTGCTCAGAAGTCAGAAGAAGGAGGTGATAGGAATAGTGATGCCTACAGTGAAGAGATCAGCCTGGTATGCACACTCTGAGGCTGTGCTCCAGGCCATGCTGTGCAGTGAGGTGGAGGAGGAGAGGAGGGAGACAATGAAGAGGATACTGTAAATCAGAGGTGAAGGAGATGAGGGGACACAGGTAGAAGCAGGGCCGGATTAACCATTAAGCAAAATAAGCCCGTGCTTAGGGCATCAAGGGAAGGGGGGCACCACAGAAATTTTACATTGTCGGATTTACCATGGATTTATTATACTATTATAATCGCGGCTTATAGCCTATAAGCTGTTGAAAACTGAATTATATATATTCATATATAGTATTTATTTTTTTTCATTGTTTGAATTTGTAGTGAACAACAACCCTTTTGAGAGAATAAATATATTTCGTTGTAATCACACACTTTACGCTTTGCGTTATTATTTTGTTTATATCAAATCTTTGAGCGCCATATTAAAAATACATATAGATTAAATATTTTCGTGTGCTATAGTAAATGTAAAAACAAGATTCAGTCATGCTGAACTTTATAAAATAATTGTAGAAGACAATATTGAGTGTGCCTTCCCAAATGTAGAAATTGCCTTTCGTATATTTTTAACATTAATGGTCACAAATTGCTCAGCTGAGCGTTCATTTTCTCAGTTGAAGTATATTAAAAATACCAACAGAACAACTATGCAACAAGGCAGGCTGGATGCCTTATCTCTACTAAGTATAGAAGCAGATGTGTTACGTAAGATTAGTTTTGAGGATCTGATCAAAGACTTTGCAATTAAAAAAAGTAGGAGAAAACTTTTCAAATATAAATGAAGTGGAAGTATACAAAAATAAACATTATTTTCCATCTTACTGTAAGTTTTGTTTCATTTCAAAAAATAAATTTTATTTTATGGTTTATTTTTGTTTATATTTTGAATTACATATATATGGGGCACCAAAATCTTTTAAGTGCTTAGGGCCTCTAAAGGTCTTAATCCGGCCCTGGATAGAAGACTGCAGTGTCAGACACAGGAAGACTCCTGACATCAACCCAGATGCCACCAAACTCTCGGAGCTTATTGACTGGAACTCTGGCGTGACTGAGCCTCCTCTGACCTGCTCCCTCACCACTGCTGAAATCAAGGAGTTTCTGGATATACCAATGGAAGTTCCTGCATGGCCCTCACACACACAGTCAGTAGAGAGGTGTGTAAGGATGACAACTGAAGCAGCACAACATGTTTACTCACAAGAGAGGAGGGAGGCGTACATCAGTGGCCAGGTGGCCAGTAGGGAGCTCATGTCCAGGAACAAGAGAAAGGCAGACATGGCATCCTTAGCAAAGTTCAAGAAACCTATCTATATTTCTAAGTTTTAATATTGAAATACAATCAAAATGTCTTTAATTGTATGTATGTAAAATGTAGTTATACATGGCATCCCTGGCAAAGTTCAAGAAACCTATCTATATTTCTAAGTTTTAATATTGAAATACAATCAAAATGTTTTTAATTGTATGTAATGTATGTAAAATGTAGTTATATACAATAAAAAAAATACTGTACTTGCAAAAATTGCTGATTTTTCGTAAACTTCAACTTCAAATATAAGTAGCTAGGAGTGGTCAAATCTGGATTTTAAAGCCATATTTCGATTTAGCACATAAAAGTGCATCATTTGGTCACTAGTAGTCTTTGAAAATCTAAAGATTTCACTTTTCTCCCTAAAATTGAAACACCCTACATTATAATTAAAAGAAATACGAGGCAGATACTGAGAGTATTTAAAACAAGGGACAGGGAAGTAATGATGCCTTTGCTGAAAATGCTAATTATACTAAAACTAGAGCACTGCTCAGTTTGGTGGGAAAGACTATGTTCATTAAATCTATATTCGCTGGAAAGAAGACGAGAGATATAAACCAGTTGTATGGTGACATTTACGGAGAAGTGGGTGGGGTGTAGGGTGTCAGTGCCAAAGGTGGGGGAGGGTGCCAATGCCACCTCCAAAAATTAAAAGATAAAAAGTAAAAAGTAAAAAAGTGTGACGTCACACTCTGAACTTTAATAGAGAAATTTTCAAGGGATATAAGGTATAGAGGCCATCTGATGCAACACGCAGATGCAATGCTAATACAAGGTTTTAGGATCACTGGCAAAACAGACTTAGACGTTTAATACTACTACTGATAATAATATTATGAACTATAGGGGCCCACTATCTCAATGCTAAAAATCTTCAAAGGACAGAAGGTATAGGAGTCACCGGTAACACAATGACACAATAAAAATATAAATATAAGGTATAGGGCCACCGGCAACACTGTCTTAGACACAGAATAATAATAATAATAATAATAATAATAATAATAATAATATTATAAATATAGAGTATAGAGACCAAAGGCAACACTGACTTAGGCACAATACTAACATTAATAATAAAAAAAAATAATAATACTGTTGAATGACCCTCAACGCTTTATTTTATCAAAGTAAATTATTATTGACCAAATTTTAACACTTTACACACTTCAAATATATAAAAATTCGGGACTTAAGTTTGACACACATCCGTACCCTATCAACTCTGGATAGAAACTTCTTAGTACAAAGCTACAAACTGATCCAGGCAGCCAGTGAGCGTTTGAATCGGCTGGAAAGGCTAATAAGGCTGAAAAGGTTGAAAAGGCACAGCCTAAAATCCAACATGGATTGCCGCCTCCAGCCATTCATATCCTCACAGATCCAGCCAATCACTCAGTCAAATAACCAGCTCAAACATGCTTACAAAGAACCGTCAACAGAAATTCCAAAGGGTTTACATACCTTAGTCAAAACAACTATTCAAAGGTTGAGAGAATATGAACCATTTAACCATTTCTTGGAAAACTAAACAACGGGTCACCAGGCCAAATATGTCTACAGAGAACCGTCAGCGGAAATTACAGGGTGTTTACATACATTATTCAACAATAAATATTTAATGGTTAAAGGCAAATGAGACGCACAGTCTAAAATCCAATCTGGCATGCCACTTCCAGCCATTCACGAGCTTAAACCTTAATAATAATAATAATAATAATAATAATAATCAGACGAAGAAGAAAAAGAAGAAGCAGAAGAAAAATAATAATAATAATATTCACCGTTGAACGACTCCGAACGGGTAAAATAATAATTTATAAATAAATACGTTTAAGTAAATAAATAGCAAAAATCTAATAAGGACAGCAATAAATATTAAATTATAAACCATGGAGGACTCTTAATTCTATGCATTAAACTGTACATCCGCTCTGTGAAATTCACCTGCGTGTAATAAATGAATTAATGTGATTGTTAATTAATGCAATTTGGCGTGATTATTAATTAGATGTTTGTTTTATATTAGCTGCCGAGAGAAAGAAATTTGTTTTAAAATCCCAGTTGGTATGCTCAGAGAGTAATTTGTTTTAAAATTTACAGTTGGCAGCCATGCGCCTCATTTTCAAATAGGTTTTCTCTGAGATTCGTTGTCGTAAGATGTACTTTGTTTCATAGTTTGGTTTAATGTAATTCCATTAATTAGAGTCAGCTGAGGCCTACTTATCCTCTCTCTCTTTCAATGTTATATTACTACTATAATTCACCGAAAATGTCTGTCTCTCTGTTTGTCTGTTTGTCCTTCTGTCCGCAGAAAAACTTTTACGTTTCTGAACCGATTTCGACTAAACTTCGTATGGTGGATGGGGGTGATGAGTAATAAACGAAAATATATGTGTGACCAGCCCCCCCCAACCACCAATTACTGGACCCGAAGGCCCCAACACCACGATAAAACTATAGAAAAGAACGCAGCCATGAAAATCTTGAGTTTCACATTGTGTCAAGATTTTTGAAGCTTAAGATCTTCATAACTATAGTTTTATTTGAAAATCAAGTTGGTGAATAAATTTAGAAAAGAATGCAGCCATAAAATATTTCAGTTACTTATCGGAAGCCATGAAAAGTAAAAGAAAATGTGACAAGTTGTATTTGAAATTTAACTGCTTCGTGAGCTTCATTTAAAATCTGTGAAGCTGCATTTAAAATTTAAGTGATTCGTGAGCTATTTGTAAATGTTAAACTCTAACTTGCTTAGAGAATATCCCGCCCGTTTGACGGGTATTTTTGCTAGTTTATCTTAATTCAGTCTACCCTTTAATCACCGTGTTTCAAAAGTTAAATTGCTTAAAATCATATAAAATCTACTTTGAGTTTCGGCTTCTCTTACGATAGGCCAAACCAGACACACACTACCGGAGTTCAGTGCAGTTAAACGCGAGTCATACAGGAAAGCCGTTAATGTTTGCAACACAGTATAAGCTCGATATAACAAATATCATTATAACTAAATAAATATCATGTTAACACAAATAAAAACTCATTAAAATAAATGAAACACTACACCTGTAACACTTTTAATATGGGCAATGGTATGAATTCATATACATACAACAACAGAATAGTAATTTTATCAAACAGTTGGACAGACTCCTATACATAATTCAGACAACCATACGTAGACGAGTAAAATGGCAGGATGATGGGGATGGTAAACAATTCCCTACTCCAATAAATACTTCCTGCAAATAAGGTGAGATGACGGTAAGGTGCGAGCGCAGCTCGGGGTTAAACCTCGTCAGTACAAGGTCAGAGGAACATGCATTAATAACCCAAATAAAACATCATTTTCCTATATCTAAAACATTAAACGAAAAATTGGGGCTGATTTGAGCAAAATAGTTAATTTCTTCTACTTCCTTCATAGATTCAAATCTCAACTTCATACCAACATCATCTGTCTGGTAGAGTTTGAGGTTTCACCAGCAGGAGGCAACCAAGACATCCGATCACCATTACTCAAATTAAACGTAAAAGACTGGTGGCTATACCAAAATTTCAATAAATCAGTAGTGTATGTACAGTTGCCTGCATGTGTAATGTTCCACGCCTTACAGGCGACTCCGTACATGTGGCAACGCCGCAGCGATAGACAAGGTACCCCAACTGGGGGAAGGTGGGGTGGAGGGAGGACAACCGAGTCCAACACCATATAACATTGATAAACAGGTAAGGCGCCGTTCAAAAATTACGTAACGTTATTTTTGCTAAAACCTGATCCCCCCCCCCTGTAACGTTCTGTAACGTGTGGGGTGTGGGGTGGAAAAAGTGTTACATAACATCTTATGGGGTGCCTGATCTAGCATTACAGAACGTTCCTAGGGCATCTGGGGTGTCAAGTTTTAGCAAAAATGGCGTTACGTAATTTTTGAACGGCCCCTAATTATAATGTAATGTCTGTGTTCATAAAGCTAAACGATTAATATGATCGTGAATAGTGTTGAACTCCATGTTTACTAGTCTTATACAGTAATAAGGTTCCATTATGATTACTGCAAGTCTATATGAACAGATACCACAATACAACTTTTTATATACTAATGAATTTGAACCAAAAGTAGACATTAAACAACCATCCTCCACACTCCCTCATTCTCCTTCCCCACCCACCAGTCTCACGTATATTAATTAAATCATTATGTAACAATACTAATAAAGCTGTTTGTAGAGTCCGTGTGCAGCTTTAAACCTTTACTAACTTACGAATCTACACGATTATATATATTGACATTGAGCGAGAAACAGATTGAGACAGTGAGAGAGAGAGCGAGGTAGAGGGGCAGAGAGTTAGTGGGAAATGGCTTATCGATTGTTACACAAAGAACTTGTTAACAGTTTCGAGCTGAATAACAGTAATTGATTATCAAAATTACATAAGAATAATCCACGGTTATACTAGCATAAATATATTTATATATACTTATAAATTCATACAATATTATACTAATGTTTGTGAAATGATGTTGATGGGCCAAACCGTGGTGTTGACATGGTTACTTGCTGTCGCCGTCCAGGAGAGACTACATATGGGCTTGTCATTGGAAACCGTAAGGCGACGGTTACATGAAGCAGGATCTCACCACCGGTTTGTGGCTGATGCCTATTATATTAAGAGTGTTTTCCAACGTAAATGAATCTCTCGGTAAGATTGATTTGGAACTCTCCACATTGAAACCTATTCATGCTAAATGGATTGTCTCTGCATGGGATAACCTACACAAAATGAGGGAGACCATTCGGAATGGTTGGGAAATTAATGGCATTCATGACATTCTTGTTATACAGTAAAATACAATATAATTTAAAATGTTTTTGCTGCTTTTACTTTACAAAGTTTTATTACAATATACTGAATTTACTTTTCAAATAAAGTAGTTTAATGATCAAAGTTTTAGTTTCTTACTATCTTCGAAAGATTAGTGTAAACTGTCAAATTTTCGCCTGCTGGATATTTTCGTGTAAACTATAGCTTACCCGAAAAACGCGAAAATTTCCAGCAGGCGAACATTTCACATTCACTAGCATATAAAAAGTGTTATTGTAGTAGCTGTTCATATAGATTTGCAGTAATCATAATGGAACCTTATTACTGTATAAGATTAGCAAACTACAGGGTGTCCCGTAAGTCCAGAACCATAGGGCAAACTGATAAAAACAGCAATAAAAACGCCGAAGAGACTTTTGGGGACTGTTTGTGAAATGAGCGAGGATGGTAGCGGTTGTCATCGTCGGTGGATGTCCTCGGAGGTCCACTGCGTGGTTTATCTCCTATGGATCCCGTTTCCCTGAATTTTGCTACAAGTTTGCCAACACAGCTGTGTGTTATCGGCGCGCGGTCCGGATGCAATCTGTTCAATTCCTCAGCGACCTCCCTCTGACTCCGATTTCCTACGAGCAGAATTACCTGGATGGTTTCTTCCTTACTCAAATACATCATGGGCACTTGCATAATCGGAAAAACATGAATTACTTATTTTACCCTATGGTTCCAGACTTTGGGGACACCCTGTACATGGAGTTGAACGCTGTTCACGATCATATTAATTGGTTATCTTTATGAACACAGACATTACATTATAATTACCTGCATGTCAATGACTGCACATTCAATTGTCCTTTAGATATACAGTATATATGTGTGTTATATGTTGTTGGACTCGGTTGTCCCCCCTACACCCCACCTTCCCCCAGTTGGGGGACCTTGACTAACACTGCGGCGTTGCCACATGTACGGAGTCGCCTGTGAGGCGAGAAACATTACATATGCAGGCAACTGTACGTAGGATTTCATCCAACCATAAGCGTTTAAATAAAATATTGTGGTTCACTCTAGCACATATTTTTTTATGCAGGAATAAGGGGCAAAGAGGAAATGCCTGCCAAACCGCCTACCACCCCCATAAAAGAAGAAGAGAGCCAAAATCAAGGTCCAGGGTGAGGAAAGATGGCGTGAGGAAGATCGTTCAAGAGTTACCAGTTGAGTAGATGAAAGAGTGAAAATACCGATTAACCCTTGCGTTAGAGAGTTGGACAGAAAAGGAATGAGAATGTGCCGAAAGTCGTGTAATGCGTGCTATCCTTAAAGGAGGAAGCATGCAGTTAGAGAGTTCAAAACAGCAGTGTCCGTTATAATAGCGATAGTAAAGAGAGAGTGAGGCAACATTGCGACGAAGAGAGAGAAGGATTGAAGACAGGCAGTAAGAGGCGGGAATTGATGAAACGAAAAGCCTTTGATTCCATACGGTCAAGTAGGACTGTGTGGGTTGAGTCACCCCATACATGAGAAGAGCACTCCATACAAGGGCGGATAAGACTCCTACACAGAGACAGCAACTGAGTGGGAGTGAAGAAACTGCGGAGGCGGCACACCACACCTAACCTCTTAGAAGCTGCTTTGGAAATAGAGTATATGTGATCTTTCCAAGAAAGATCACGAGAAGAGGAAACGCCAATAATGTTAAGAAAAGAGAAAGGATTGAGTTGTGTATTGTTGAAAGTAAGGGGATAGTCGTGTGGAAGATTGTGACGAGTAGACGGATGAAAGACAGGAAAGAAAAGTACCAGCTGAAAGACAAAAACGAAGGAATTTGCCAAGCAGGGTGTTAGCACAGAAGCACAGTTCTTGAGAACAACAGGACGTCGGAATGGAAAAGAGGAGAGAAAGAAGAGGAAGTAAAATTGTTGGAGAGGTTCTTAGCTAAATGCCAGAAAAAGCAAAAAGAATTGGAAATGGATAGGTTTTCACATTTTTGTCGAATGAAGGAAATTTTTGCGAATCGAAGAACAGATTTTGCACGATTGATTCCGGGCAGAAATATAAGCTCAGTGTGAGTCAGGAGTTGGATGGCGACTGTACCTTCTGAAAGCCTCTTCTCTGTTGCAGATAGCATTAGAACAAGTAAAATTAAGTAGTAGGAATAGAATATATAATGTACTCCTCCATTTCTGAGAGAATCATCCCCGTGATGCGCTCCGTACACTCGGAATGGCCCCGGCCACGGAAGCAGTAATCATCCCATAGGAATTCATAGTAGTACTGCCTAAGGGCCACCCAATCAGCGGTGCCAAAGTGGCAAAGGCGTCTCCTCTTGGGAGGATCCAAAGGCCGAATGGGAGCGATAGGACAGGAAACAGATATAAAATTGTGGTTGGAGGATACCAACGGAGAAAAAAGTTTAACAGAGTAAGAAGGATGAGATGTGAGAAATAAATCTAGAATGTTGAGCCTATCTCCAAGGCGATCGGGGATATGAGTAGGGTGCTGTACAATCTGCTCTAGATTATTTATGATAGAAAAGTTGTAAGCTAGTTCACCAGGGATATTAATGAAATGGGGGAAAGCCAAAGGTGGTGGTGAACATTGAAATCTCCTAAAATGGAGATTTCAGCAAAGGGAAAGCGGGGAAAAATGTATTCCACTTTGGAAGTGAGGTAGTTAAAGAATTTTGGATAGTCAGTAGAATTAGGACAAGTATATATATATATATATATGTGTGTGTGTGTGTGTGTGTGTATATATATATATATATATATATATACACACTGTATATCCACGAGTATATATTTAACATATTTAAGGTCTTTTGATGGAGAGGGGCTACAGCTTTTCTTACGATCCGAACCACGAGTCGGTACATCATCTGAACGCAGAAGATGGTCACCCATTCAATTATTGAACAATCCCAACGTCCCTTAACCTCTCAGATCTTAAGAGAATTGGTGTTGCAACGTGGTAAATTGTAAAAGAACAGGAGTAATTTGCTTAAAAGTGAAGTACCATCGGTTCCAATATTGGGGATCCACTTGGCCAAGAGGAAGGTCATTATGTACCGGGTTTGTTCAATACAACAAAACATTGTAGTTAATATGAATATGTTCTTAATGAAAAACTCAAACCAGATATTTATGGATGGATGACGGGTTTACAAAATTATAGACGTTATGTTTAGTTCTGTTTCAATATATATATATGATACACACAGACAGTGCATGGAACAAGGAACTCTTCTGGGATAATTAAATCCACTATAGTCCGAATAAGTAATGGTAAATGACAAATACCATAGTTTTTCTTTTTCATGATGCTAGCTCGACGTGGGCAACGGGTCACTCGCTAAGAGGTCCCATAAATATAGCTTCCCTCACCAGCTATCTGCAAAACAGACAGGATCCAGCTTTGGGACATGGATCTAGAGTTTAAAGCAGCCTAGCCCTGCTACATTTAGAACCTCAATATAAGCAAAAGACTCGCTGCCTTCACGTCAGATTGAATACATCAAAGAAAAAGGGGTAACTATTATATTTTAGCCAAAAACCAAAACTTAAACCTCAACTGGCAGAATTGAGCGTCCACTTTTCAAGGCACATAACATGTCCGTTTCAAGATGGGAATGAACTCAGAATGGTTGCCCACGTCGGGCTAGCATCATGAAAAAGAAAAACTATGGTATTTGTGATTTACCATTACTTATTCGGACTATAGTGGATTTAATTATCCCAGAAGAGTTCCTTGTTCCATGCACTGTCTGTGTGTATCATAAAAAACTCAGGGGACCATTCTGAGTTCGGCTTAAGGTGAGGGGGGCAGCTTCTGAATTTGGCAGTCAAGGATAACTTTTTTAGTTTTCATGGGGTAGTTTACCGTCAGTTGGATGGAGTGGGGATGGGGAGCCCCTTGGGTCCCGTTTTTGCGAATATTTTCATGTCGCATCTTGAGGAAAGGGCCTTCTGTGAGTGCCCCCACTTACCTTAAGCCGAAATTGTACAGACGTTATGTTGATGATACGTTTGCTTTATTCCAAACGGATAATCAATCAGTTCAGTTTCTAAGTTTTCTGAACACACTGGCATAAGAACATTGTATTTACGCAGGAAAAGGAAGTTGAAGGTTCTATTCCTTTCCTTGATGTTTTGGTCTCCAAATCTGGCTCGACCGTTTTAACTTCTACATACCGGAAGCCTACGTTTACGGGTTTGGGTTTTAATTTTTATAGTTTTTGCGATTTTAATTACAAATTAAGTTCCATTCGTACTTTGGTGCATAGAGCTTATAATATTTGTTCAAACTTTGTTCTGCTTCATAATGAGTTTGAATTCCTTACTGATTTTTTCTTTAAAAATGGTTTTCCACGGGATTTTGTACGAGGTATTATTGGTAAATTTCTTAATAATGTATATTCCCCCAACGTTATCCCAACGTATGATGTTCCTAAGAATTGTAAATATCTTGTTTTACCTGATCTCTACCTTTTTAACACTTTTGTGAAAAAGCAATTGTTGAGTGTGGTAAGGAAATTTTATTTTCACACTGATTTTAAGGTTGCTTTTGTAAATAATAATACCCTTGGATATTTTTTCCGATGTAAGGACAAAATCCCCCCTGCGATGAGCTGTTCTGTTGTTTATTTGTTTACCTGCCCTGGGTGTTCCCAGGGGAACTACGTTGGCAGCACAGTTCGTTCTTTGCAGGCGAGATTTTGCTCCCATTTGGGTATTAGCCATAGGACAGGGAACGTTTTATCGAAAAAGGAACAGTCTGCCATTAGAAATCATTCTGTTAGTGTAAGGTTGATATTTCCGTTAATAACTTTAAGATTCTTAAATCATTAAAATGCCCGTCCTCCCTCCGTATTTACGAATCTTTGTGCATTAAATTTCTGAACTCCAGTTTAAATATTGATTCTAGCTGTTACCCCCTTTATATTAATTAGAATACCTACAAACTAAATTTATTTTTTTTTTCCCTTGTGACTCTGTCTCCTTTTCGCCTCAGTTTTTTTGTGGCTGTCAAGTGAGCATGGTATGTTTGGTGAACTTTTGTGTTTTTTCGTTTAACTTTTTATTAGTAAAGTTTTTTAACTATTTTATGTTTGAATGTTTTTAGTTTTTAAGTTTTATTTTTGTCATTCGTATATTTTTGTCATTTATATAATTTTTACTTTTGATTTGTTTTTGGCTTATGCCTGTTTTATGCTTTTTAATTTTTATTCTTGAAGTGTTTTTATTTTTATACTATAAATTAGTTTTAGTTTTTGACATTCGTATATTTTTGTCATGCATTAATTTTAACTTTTATTTATTAGGCCTTGAAAATGGGTAGAGTTGCCCGAAACGTCGGCTGCAGCCAAATATAATGACTTATTTGCTCTACGTCTTCGTTTTTATCCTAAATGTAAAACTAACTACGTCTCCTTAGGAGGGATCCTATTTCATATATATATATATATATATATATATATATATATATATATATATATATATATATATATACAGTATACAGTATAAGGAACCTCAAGACAAGTCCTTGAACAAACATTTTATTCTTGACAAAGCTTTCGGTGAAGCTTTCACCATCGTCAATGCTAGAACCGGGAAAATTACAATAGTTACAAAATATGAAATGAAATGGTTTTGGTATAGAACTCACTGAATATGCTATTAACAGATTCATGTCTTCAAAATATGTTAATAGGCTGAAAGTAGTTGGTTGCGGCATTGCTAAGAAAATAATCTATTTTAAATTGTCGTAATATGGTCCTGATAGGTTTGTTATTAAGAATAAAATTACTGAACTAACAAATAGGTTCTTTCCAATCCACAAGTTATATATATTTACTTTATATATATATTTACATTAGATCCGCGATTGGGCTTGTTTTTTAAAATGGAGGATAAAATCCCAAGCAACTTGTGTTCTTCCATTGTGTATAAATATACATGTGACGGATGCAGTTCGTTCTATTGTTGGGGCAACTATACGTCAGCTTTAACTACGTATGGATGAGCACAGAGGTGTGAATACCCGTTCTGGAAATAGAGTTGCTCTTCGTTCTCTAGCATTAGAAATCATTCTTGCAAATGTGAACATCCTATAAAAACTAATAATTTTTCCATTATTGCATTGGGTAATAAATTAGATTTACCCCTTTCAGAATCTAGTTCTATTTTTAAAATTAAACCCACATTAAATGAGTTGAATCCATTTAATTTTCTTTATATACTTAGATAATTAACCAGCTAAATAAAAATATGTAACAACAACCACCAGTTCTGAATTTTTCGTTGTTTCGTACTATTTAGAGAGTGCACGATGTTCTTTGTCATGATTTTAGTTTATATTTTATTTATGTATTTTGTAATGTTGAATATTTTTAATTAGCGAATTACTTTTAAATGATTTTATTTTATAAGGTAAGCCTTTGTAATTATTTTAATAGTCTAATATTTCAATTTGCCGACTCTCAATTATAGTTTTCCTTTTACATTTTGGGACTATTGTATTTTTTACGGTTCAGGACTGAAGATGGTGAGAGCCTCATGGAAAGCTTTGTCAAGAATAAAATCTTTGTTTAAGAACTTGTCTTGCTGTTCCTTATTAAGCTTAGATTTCCATCTAGAAAACCGTTCAACTGTGTGTATATATATAATATATATAATATATATTATATATATATAATATATATAGCAGAGTTTTCCAATGTTTGCGTTATGAATTTTGATGGTCGGAGTTAAGATACAAATCTGCATAAGTACTTTACCGTAGGTTTCCGGAGATCAACGATTTCACAGTGTCCTCTCTCTCTCTCTCTCTCTCTCTCTCTCTCTCTCTCTCTCTCTCTCTCTTGTAGAAACATAATTTCTTTAAAAAAAATTAAAATTAAAACTTAAAAAAATGCATGGCATGGATTAGGTGAGGTAGAGTTGCAGTTCTTCCGACACAATTTTTTTCTTTTATTGGTCTGGATGCATGTGACAGGTGAAGGCATGATGTGGAAAATCTGATTTTTGTTCTTAATTCTTGTTTCCATGTCTTCGAGGTTTGCGTGACGATATCAAGTGGTTTACGCGCGATTGGCACAAGTATATTATTGGTTAATTTATACAGTGGTGCTATTTTGTGTATGATCTCTGTGTGCGGTAAATATTCGGCAGAACGCATCACCCGAAATTACATACAAGCAGTGTTGGGCGCAGTACTCTTTTAAAGTAACGGCGTTACCGCTACTTGCAGTAGAAAGTAACGTCATTACCGCTACAGTTACTTCTATGTAAAAGTAATGCGTTACAGTTACCGTTACCGTTACTGTTACCTTTATAATAAACTAGAAAATAGAGTATTTCTCAATATAAGATATGATATATCTACATCGCAATTATAAAAGAATTTCCGAATATCGAACAAATATTTAATTAAGGTCAGATATATATAATACACTGAAACAATACCTGATTTTTAGACTTACACTTAAATAATAAGCAATACAATTTAACAATTTTACCATTTGACATAATATTAATAGCGATCAATAGATCTTAAGTAAAAGCTAAAACTGTAAAATAAAATTGCTCTTTGCACTTAGTATTACAAAAACGAAAATTATTGAATATAATACACTGAAGTAAATCGTGAATAAAAAAATTACAAAATGCCAAGGTGGGAGGGCTGGGCAGGGTTGCCAGGTCTGTCCTTTTGAAGGACAGTCTGTCCACATGTTGAATCGCTCAGTGTCCCAAGTGTTGTGTTCAAACATGTTTACACACGTTTAGTGTGAAGCCATTTTCATTCATACTTATAATAATACATTTCTGATGTATTGTAATGTGTTTTAAAGGAATTTGCTATCCCTTTTTTGTACAGTTGAGCAGGTTTTGAGATAAATTATTTTTTCGAAGAAATGTATATCTCAAAAGCTGCTTAATTTCACAAAAAAACGGATAGCAAATTCTGTTGAAACACCTCAGAATACATCAACTAAATATTTTCTGGTATGTAATTTCATTTTCTTTATTGTAACCTAACCTAACATGGTCACAGAAACACAGAAACAATTACGTAGTTGCTGCCAGTACTTTCAGCCACCAACTTTGATTAGGTAACATTAAATATTAATTTTTTATCTTATTAATATTCATTTGCACAGCATATGAAACAAATTTTCTTTCATTAATTTTTACAAAGATTCTGAATATATTGGAATATATTGTTATTTTTTAAGGTTTAGGTGAGGTGTTCTGCGGAATATTAACCCTGTGTGTATGTCGTATAGTTTATATATTCTCTTTCCTGTAAAACTTCCTTAGCTACTTTTCCAGGGTCAAAGTATTTTTTTCAAACTTTCTCAGTACCCGCCTCTGGCGATGAGGGTGCGGAAGATGGGGAGAGAGCCTTAAGCTTTTCTATCCAGTCTTCTACTACTACTACTACTCTCTCTCTCTCTCTCTCTCTCTCTCAAACTTAATATTAAGAATAAAAGTTGCCCCATCATTGTATATGTTGGTGTCAATGACGTTTTTCAGGGAGGGACAGGAGGGCAGACAGAGCCATTGTAAAGGAGTTCAAGATCTTCACTGACAAGGTTAGAGAAAAGACAAATATGGGAATGGTTGTAGGAATTCTCCCAAGAATGTGTGCTAGTGATTGTACCTTAAGTAAAGCCATTAGCATAAATAATAGAGTTAAACGCATGTGTGAGGAAAAAGGACTAAAGTATGTTGATTTTTGGCGTACATTCTTCTGAAACGGGGATTACTTTGGCTAGGACGGGATACAATTTAATCAAAAGTAGAAGTAGTTTGGTGATTTACTGAACACTAATTTGTATAATCTTTTGAAATTAGGATGCCCCAAACCAGCAATTGATTCTGCTCCCCCAACTGTTAAACCTTCTCCCCAGCAGTTGGTCCCCCACCCCCAGTAGTTAGTCTTGCTCCCCCAGCAGTTAGTCCTGCTTCCCCAGCAGACAGTCCTCCTCCCCCAGCAGTCAGTCTTCCTCCGCCAGTAGTTCATCCTACTCCCCCAGTAGTTGATTCACCTGCTTCGGGAAAAGACTCAGGCCAGTTAGGAGAAACAACTTAAAATCTCTTAACTGTGTTCTTCAATGCTAGGTCAATGGGTTTAAATTGGAACTAAAGACATTTAGGGCCTCTGTCTGCGGCAATTTCTTTTCCTATAAAATAATTAATATCTGGAACCAACTTCCCTCAGAGGGTGTTTCAAGCCAAAGTGTAAATGTATTTAAAAATAGGCTGGACAAAGTACTGAATGCTCTCATGGTTTAAGACTAAAACATAACGTAACTCTGCAGGAGTTCACCTGCGCGGTGTCTATGTGTGCATGCGTAATTATAGACTCTATAATTGGAGAATATATAAGATAGCTCTATAATATAGAGCTATCTTATATATTCTCCACTTTCTTGTAAAATTTCCTTGGCTACTTTTCCAGGGTGAAGGTATTTTCTTGAACCTTTTACCGTACCTGCCTCTGGCAGGGAGGGAGCGGGGGGTGGGGAGAGAGACTTATACTTTTCTATCCAGTTTCCTACTTAGTACTGCTAGAATAGTTGAAAGAACAATGAACTTGTTTAATAACAGGAACCTCTCAGAGTGGACAGGAAGGTCTTTGAGGCTTCCTCTTGTCCTTGTAACTCCTTGTAAGTCTCTCTCTCTCTCTCTCTCTCTCTCTCTCTCTCTCTCTCTCTCTCTCTCAATTTTTTTATCTATTTCCAACATACAAAAAATAATAGTACACACTTTAGAAATAACATCACTTCATGATATACTGTAACGTATAAGAATCAACACACACACACACACACACACACACACACACATTTTATATATATATATATATATATATCATTTGAAAACTTCTGTTAACAAAAAAGTTCTTCGAATCACTTATGAAAAAAGTAATTTTTAATCATTCTTGTATATTAACTTGCTATTTTCACTATTTTTCTATATGAGAACTAACTACAAGAGAACTATTAAAACTTTTCAGTTGTTCTTGTAATAAGTTAATTTGCTCTCAAACTCTCAGAAATTAAATGCTACTTTTAAAAGTAAACAAATAAACGTGATACATTATTTACTATGACAGATCGTAAATTATTATTTCACCGAGTAACAATTATTGCTAAAATTTTTTTACTATATAACCCAAATATAAAGTAATATATAAAGTAATATATATATACAGTATATATATATATATATATATATATATATAATATATATATATATATATATTTGGAGTGGACGAGCATCGTGGGATTTCTGCAAGAACTTCACAGCCCTTCAACAAACCCTCCAAATCAGCAATAAGGGATCACTGCCACCTCCACAACCACCCGTTACTTTCCTCCAATTTCAAAATCATTAATTCAGCCAACCAACTAATCGACCTCTGCATACTTGAGTCCCTTTATATCCTCAGTATCCAGCCAACCCTCAACGATTACAGTTCCCCTTTCAATTTAAACATTGCCAAATAAACTCTCAAAAAGAAATCCACCATCACTCCGCCCAGCCCCATCTTCCTAATATGGAATTCTTTCAACAGGCAACCATTCCCAATCTTCTTTGTAATTAGTCTTTCATTACGTTAACAATCTGGTAAGAACCCCTTCAATTCTGTTTCACCAAAACGTTTTATATTTTTTACTTATTGTCCATACTTTTATACTTTATATCATTTAATTTTTAATCTTTTAATTTAATATATATTGTAACTTGCTATTAATTCTCGTTAATTGTTGCGCCATTTTAATTTATTGTTCGTTTCTATTTATTATACTTATTTATTTCTATTTGTTTTTAAACTTTTTAGCACTGATGATGGAAATTTAATTTTTCCGAAACGTCTGTTAATAAACATGTACCATCTTTTCGTCCTCCTATTCCTCGCTATATATATATATATATATAATATATATATACTGTATATATACTGTATATATGGACTACGTCGTGGCCAATGTCGTAACACCGCTTCCTGGAAATCAGAGAAGTTAAGTGACATTGGGCCTGGGTAGTATTTGGATGGGAGACCGTCCTCCGGGCCCAGATTATGTAGCGATCCGTGGTTCGGATCCCACGTAAAGCTGTAGGTACCCTCTGTCATATGATCTTAGATGTTGCGAATGAGATTAATAAACCTCAATAAAATTTAATATATATATATATATATATATATGAAAATTATTTCACGAAAGTGACACGTGAAAAATATTTATGAATAAATAAGTAATTTGTTTGCCAATTGATATTTATTTGTACTTTTTTATTCTTTTGTGGCCTACGTATGATTCAGACAATAACTAAAAAACCTTTGGTAATTTTTTTCCCTTATAAATTTGTGTGCCTCTCTTACAATTTATTTTTCAATTTATTTTTTGGTTTATTTCTTTATTTTATTTCTTTGTGACATATATATCATTTTGGCATCATCTATTAAATTGATTGTAAACTTTCCTTTTGAGCTTGAATTTGTAGACTCCACTTACAATTTTTGTTTTTATCTGTTGGTTTATTTCTTTATGTTTTTCGGTTGTGACCTATATATCACTAAGGCATTATTTTGTAATTTTTTCCAATTTATATTTATTTTTATTTCTTTATTCTTTTGTGACCTGTGTACCATTCAGACAATAACTATAAAAAATTGGCTGTAAACAAGCCATTTGAATTTATGTTGAATTTCAGGCAAAGTGCTAAAATTGTCAGTTTTCCGTACAAATGTGTTTGCTCCTCCCACAATTTTTATTTCTATACTTACTATATATATATATATATATATATATATGTTTATTTATTTATTTTTGTAACCTATATATTGTCTTGAACTCTCCTTTCACTCCAGTGTTCCTGAGGATGTCATTAGACGAAAGCGCTTGAGCACCACTTTGTGTTTTTTTCCCTTCGTGGTTTTATTCATCATATATATATATATATATATATATATATATGTGTGTGTGTGTAAAAATTAACAATGAATAATTCCTATATAATCTTTATATAAATTTTTATATTCATTACAATCTTTATATTCATTATATTCATACAGTTCTTATATTATATATAATTTCATATTCAAATATTCATTTTTACATAAGGACGAAACTCGCATAATGCAAATTTGGATGACTTTAGTATTCAAGGTATGTTAAATTCTTTAACATATTATTATTTATGTTGTTCATTCATATTTCCATTTTCTTTTATTTCCATTATCTTTTATTTCCATTATGTTTTATTTCCATTATCTTGTATTATCCTTTATTACCATTATCTTTTATTTCCATTATCTTTTATTTCTATTATACCCTATTGACAAATCAGTCCATGTTTACTCGTGTCAGTCTCTATTACACAACCTATTGTGTGACTACCGACATGTGTATAATACTTATGCACTCAGACATGTCCACTGATAGTCATGATTACGTACATGTAAATACGGCCACATGTATTCTTTTTATTTCTTTTCTTTAAATTATTTAATTTCTCGCAATAGACTGGTAAATGCTTATGCAAGTGCTCGAATTACGCTGACAACGGCAAAAGCGAGAGCTTCTGAACTGAACACCCTCTCTCTTGCTTGCTTCTAATCCGAAAACATCATTGTGTGTGTTATGTTATATATATATATATATATATATATATATATTATATATATATTATAGTATGTGCCCATGTACTTTGTGTTATACTCTTAACATCCTAATTGTCTATAAATATGAAACACTGTAAAAAAACTATAGTTAACTGTTTAATTGTAATTAATTGTAATAATTTAATATGATGTAATTAATGTACTTTAATGAAACAGTAATTAAAGATAATAAGCGAATGTGAATTAATTGGTAATTATAACACTGGTCTACAAATTTTGAAAAAGTTTGTGCTTCGGAGATAAAATGTGTTTCCTATTATGGATTTTGGGGTGCTGAAAACGAATATGACCATAAAAACAGTCGATTGGCTACAGTTTCCAAGAAAATTTAAGTTACACATTTTGCGTATATGTATACCATATATTAGTAACATACCTGTATAATGCAGTCACTTATATTGATTCAACCCGTCGCTTCTTTGCTTGTCTCTTGTATTCAATTTCTGGAGCATCTCTTGTTATTGTCCAGCAGTAGTCTGCTAACAATGATGGACTCCATTTCCCCTGGTAGCGTTTCTCCATCGCTGAGATATCCTGGTGGAAACGTTCACCATGTTCATCGCTGACTGCTCCACAGTTGGCCGGAAAAAATTCCAGGTGCGAATGGAGGAAATGTATCTTTAAAGACATATTGCAGCCCATTTTTTGATAGGACAACAGCAGATTTTCCACCAGCTCCCAGTAATTGTCAGCTTTGGTATTTCCGAGAAAATTGGTTGCTACTAACCGGAAAGCATTCCACGCTGTCTTCTCCTCACCACCTAGGATACGGTCGAACTCTTCATCCCTAAGAAGCTCGCGGATCTGTGGACCAATAAATACAACCTCCTTGATTTTTGCTTCACTGAGCTTTGGGAATTTACCACCGAGGTACTTGAAAGCTGCCCACGTTTTAGCCATAGCCTTAACAAAATTTTTCATGAACCCCAGTTTGATGTGTGAGGGTGATAACAAAATCTTGCTCGATTCTACAAGTGGAGGATACTGAACATTTTTTGTTCCAGGTTCCAATGAGTGTCGGAGTGGCCAATCCTTCTTGATGTAATGAGAAGTCCTAGCCCGACTATCCCATTCACACAGAAAACAGCAATACTTAGTGTAGCCCGGCTGCAGTCCAAGCACAATAGCAACAACTTTCAAGTCACCACAAACCTGCCACTGATGTTTGTCATAGTTTATGCAGTTCAAAAAGTTTCTGCTTCATGTTGTTATGTTTCCTTCATGTGGACTGCATGACCAACTGGAATTGATGGCAATACGTTTCCAACATGCAACAAAACAGCTTTTAGACTCAACTTCGATGAATCAATGAACAGTCTCAACTCATCAGGATTGTGAATAATGTTGAGCTGCCATCAGATCATCGATGTCGTTGCAAGCTACAAGGTCACCTTCCATGATGAAGAATGGGACAAAATCTTTTTGACGGTCACGAAACTTTCACACGCTAACATTTTCAGCGAGGAGATTCCACTGCTGCAATCTGGAGCCCAACAGCTCTGCCTTACTCTTTGGCAGTTCTAAATCTCTGATAAGGTCGTTTAATTCATTCTGAGTTATCATGTGCGGTTTAGAAGATGTCAAGTTATAAACAAATTCAGGGTCTTGTGAAGTTAAAGGCTCACAAGTTTCGCACGTTCCTTCATTCTCCTCTTCCTCTGACTCCAGGGAGAATGAGTGTGGGGGCTCAGGAACGGGTAGTCCTTCGCCGTGAGGTACCGGGAGTATAGCAGACGGTATATTCGGATATTGTAAAATCCACTTTTTCTTCTTGCAAATACCTTTCTTGACTGGAAGCACCATGCAGAAGTAACGATTGCTGACATGATCTGTTGGTTCCCTCCACGCCATTGGCACTGCAAAAGGCATAGATTTCCTTTTCCGATTCAACCACTGGCGAAGGTTTGTTGCACAAGTATTGCAGCATATGTGTGGGGCCCAGGTCTTGTCCTGATCTCCAATCTTACAGCCAAAATAAAGGTGATAGGCTTTCCTAATCACGGCGGTTATAGCACGCTTTTGTGATGCAAAAGTCAATTCTCCACAAACATAACAGAAGTTATCTACACTGTTCACGCAATTACGAGGCATCTTTGTTCAAATTAGGCTGAAAAAAATTCAGTTTCAAAAGCAAACACTAAAAAGAGTTTGACAAGGGTGCACTGTATGACTTCCGGGAATGAACTGATGCTGTGGCGTAATATGTAGACGCCTGTGACACATCGACGCCCTGACTCTACTGCGCATGCGCGTAGTTATATTTTTTTTATTTTAATATGTTAATGTAATTACATTGCATTTTAATAATTTTAAATTAGGTAAGGTTAAGTTAGGTTAGTATATATTCCATTTATATTAATATAAAAACATTATGGGAAGCAATATGTTAAAATGATCCACTCTATTTTTTAATAAATAATTTACAAATATATAATGTAATAGATAAATTTAAAATTACATTTTATTGTATATATATATATATATATATATATATATATATGTATATATTTACATTAATTTATTAAAATAAAAAATATAACTACGCGCATGCGCAGTAGATTCAATGCGTCGATGTGTCACAGGCGTCAACATATTACGCGACAGATGCAGTCCAGTTAGTAGGGTGCAGGGTTGCCTGATATCTTTATAAATAGAGCCAATTGGCAATTTTAGGCATCATTTTCGTATTCAGTGACCCAAAATTAGTAAAGATTGACTACTTTTATTTCCGAAGCATTTTGGTTGTAGACCAGTGTAATCATAGTTGTAATAAACCAAAATTACAATGTACTTAATAATGTGCTTGGGTTGTATTCAATGTACTAACTCCGACATTATGTCGCCATTTAGGAATGTGAACTCGGCGATATTGTTATTATTATTATTATTTATTTTTTCGTTTCATTTTGGAATCTTTCAATTCTGATATGTGTTTAAATTTTGCAATATTCATGTTTTGTATACATTCTCTCTTCGTTATAAAAGATGAAGTCATGTCTTGCCTAAGCATTTAATTGTAAATCTTAAACCTTTAAATTTTGCTCATATGCATATTTTAGTGTAAAGATGCATAGTTCAATTTCCACTTTTAGTTAACTCGACAGATCATGATAACATCAGATCTGAAAATACGCGGTTTAAGATAAAAGTTAAACTTCAAATATCTTGTTTATCTGTTTAAACATTGCCACAGCAAAAAAATTTACTCTATTTTCAAATATTGTGCAAAAATAATGCAGCCTATAGAGAATAAAAAGCGACACAAGTCAACATTTAATAATAGTGTTAGCAAATTATGGGTATATAAACCCACAAAATTTCTTCCATGTTCATTCTGACTAGACTGATCTAACTTAGAGGCTGAGCATACCTGTAAGATTTTAGCAGTAAATTACCGAAAGAAAAAGTCTTTCTCTTCTCCTCCGAGCCCTGATCTCTTCAGAGAACTTAGTCATTAAAATCTCCCGATACGTTACATGAAGAATCGGGGAACCTTCAGAAAGCTCTACAGAATCCTCCGCTCCACTATAAGAAGAACTCGGAAAGTAGTATAGAAGAAACTACTGCAAGTAACAAATCCATCCATTGCTGCCACCTAACCAGAACCCCCGTCGACTTCGAACCAACCCAGGCCATAGACGGAGGGGTTAACATATACAAGGGCCACTCAATATATTTTGCCCCACCTTTTTTTTTCTTTCCAAGTTTCCTTGTAAGTGCCAGAAATTTTGTAGAAAGTAGTTACATACCTTTTTTACAAATTTTTATTTTTCCACATAGTCTCCATCCTTTTCTACGGCATTCCTCCACCTCGAAACAAGGGCCTTTATTCCTTGCTGGTAAAAGTCTGCTTGGTTCCACTGGAGTCACCTCGAAACAAGGGCCTTTATTCCTTGCTGTTAAAAGTCCGCTTGGTTCCGCTGGAGCCACCTCTTAACCTCCTTAGCAACCTCATCGTCACTCGGAAACTTTCTTCCACGAGTAGCATCCTTCAGTGGCCCAAACAAATGGAAGTCTGAAGGTGCTAGATCCGGGCTGTATGGAGGGTGGGATAACACAGTCAAGCGCATTTTTGTGCTAGCCTCTCTTGTTCGCAAACCGTTGTGTGGTGTTGCGTTATCGTGCAAAAGAAGGACGTCTTCCAGTTTTCTCTCCAGTCGAACTCGCTTTATATGTGTTTGGAGTCTCTGTCGGTTGGCAATATATGCCTCTGAGTTGAATGTTTGTCCTTTCTTCATAATGTCCACCAGAATCACCACTTTCATGTCCCAGAAGATGGTGGTCATAACCTTTCTTGCAGAGGGAGCCATTTTGAACGTTTTTTTTTTTTTGCGTGGGGAGTCTGCGTGATGCCACTCCATGGAGTGGCGTTTCGTTTCAGGTTCAAAGTGGTGTACCCAAGTCTCATCCCCAGTTACAATTCGTGAAAGAAAGTCATCCCCTTCTGTCTCGTATCGAACCAACGAGTGAGAAGCAATTTCTTTTCTTTGGGCTTTGTGATCTTCAGTCAGTTCGCGAGGAACAAACCGTGAACACATTTTTGAGTATTCCAGTTGCTGAATTATCGTATTCACACTTCCTTCACTAATTCCTAGTTCCAGTGATAGCTCCTTGTATGTGACGCGCCGATTTGATCGAATGATGCTGATAGCACGTTACACATCATCGAGGCTGCCTCTCCTTCTCTCCGATGATCTCACACGTTTAGACCATCGTCCAACTGTGCTTCGATCAACAACAGCATCTCCGTAAACGTTTTGTAGACATTTGTGATTATTTCCAACTGTTTCCTTCTCTGGGTTAAAAACTCGATAGCAGCTCTCTGTTTACGACGCACATCACTGTCAGACGCCATTTTCGAAACTGCGTTAACCATCGTTTTTATACAGGGGCGTTTAAAAGCGGTTTTATACAAGAAAGGGAGGTTCAAATTGGAAAAATCCGGTTATGTGAAGCGCAGAAAGTTCAAACTTACGGCCCAAAAGACATTTGAGCCCCATGACCTATTATTTAGCTAAGTAAAAAGGGTGGGCTGGTGGATTCGTAGTCAGCGACGCTAACCACTACACCGCCGAGGCGCATATATATATATATTAGGTCGGGTCGAAATTTGTTATGTCTTACGTACATAGTGTGAGGTGGTTCAATCAATCATAGTAACACCCTGTTAAGATATTTTTGAATTCTGAGGACCCCTACCCCCCCCTACCGGTTTCAGTTTTTTCAGAAAATTAGTAAAATTCGAGATAATTTGCGATTTACTTCGAAATTTTTTTATTATTACAAAAGTTCGCTTATAAAACACTTATATTTATTTTTTAATGAAAAATTTTAAAAAATACAAAAATGCATGAAAAAAAAATTTAATACATAAATTTTTAGCTATCATTGGTAGAAATTTAGAAATTAAGAGACAAATTCAATAAATTTTTTTACCTAAAACTATAATGTTTTATTTTATTCCTTCCATTGACCTTTCCACTCAAAAGTAGGCAGTTCCTTTCTAGACTCTAAAGTATTTAAAATAAATTTATGCCGATTAATATAACCAATTCTTTCCTAAGTCCTCTCTGTCTTGAAAATCGACATCTTCATTTTCATTATCATCTTCTATCACTTCTGATGATACAAATTCCCTTGCTTCTCTTAATTTTTCTTTTGATTTCTTTTCCCTTTCCTGTGCTTTTTGAATTTTGCCCAACTTTCTCAAATTACTTGAAGTAATTTTTTTATGAATTTTTCCTAACTGGTTTTTTCTTTCTTTTTGACCAATAAAAGCTTCCCATTCTATAATGGGTATTTTATGTTCACATCTACAAAGTTTTCTATCCCTTATGCCTTTATCATAACAGTGGCATGGAGATATGTCAAACATCTCGTCATATTTCTTTAATTTTTCATAATATTTTTAATTTCTTTTTATCATAGGGCATTTAGTTAACTTATCAGCATCTTCTATAAGTCTAGTAACTCTAACATAAATTCCCTTTGTATCAATTGTTGGGAAAGAAAATTTTTGCCAAATTTCTTTTATATCTTGAACAACAACGTTATAGCAATCATTTTTACTTATTTTACCCTGTGCTTTAGATTCTTCCTCTCTAACAATAAAATGGAAGTGCCTTACAACATCAGCTTTTGATGGCGTCATGGCAGATGAAAATTTTGCTGGATATCCGAAGGCTGCATTGTGGCTTCTTTTTCTAGTAGCCATAATTTAATTTAATAAGATTTTAACTATATTTTAGTTATTACTGATATTTTAAAATTAAATAACGTATTTTAATATAAACTTTTAACATTCTAGGTACCTAAATAGGAATCTGGAAAGAAAAAAACAAAAATAATGTAATATTAGGTCTTATATCCAGTGCTATGAGTCAGCACCGGATTTAAGAAACCCCCCCCCCCCCCCCCGATCTAAAAAAAAGTTGGTGAATGGTCTATTCTGATGTAATTCGTGCCGGAGAACCCGATTTTGGCCATCCGAAAGCAAAAAATTAATATTTAGGGTCGATTTTTACGATTTTCGATTTTTGGCCTTTTTCCCATAAAAATTCATATGGAAAAAAGTGAGTATCGGTAGGGGGGGGGGGTATCGAAGGTCCTACAGCCTTGATTTTTGGAGTGGATACTACTATTACAAAATGATCAACCTCACAATATGTACCTAAGCAAAATCTTGACCTTGACCCTTTTTCGACCCGGCCTAATATATATATATATATATATATATATATATATATATATATATATACACTTATGGCTTATAATCTGGTAGCATGCAGTTTTGCTCGACATGCTGTCTTCTTTCGAAGATTGAACGCACTGGTTTACCCGCTGAGATAGTTTAACACATTGACTATCACGTATTTTATATAAGTCTGATGGTCCTGCGATAAGAATTAACCTTTTTAGTAGGCCCTCATTTCCTGTAAATTGAAATGTTTGTTGCCTACAATCAAAGTTCTTCCATTCAACTACAGAAAATGATTCATCTTGTATTGAAACATTTTCCTCAGTGTTTAATTCATTTAAAACTTCTTCAAGATTTTCCACTAAATGATCCTCCATTTCTTCCAATCAGGGTCTTTATCCGAATCATCCGAATCAAATCCGCAAAACTCATTGCCTGAATCAGATCCTTAGAACTCCTGAATCTTTTGATCATTAAGTCTCTCTTTTTTTAGCATTATTAATTTTTACTGTCCCTATTTTTTAATAATGTATATAAATTTTATTTGTATTCATTATAATCTGAAATAAAAAAGTGAAAAATAAAGCACACAAAACATAAAAACTTTGTTTGCTCACGCATAGAAGTGAATTAGTTGTGTCAATCACTTGACAGTCAGTACCAGAAATGGTTGGAAAATTACATCTGAAAGCAATGTCAATCAAAACTGAATTGCAAATAATTTGCGTTCTGTGATGCCAGAACAGATTATATACATACATATGAACTTAGATAAAATATATGATAATATGTAAAATGTATATATAAACTTAGGTAAAATGTAAAATGTAAAATGTAATGTAAAATGTAAAATGTTTCAACGTACACAAATATAATGTAAAGTTTAGCGAACACATATTTGTTACTAAATCTTGTTAAAGTTTATAACACATGGAAAGTGTTAAGTTAGATACGGGGAAACAACTCTCTCCTTATTCACAAATAAGCGTTCTGCAGAATTACTCCAACCACTCAAACTCTTACAGTTGTACCGAGGATCAAAAACAAAAATTATTGAAGCTTGCATTAAAAGTTCGTCTTAGTAGTATTGCTGCAAAGTGGGAGAGTGCAATCTCAATGCAACATTGCATGCAACATGATGAGTGTTTTTGAACCCCCCTTAACCACCCACCCAAATAAAAAATATATATATATGTGGGTGTGTATGCATGTATAGAAAAGCTTCTGTTTCATATATATATATATATATATATATATATATATATATGAGTTGTATGCGAACTCCAAAGAGTATCCTAACCTAAGGCAGCTCAGACCCCAAAAGTATATACATGCATGCATGTGGGTGTGTGGGTAGCCTAAACACAAGGAGAGAGAGAAGATCCATCCATTCGTAGCCATGGATCATCGCATAATGGTGTCTTCAGCATCACATACAGCTGGCTTAGAAGGAAGCCATTCACTTCACAGCCAGTAGAACAGCGTAATCGGCTGTCAGGCAGTCATTTTAGATGGTACACAACCAGCCGCCACAGTTTAGTAGATTATACTTACAAATATATGCTAAATGGACCGCCGCCACCACTCATATCAAATTCTTAAAGTAAAATGGTCAGCCTTCTTGGTTGGTTTCGGATCCCGGCCAGTCGAAACATCCAGAGAATACATCCAGTCGGCTTAGATGCACACACACACACACACACACACACACACACACACACACACACACAATGTATCGTTTATATATATATATGCCCTTCATTTCCAGTGATGTTTGCTTAAAAGGTGTAAATAAAACACAGCTACAGCGTTATGACTAATAATTAATATATATTGAAATACAAAATATGTATATACATTAGGTGCAAAAACATTGATAATACGAATTTTATATATTTACATAAAAAATATCACAACATTATAGGAGAATTGCATTAAGACAGGAATAAATGGTGTTATTTAACATATGTATATATACGTATCAAAAATAATACAGATAGTACAGAAGAATTTTATATAAAACAAAATACACAGCACATGTTTAATATATATATATATATAATATATATATATATATATGCATCAAAATAAAAAATTTTGCAGTTAGTACAAAAGATTACTATATACAAAAAAATACATGTTTAATATATATATATATATATATATATATATATATATATATATATATATATATATATATACACGCGTCAAAAATGGAAATACTTGCTTTAAGTTCTACCATACTCAAATAAAATAGTAAACTCGCATGTGATTGAGTCTACACTTAATCCTCATTGCTCTGTACTGCACAATAAATACGATTTAACTTTATTTCACCACTCAAAGTATGCGGGTATCTAGATTCAATATAAAGAGCCTTCAACTCGTTTAACACTATTTTTGTGCCCGCTTTACAATTGGGGATCAAACTACCAACCTCTTTAAATGCGGATAGAATACAGTCAAAAGCGCGCACAAAGATGACATCGTCTTCTACAACATCACCATTAAACTCAAGTTTATAAACGCACCTTTCCAAACTGTTGTTTTTACTCTTTCAACGCTGAACTTTTCAACTGTAAATTCTTCTTCACAACTCATATCGGCAATTGAAGTACGTTTCTAAATCATGCCGACAACTGTGTCTTATACAAAGAAATAATTCTTCAGGGTGAACAATGAAGGTGAGTTCAAACCTCTACCGTTCTAGCCCTTCGTACCAAAGTTCGTGATATTTCTAAATACGCAGCCAGTTCCAATCCATTCTCTCCTTGTTCGGCTCTACACGGTAAAATCATCGAACAGGACGGTGTACGCTTATTCAAGAATCGTATCAAAATAACGCATATCAGCAACACGGGCGTCTAATATAGGTTTCAGTTTACGGAAACCGACTTCAAACATTCTGTCGAGAATGAAATGGCTTCGCGTGGGGATATGGGCGTTATTATCAGCAGCATTCCTCCACATCAACCTTATATCAACGCAGGGTTGTTTTGTATCATGATTTACGGATAGCGTGCAAATAATGGCGTATGAGGGTGCGTCTCCAATCTGGTCTCTTTTTGTGCCTACACCTGCAAGTATTTTGTAACTGTCCTGACCCCACTTCTCAACCAACACGAAGAATCTATTCATCTCTTCAACACTTAAATAAATAATATTGCGTCTACCAGAGTTTGTATGTCTACATTTCGTTTGAAGCACATAATTAACAACACCAGTATTACGCCTGAATACGCGCACACACTTCAGCTCGGATACGTCGTATACTGCATTGAGGATGCTGCTCAACGGAAGCTCCATCTTTTAATAGTTTTCTATTGTGAGGTGAGAACGTCCAGACGGGGCAAGCTCTGAGGCGACTATGAGCAGTTGACGCGTTGTTTTTGGACTCGGAGGGACCGTACGGGTAGTCGGGGAGGGGCGGGGTGGGTATGAGTCACACGGAAGATTAGCTGCGCGAATTATCCGAATATTTGTATCCCATTATATTGGGTGTCGTTTAGAAAATTTTTTCATCTGAGATACATGAAGTAATATCGATTTTAATGCTTTATCACACCCACTCCCCGGAATGTGTACCATACATCTACGTTCAGGGGTATCCACTATTATACTTTCTCGAACTATGCACATTTTATTAACACTCCAACGATCTATTTGAGAGAAACATGTGTCCGTACTTGTCCTTTTTGCTGGACAAACTATACTCGTCCCTAACTCAACTAAAAACTCGCACACGCCTTTAGCTACATCTTCACTGCACACCTAGTCATAATATACATGGATATAGTGGTAGAAGTATTTCAGACTGTCCATTATCACAAGATTTACATTCACAACCCCAGTGTACGCGTACTCGGTGTGATGTAACATGGTGTAATATCTCCTGTCACACCAATCATCAACAAGGTTCACAACCCAGATCCTTCGCTTCTCTTCTGCAAGCATGGCTTCTTTCACTTCACGATATATGAACACTCTAGTGCAGTTTAATCCTGCAGTATAATCCATTACATTGTTTGTGCAGCGAAGCCCCGCAATGCCCTCGCCGGAATAACTATAGAGTATTTGGACGTCGTGCTCCTCATGCTTCGCACGAGTTAATGTGGCCTTAAATTAATCAAAGGAGGCATGACTAGAAATTCTTCGGGTGTTCACCACATCTGTAGATTTTAGTGAGTACCACTTCAGGAATGTAGAGCATGCCACATCGTTGGAAGCCATCGTTTTTCTTCTACACGAGAAATCTTTAATAGTTAAAAGGACACGTCTGAGAACCAGTCATGCGGAGGACAACTGAGTACGCAGGAAGATGATGTGCCCCGATTAGTAGCATGAGTCACGTGACTCATTTTATTGGGCAGCAACATGCAGTGGTTAGTGCTTAGAGATTTTCATGTACACATACATAAACACACACAAACACACACACACACAACATACATGCACCAAAATGTGAAAATGAAACGCTAACTGAAACGTGATTTATTTTAAATACAAAAATAAATAAAATGAAAACCATCGTCAACAATTAATAGTCTCTAATTCATGATGTATATAAATAACAAATATTCATGCACCATAACTGAAACAAATACATGTAATAAATAGAAAAATAAATAAACTGCAAAATTTCGTCAACAAGTAAATATACGCTAACATAACAGCAATATTCACGCCTCGGGGGTATCCAAAGGGAACAGTATCGTAGGTGGCAGGCACCTGTAGCGTTCCCTATATGTGTTACGACACACTTTCGTCCCCCTAAGTTCCTTCACGCCCCCCAGCTTCTGTGCCCGAAAATTGTGAATCCCTACAGTCAGTTGGGGTGGTTGGTCACCTCATCTTCTAAACTCACTAGCTCCTTCAGCGAATCTAAGTTTACGATTCGCCGGTTCGCCTGGTTAAGCGTGATGCCTTTCGCCTTCACGATATATCTCATTTCCTCCCTCACCCTCACCCGTACCCCGTAAGTTTTTGTGCCTGTTGAGACAAAAAAATCAGCGTAGGTGCTATCACCATACTCATCTTTGATCTCGTCAATCAACTCTGAGAAATTCTCCAAAAGGTGGCATGTATTCACCTTCCCTCTCCGTGAATATCACACTATCTGTATCTGCGTACAGAATCCTCCATCCAAGAGAATGCAGTAGACTCCAAAGTTTGATATGAGTGTATGCTGTTGTGAAACTGGCTACAGGTACAGTATGTTTGTAACACGTGATGTATCTGTAGCCAATTCGGTTCTGTTTTACTTTATTATGTACGTATTACCCACAGTCACGATCTCCATGTTGTCTTTGTCGGGAGCGTTGGCGTAATCCTATACCTCGTTATAACTTTGGGTTAGATGCACGTTCCCTTTGTCTGTATTCTGAGCAAATTTCCCCCAAAGACTATTTAGGTACGACTTTGCATTAAAGCGCTTGCCAGATTCCTCGCAGTTTCGTCCCGTTCAAGTTGTATCTCTTCACGATCACGTAGCGTTGAATATACGACAATTTTTCATTTTCGGTCTCGACTCCTCGCGGGTACCCTGATACTTTTACCTTATTCTTCAGAAAAGAGTTTATATATTGTGTGAAAAGGTTGGGGAGCTTCTGAAACCTCCACACCTCATATATCTCCAATATTCTGTTACCGTGATGAACGGCTAGGGACAGCTCAGGACTTGTATATACGCCTCTGATCTTCCTCTGGTTGGTTGTTTAATTACATACCCCATTGTTCTCCCTTGCGCACTTCACGCACAGGGGAAACATGAGCTTGTGATCTATAACGACGGGTAAGATTGGCATCCAAAATCGCGAGGGAGGAGCACATCTACGAAAGAAAAGCCGAAATAATTCTCATTCAAATTAACTGAAAACTCTTCGATGGTAGGTAGGGCGAGGCCCACCAGTTTTTCAGGTGCTCCTACGGGGTACGGATTGTTCTTCATCACGTAAGGGTATAAAGAACAGAAGTTCTAGTAATGGAGTTTCACGCCCTCAGCAGGTGGAAAGTATAGTTTGAATGGGTTTGTGCGCCCACCAAATAAACTATCGCCGCATTTGAGAGGATCCAACATCATTGAACGCTTGATGGTGTTTATTTCTCCGAGATACTATCCATCTATCTCCATCCTCTCATCATATTCGTGCTCCCACAAGACCTTGTGAGTGAACTGAGAGCTTATAAGTTGGTAGCGGGTGCGTGTCCACGCGAGACTGTCGGCAGGAGATCTACCATGGATATCTCCTACGATTCCACACTCAGAACGCGAGCATCCATGCTACCATCATCCGTTAAAGAAGTATGCAGTCTTCTCACCAGTGGCACGGTCTTCGCCTAGACCATCCACCCAAAAAACACAACCGTAGACCTTAATGGCCACTTCCCCCGTATTGCGGGCATGCTGTAAGTATACACCGGTCTGTTGCTGCAGATGTATGAGCCAGTAAATAGCCTTATGCACATAACTGCGTATCTATAGGCATGAAGTTGTTCTTGAACACAGTAAAACATAATGAGGCGATCGTGGTTACAGCTTGTAGCGAGTCGCAGTTAAATCGGTCTATATATATTCTTCAAATGGCTTGGAAACATACTCTAAGTACGCGTACGTCATTCACGCAATAACGCTCGCATTCATCCACTATATTGTAAGGCTTATCTTCATTTAAAACTGTTGTAGTACCTCTCAAAATCATCACGCTCACTATCAATCATGTTGGCATAGTTAAGTAATGTTTGGGGCGTGGCAATCCTACGTAATTTAAAGTTTCGCTCGTGAGGAAAGTGTAAGGGAAATACCCTTTTGAAACTTCGGCGGCTACGCCCATCACCTTCGGTAGCTTAGCTAATATACAAGGTGTGAATAACAACGTGTCTTTAAACTGAACATTACTTCTTATTTGCATCTGTATAAGCTTGTTTCCTCTTCTCAAGGGATCGCCTGAAAATATCTCTGGTGATTTGTGTTCAAGTAGTTTCTTATAAAAGAATTGTGTGTCAAATTTTGCGCCGTTATGGGCAAGAATATAGTTATTTTTTTAACTTGTCCGCTAACTTGACGATATAGGACACAAAGAGTTTCACTGGGTTGTCGTGTGCGATCGTTTTAAAAACGTTTGTTCATTTACCACATTTGCAACACTCATCACACTCGACGTTCATGCACTCGTCGCAGATAGTCTGACTTACAAGTAGATGTGGGATAACCTCTGGTTTCAGCATCCGTGTATGTCTCTATATCGTAGTATACAGTTATACAAGGCTTATTTTTAGGTTTGGCGTCTTTCATATAGCATACATGTTTTACACCATCAGCCTTATATAGCTCATGGCATGTAGAACAACAAATTTAATCACATTTATGCCTGAATTTTCCCCAATTGTCCTTCATATGAAACATGCCACATTCACAGATTCTCATTTTCCTGCTCGTGCCATTTGATTTATGGAATTCAAAACAGTTATTATTGAAAATTGTGCGTCTACACACATTACAGTTCCTCTTCTCAAGCTTCAACTACACGACTTTCACATTTGGAGCTTTTACATTGCTTACATACATACCTGTGGCAATCCCTACAATATTTCACTATATCATCCACAAACTCGAGACATCTCTTACACAAATCATGATGCCTTCCATATTTTCGACGTTTATCATAACTTGCGTAAAGGTCTCTCATATTGCGGATGGAGGAGATACGTTGTCCCTGACAGCGCTAAAATAAGTAGAGGTCTTGTATGGTCTCTCACATGCTTTTAAAAACATACACAGTCCTATGACGATCATCCATTCCAAAAACAACCACACGAACACTCATTTCCTGCTCCACCCTTCTCAACTCTTCAGGACCCATATTACAGTCAAACTCGATCTTGCAGTCTGCTCTGAGGCCAGTTTAGGAGCACGCTGCACAACCGTCGGCAACCAAATTTTTCTGGCCCATGCATTTAGTACAGTAAGCATATGAGCTAAGACTACTGCTATAAAGCCGCAACCACGCTCGGAGTTTATATGCTGCCTGTAAATAGCCTGAGAATTGAAGTTAAGAGTATAAGGTGTGTCCGTATGTCCCGCAACACGGAATACGTGGTCAATATCTATAGTGAAGTTGTATATGTTGAATGCGACGCTACTTTGAAAGGCCTGCATCATACGACCCAGAATGTGTTCTATATGCACAGCAGCCAAGCGCCTGTATGGTATTACTACCCGAAAATCATCTATATCGCCGTCATCTGACACCGAACCCGAAGGACAGTCGCGTTCTGGCTTCACGCTCCTCACTGTTCTGAAGGGCAAACTCTGCAATACGTTCAACTACACGCCGCAGTCCGTGTTCAACACCGTTGCTATACATGATTCGCGGGTCGACTCTGACTACGTACTCTTTTCTAGTCAGGGCTGGGGTTGGGGTGGCTGTGCGAACCAGCTCGAATGCTATGTCACTGTCTACAGAATGGTGTGCTGCTGTGGAGGGAACGGGCGGTATTGAACAAGAATAAGAGGGCATAGTTTTTTTGTAGAAGGAACTACTGTGCAGGCTGTGTCGTAAGACTTAGAGGGCTGGGGCTCTATTACTGTGGGTCTAACATCCGACGCACTCCTTGCGCGCTTTACATTTGACGTGGAAGGCGATTTAACAACTTCTTCATTACCCCGCTTTCTCCTCGAATTGTCACGTGGGGATACTACATTTGGCGTTGCAGGGGGTTCGCTAGCGGGGATGGAGTTTGTAGCCTCAACAACAACTACACTGTCATCGGTATCATCTGCAATATCTATGATGGGGATATGTTGCTGGCACAGTACTTCATCCTCGTCATCGTTCACGGATCTGGGGAAGAAGAAGAAAAACAAGAACATAAAGAGTATCACTTAACATTTTATTATATTTTGTAAATGTTCCACTTAGGAGTGTGACGTGTTAGAGATGGATTCTGTAGAAAAATTCTGATTCACGAATCCGTCCACATGCTTTTTTGTGGCCCTACATGATGTGGTAAAACTGTTTATGTTTAAAATCATTAAAGATAAGGGGGAGATGTTCGCAAAATTTGTGCATAAAGTCATATGGTGCTATTCGACATACCAGTCAGTATTCAACGAGTACCAAGATGATATTTTGTTCCACAAAGGTGTATATGATGTTAGTTCGTTGAAGGGTAATGAGCACACGGTCTTGTAATTGACGAGCTCGTGTTAGAAATGGATGAAACGTTTGCCGAGACATTTACAGTATTCTCCCACCATCTCAACATAAGCATATTCTTCATCAATGAGAATCTATTTTTCAAAAATAGATACATGCGCGATGTGTCGCAAAATACTCAATATCTAGTCTTATTCGCACAAAGTAGAGATGTCACAAATTGGGGTATTAGCCAATCAAATGTTCCCGAGTCAGCGTTAGGAGTTTTTGGAAGTTTATAAAGGAGCTACAAGCCAACGTTACGGATATTTGCTTTGCGACCTTCACCTGCGAAACACGTTTAGGGTGCTTCTAAGAACGAATATATTCCCAGACGAGCCTGAAACGGCGTATATCTCAGAATGACAATGAGATTAAAGAAATACCGTGAATTAATAAAAATCTATCATTGACTACCACGGGCGCCGCAACAGCTGTTTGTTAAAAATATCGACTCCGACTTTTTAAAATGCATCTGTGAAATCTGTCTTAACGTTATAAAATGTAACATACCAATGAAACCCCTTCAGAAGGCTTGCTTACGTCGTTACAAGAACATAATACGCGCACTTGCTCGTAAAAGTCAAACTGTGGGGAAGAAAAAGCGAATTATTGTACAAAGAGGAGACTCATTCCTACCTATCTTATTTTCAGTTTTGAGGCCTACCTAGTTTAATATAATGAAGAAAGTAGACGTGATTCCACACGAGGTGTATGCTTCACTACAAAGCTCAAAGAGTCCAGATACGATTCTAGAACCCCGTAAAAGTAGGCTTAAAAGAATGGAAAGCGAATTGTTAGACCTATTAAACAATGTGAAGTCGCTTGATGAGAAAAGAATCTCATACCAAGAAGCTCTGCAGAAATTTTTTCATGACTACGAAAATTATAAGAATCCGACAGAGGTCCCCATAGTTATTAGACACAGCGCAGACGACGTTGAGCATGGAGGCATAGGACCTGGGGCCGAGGCCAGAGACGAACAGCCAAAGAACAACGGTGCGACCCCGCAACATATTGAGTATGTATTAAAAAGCAGTCTCCCACATACATTGAGGAATAAAGGCTTAAGTCTTTATAATCTATTGAGTGAGGGTCCCATTATACATTGGACTGATACAGGTGAGGTTGCTGTTGAAAGATCAAAGTTACAGGGTTCAAACATCATTGACATCGTACACGACTTGGTGCGAATGTGGGACACGCACTTACCAGTAGGATGGGAACATATTAAAAAAAGACTACAGCCAATAAACATTCCAAAAACACTGATAGATAATCTGAACAGGTTAAAAGACTTGGGACAAGCCTCGCATGAACCACAGTTGAACAAGCTTTCACCCCCAGCGGTAACATCTCTGAAGAGGAGGGAGAAGAGACCAAGCAGCAACGGCCAACCTTACCCGAGCGCCTCTAAAATACGCAAATGGCTAACATATTAAGAAAACGTTATTATAACATTTCTAACCCAGCCTCCTACGGTGGCGTTAATAGACTGTACAGAGGCGTTTATAATGAGGGAGTAGGGAAAAAAGATGTTGAGAGGTTTTTGGGGGAGCAGGAGGCTTATACACTTCATAAGACGGTGGGAAAAACGTTTAAAACAGCCAAGATAACAGCAGCCTCGACTGATTCTGTTTGGCAGTCGGATTTAACAGACATGCAGAGGTATTCAGTGTATAATGGAGGCTACCGATACATCCTCTTCATAATAGATGTATTCTCTAGATGTTTGTGGCTAATTCCCCTGAAAAATAAATCGCCTGAAACAGTTGCTAAAGCCACCAAAACAGTGAAGTTGAAATAAAACAGGATTCCTGGCTATTTTTGCACGGACATGGGGAAAGAATTTATAGGCCGAGATTTACAGAACATGTTGACCGAGTTTAACATCAGTTATTACACTAACAATTCTATACATACGACATCTTTAGCTGAAAGATTCCAGCGTACCATAAAGGAACGCATGCATCGCTACTTCACACATTAAAAAACACACACAGATATATAGACATTTTGGATTCGCTGGCCTCATCCTACAACCGTTCACACCACCTAGTGATTAGAACAACACCTAACGAAATTTTAGAAAGAGGTACGGACACAGAACGTGAGGTGAGAAAAGATATTCGTAGAGTGCCAACACGCACTAGGCGTTTCAAAATCAATGATTATGTAAAGCTGTCGCATTCGGGAAATAAATTCGCGAAGGGATTTGAGCAAGGTTGGACACGTGAGATTTTTGAAGTTAGGGCTATGAAACTTAAAGATGAGATAATGTATTACTTTGAAGATTTGAATAGGGAAGAAATTGCAGGGGGCTTTTACAGCGAGAAGCTGCAGAAAGTGACATTTAATTTCGAAAAAAGTGTTTAAAATTGAAAACATTTTAGGCAACAAAGGTTCAAGAAAGAGAAAAAATGTACCTGGTGAAATGGCTAGGTACCCAGAAAGCTTCACCACCTATATAAAAGCTGATGCAATAATGAAGCTAAAATAGTATACAACATGGCGCCTAACCACTTCTACGTCACACTCCCTTCCTTTTCTCCTCTGTCTGTACATCCTAACAACCAGAGCTGGGCACTTGCGTTTTTTTGCGCGTTTTTTTGCGGTACTGCGGTACTGCGGTACTACTACCGCACTACCAAACCGGTACCGCATAACGCAGTACCGCAAAGGATCGCTGAAAGTACAGCAGTACCGCTACCGCATTCAAATTTCCCGCGGTACTTTCCGCGGTACCGACCAACACGGTAGTACCGCAGTACCGCAGTACCGCAAAAAAAACCGCAAGTGCCCAGCTCTGCAGTAACAACACCCTGGCCAACTGTATAACAGAACTCTATAGGCCCATTGAATTGGGCCTTGAATCATATGAGGTAGGAATATGCGAATTTCAATTAACTACCAAATTTTTAAGTATTGATAATAAAGAACTCGTTTTTACGGATCTTAGAAACCGTAATGAGTGTGAAAATGCTAGAGTATCTCGGGACGTTACCATGCGCGCTGCTCGGAGTGGGGAGCCACAGTACTACACTACAGAATTAACACTAGGACTGGGTCAATATGATACAGCCGAGGATGTTGTGAGACTTAAATGGTAGTTTGAAAAGTTCAAATCTTACGTCTGATTTAGTATACGAAATCGTAAACAAAGATATCCCGGCACATACTTTGACTCTAAAATCAAAGGCTAACAGAAATATTAAAGACAAAGGGCTGTTCAAAATTATAATCGAGGGCAGATATGGGGCAGCCATCCAAAGAGATACTTTTCACGAATCACAACATAACTTGTGCAGCTTATTGTATCAGCTGAAATTGGAGAAATTGGACGATGGAGACCCTCTCCCAGACATGTGCTATATTTACAGCAATATCGTGTAACATCGTTTTGTTGGGGATACCCAGGCACGGCTGCTGCGCATCACCCACATTCCCAATCATAGAGGAAGGAGCTTAAGCATCACGTACGACAAGCCTCATTATGTCAAAATCGCAGCTAACCTACTAACCAGTATCTCAATATATATAAGAACGATTTAGGGGAAAAAGTTTCCATTCGGTGACGGGAGCTTAACAGTGAAGCTGCACTTCACAGTCCGTTCACAGGCCGTTCACAGTCTATCGAGGGGTGAGATACCAGCGCGGAAGTGGGATTGGCTCCATTTTTTTCAACCATACTGCATACGGCTATCCCCTTGCTGAAGATTGGTGCCAGATATCTCGGCAGGAAAGCGTTACAATCAGGTTTTAACACTGTAGAGGACATAATGGCCGGGACTAAGCCTAAAGAAGCTCTAAAAAAGCACTTAAAGCATACACGGGACGAAATCATCAAAGATGCAAAGAGAAAAATGCGTGGTGGCGGGAAGAAGAAGAAGCGTCCTGTACGGAAGAAGAAGGGGTTACCAGTACGTGGTGTTAAACGTAAAAGGACATCAAAAGAGAAGTGTTCTAAGCGCATGAAACTTATGGTTGACCACTTTTTTAACTGATATAAGCTAAGGACGTTGCTCTCATGAATCATAGGCTGATTACTACTTGTCGAGAGAAGTGCCCCTATTTCTAATGCGCCATGGCACGTTTCATCCATCCGTGTAGTTCTCACTGTTGTAAATCGGAGCTTGCCCTCTTTGACATGCTCGTAACACAAGTATTTCTAGAGCACAGTGACTTTATTACAGTTAATCCGCTAAACACCATTAGCTCGCCGACTGCCCCTATAGAATTCGTGATCCCAAGCTCAGGCCCTTACTTTTTTGACCCAAGTTGTGTGCATATGTACGATAAACTACGGATAGCCCATACGGATGGAACGGATTGCGAAAACGATTACGTTGTATACCCAGAGACCAACTTTCTACACTCCATATTCAGTCAGTGTGACGTGTATTTAAATCAGGTCAACATCTGGGCAGGGTCTGACTATTACCACCTACAGGCCTATCCGGAAAATGTACTCCTTTTCAAAGGAAGCGAGGGATACCTTTATAACTGCCGAAGGTTATTATCAAGCTAAAGATGGAAGTAGTATAAAGGCCAAATTTAACAATTCTAAAAAGAAGATATATGAATGCCTCGGGGGCCTACACACAGATTTCACATTCCAAGAGAAGCTGCTTGTGAATGGGGTCGATAGGAAAATAAAGCTCACCCGTACGAGCCCTGATATTTGCTTAAATCTGGGTGCTGACCAAGAAGAGAGCTCGAAGCCTGTGGTGATTCATATTATGGAGACATATCTCCGCGTGCGTCGTGTGAAATTAAGCTCTGTTAAGCAACTAGAAATTGAAAAAGATTTACCACACGCCACAGTAAAATACCCAATTAATAGAGTCCAACTCAAGTTGTATACAGTGCCGTCAGGGCTAACATCGAAGCAGAGAGAAAATGTTGCTCTTGGGGCTCTACCTAAAAGGTTATTAATTGGAATGCAGGAACACGCTTTTGTGAATGGAAAATACAAAAAGACCGCATTTAAGTTCGAAAATTTCGGCCCTAAAAATATAACCATGTACGTCAATGGGGTGGCCTTAGGTGGGACATTGGAAACGAGTTATTCTACAGATGCCGAGTTTCCACTTTGCTCGAGAGCGTATAGCAAACTTGCACATATTGCTGGTACTTGCAATGAATTAGGAATCGGCGTAACGTAGAAGGAATTCGTTGAGAGGGTTAATCTTTAATTCTTTAACTACTAGTGTAGTAGTTTACCTCGAGTCGCAAGCCCTAATCGAAGTTGATAGGTTTATGGGTGTAGTCACAGATTTTTAAAAATGGACACGAATACACTCCACAGAGTGATGAAGAGTGGTCGATTCACACGCACCAAATTTATCGGCGTGTTTGCGAAGAATGAAACGTTGAAATTACCAACTACGAGAGACTGCGGCGCACTTATTCTAAATACGGATGGTAGTGGTGGAGAAGGGATTCATTGGATAGCCGTTTATTTTAAAAATAGGGAGCAAATGTACGATTTTAATTTACTGGGCGAACATCCATGGAATAATGCTATTACAGTATTGTAAAATTTCTCGAACAACTGCAAATTCGACCGATAGTGTGGAATCCTTACCGACTCCAGAGCTACTACAGCAATGTCTCCGGCCAATACAGCTTGTACTTTCTCATGCATATGGCCCGCGGGAACGAATTTACAAATTTTTTCAAAATTATTTGACTTGTGTGACACTGAACGGAATGACGAACTGGTATGCAGCCAGATATAAAACCGATTCCCGTTTGTAAGTAATGTATTGTGTGAAGTTTTATGTGCATATATAATTGTAACTTCAACAGTTAATTATTTTAAATTGTAACAGTATGGTCAGTTATTGGACAGTTATTGTACCCCTAATAAAGTTTGTGCATTGTTTAAGGACGGTAATTATGTTCTGTAACTTATTTAAAATGTAATGGATGCTAATTCTGTAACTAATTTAAGTTGGATATATATATATATATATATATATATATATATATATATATATATATATAAACGAAATTATTGTTACTCTTATTTGTACGAAGGGCCTTCAGAAAATAAGTTTACACGGCGTATAATTTCGTAACTAAAGGACCTACATTGATTATGTTTGTATCAGGTGAATTCCTTAATCATTGTTGGCAACACTGCACGTCGATTCGTCTGCCATCTACCGTACATTGGTTATATGACTCAGTTGAACATGACGGCTCGACTGGAACAGTACCCTGCCCTACCGAGCCGTCCAGGACGTTTACGTTTAATGGCCGCTGGTAAACGTTCCAGTGTTGAGCAGTATGCAGTTGCATTGATTGTTGTGCCTTTTTGCATGAAGTCTGCGAGCAAAACACCTTTGTGGTCCCAAAACACGGTAACCATCACTTTGCCAGCGGACCTCACAATCTTGAACTTCTTTGGTCGCGGAAACTCAGGGTGTTTCCATTCCACGCTGACACGTTTTGTTTCCGGAGTACATTGATGAACTCATGTCTCGTCTCCTGTGACAGTGCGCTCTAGAAATTCTTGACCACTGACAGACTCGGAATATCGTTAAAGAAATGACAGGGCACTAGTCCAGTCGAGTCGCCATGTTTAACTGACTCATAAAACCAATGTACGGTAGATGGCAACCGAATCAACGTGTAGTGCTGTCAACAATGATTAACGAATTCACCTGATAAAAACATAATCAATGTAGGTCTTTTAGTTACGAAAATATACGTCATGTAAACTTATTTTCTGACAGCCTCTCGTATATATACGGAAAACATTGAAGACAATATTGTGTAAAAAAAGTGTTGTATACAATAAACGATATTATGTATTAATTTATGAAACGAACCTCATAGTTTTATCATTTAATAAAATGTTGAAAATACATGACTTATTCTTACCCGGCAGACACAAGAAAAAAGAAAAACTTACATCGTTTCCTCGATGATATTTCATTCACTCTGCGTTTCGCAATCGTAGGACCGAGTGTCCTGTAAAACTTCTAACCCCGTTCAAATCATCGTCGTCGAGTTGAATTTCTTCAAAGCTATTACGAAACGTTTCTGCAACACGATCCAGCTCCGCCAAGTTCCTTTAAGAGAAAAAAGGTGCGGTTGTAAACATAAATTTTTAATTTATTTTATGGGCGAAATTAAGTTCATATATTGTTTTTGAAGAAAGTTTCCATGCCTCTGAATTATGATCACAAATTACGCTTCAGAGGAAAAATAAACCACAGAAATGGGTTCTGGTAGCCTATAGTTTTAATAAGATGCCAATACTGACGCGGTTTCTTGAATGATATATGTAACAACGTATTAAACGATGAGTTGAAATGCACATGATATATATATATATATATATATATATGTATATATATATATATATATATATAGAGAGAGAGAGAGAGAGAGAGAGAGAGAGGCATTCAGTTTAAAATCACATTTCATAAGAAAATAAACTATGGACCGAAGTGTAACTACTTTAAAATGTCTAATTTATGCATCAAATATAATCAATGTTCATTCTTATCATGTTTGCCTAGTTGATTTTGGAGGCTACGATCTAAAATGAAAGCGATGATACACCTTAAGCCTACAGACGACTGCTTAGTGATTGCTGTCCCCTTTTACCGCGTCTTAAAGAAGAATTATTTAAAAAAAATTCTGTATTAACAAACAAATATGCCTTTTAAACATAAAAATATTCACTCAACCCAGTGTTAGCAGTAGAATATTTATTTTTATAAAAAAGCATTGGTTGAAATACGGGGATATAATTTTCTACTTACATTTCGTGTGTGCGACAATCCATTGTCTCAGCCTGTACAGCTTCACAAATGTTGGCCACCTCTTGCGATGAAAATAATTCACCCCTGTCAACAGCTGTGAAAAGTAGCATAGATGCTTCAGCCCTGTAGAACATCAGAATAAAATCACTCTACTGTATATACAGTATATATATATATATATATATATATGAATATATATATAAATTAATAGGTGTATATATTCAATTCACTTCGCAAATGTAACTTACAAAACTTCTCCAGTCTCGTATACGTTTGGTGTTAAAAAGATTTCTGTTTCACTGCCTGTATTCGAATTCATTGCTGCTAACAGAGCGAGAATGTTCGCTGGAAAAATAACAGCTAACATGATCTCGAAATGAAAGTGGCCTTCTTCTATATGTGGTGCTTTGCTCCATTTCGAGTGAGGCAGGCCTGTACTCAAAAGGCCAACCATCAACTCGTAAGCTTTCTGATTGGCCGGTGACGCCTCTGTGGGGTGTGGTTTCGCCAAAGTTAGTTTTTGCGTCCCTCAGATTTTTTTTAGAGTTTAATAAATGTTCGTTCTACATGATTATTGCGTGTGTATATATATATATATATATATATATATATAATGATAATGATGTTAGTAACACTAATAATGGAAAACTATATGGGAACTGCTACAAAAAGGGGAGAGAGAGAGAGAGAGAGAGAAGAGAGAGAGAGAGAGAGAGAGAGAGAGAGAAAATACAAAAATGTGTTGAATACCTTTATAAACTTTGATTTATCTACATTTATTTTAGCAAATATGATGACATTAATGAATGAATAAATGTTTTTGCAGTTTGTGTCAAAACGCTGAATTAGGATTCACTTCTTCAAAGCAGTTTTATTTAAATCAAGATTGGTCCTAAGGAAAATTTACTTTATCCGAAAATAGTCTTCTCATACTTTAGAGAATTAGATGATGTAGCGAGTGCGTGATACAAAAAGAGATAATAATAATAATAAAAATAATAATGATAGAGAGAGAGAGAGAGAGAGAGAGAGAGAGAGAGAGTGCTACTTAAGAAAAAAATGTATTTGAAATTATATTTTGAGGTTTGCGTGATAGAAAAAGAGATAATAATAATAATAATAATAATAATAATAATAGAGAGAGAGAGAGAAAAAAAAATCATGAAGAATGCTTTTAGTAGCTGGAAAATAGCGATTTTGCCACTGAAATAATGGATTATCGCGGACAGTGCATCATCCGGTATTCATAACTAGATTTGAGGTGTTGAGAAGCGTCTGGTCTGTTAAATTCCTGGATGGGAGACACCCCCATCTTCCGCGTTTAGATGTGTTTGTGGCAAACCGCTGGATTAGGATTCAATTCCTGAAAGCAGTTTTCTTTAACTCAAGAATGGTCTTAAGGAAATTTTACTTTATCTGAAAATAGTGTTTCTCGTATTTTAGATAATTAGATGATGTAGCGAATGCGTGATAGAAAAAGGGATAATAATAATAATAATAATAAAAATAAATAATAATGAAGAGAGAGAGAGAGAGAGAGAGAGAGAGAGAGTGCTTCTTAAGAAATAAATTTATTTGAAATTACTGTATATTTTGAGGTTTGTATTTAGATAAATCATAAAAAATGTTTTTAGTAGACGGATAAGAGCGATTTTGCCTTTCATGATGGAGAAGTTAAATAGAGAAATTTTTGCCTCCAAAAAGTCGCGGTAATCCACAATATCATATTTATCTAAGAGCTGTGAATTTACTTTCAAACAACAGGTGTTTGGAATTTGGGTTAACCTGAAGACTTCAAAATGTACGAATCATGTTTAAACAAATACACTGAAGTATTGGTTTATTATCTTACCCATGTAATATATATATATATATATATATATATATATATATATATATATATATATATACAGTATATATATTAGAAATTATACAGCGTGTGTGTGTGTGTGTGCTTGAAGCATAGTAATGCTAGTTTATATGTGCGTAAGTAACTGGGTACGCTTATACGGCTGACTGTGAGATGAATGGCTGCCTTCTAAGCCTGTTGGCTGCGATGCTGAAGACACCATTATGTGATGCTCCATGGCTACGAACGGATGGATCTTCTCTCTCTCCTTGTGTTTAGGCTACCCACATGCATATATATATATATATTTTTTTTTGTGGGCCTGAGCAGCCAAGTTAGGTTACCCCTTGGAGTTCACAGATATATATACTGTATATATATATATATATATATATATATATATATATATATATACTATATATCATTTTTTATTTTAGGGGAGATCAAAAACACTCCCATCATATTGCATGCAATGGTGCAAGGATGCAATGTTGCAAGGTTGTAGGGTGCAATGTTGCATTGCAATTGCACTCTCCCATTTTGAACCAATACTACTCATCTTTATGGAAAAGTTTTGAGTTACTGAAACTGTCAATAAATATTAGAACAAAAAACAAATTCTTTTTAATTCTAAAAATTGGAGATGGAAAAATTACGAATGCATATGGATTAACCAAGCAATGATGATGTTAAAATCCCTGAAAAGATGATTGAAAAAAATTATTATTAAAGTAATTTACGGAAGTTCTATCGATATCGGAAATGAAGAGTATTATCAATGAAAATTATAATTACTACAAAGAACAAGGACGTGTTGATGCTGAAAAGCGAAGTTTTGAAACTTATTCCAGGTGATGTGAAGTTGTATGAACGTGCAGATTCAATAATTAGTAACGAACCTGTAAACTTGATGAACTTTACTGTTAAATTTTTGAATGTTTAGACACCTTCAGGAATACCACGACACGAAATGAAGTTGAAAGTTGATTCGTTAGTTATGTTGATAAGAAATTTAAACTCGAAACGAGGACTTTATAATGGAACGAAGCTAATTGTGAGGTGATTATTCGATAATTTTATAGATGCTGAGATTTTAATTGGGAATAATAAAGGTGAACGAGTTTTTTTTCCACGAATTGATTTGGCGCCAAGTGAAACAAATTTGCCTTTTACGTTGAAAAGACGACAGTTTCAATTAATTCCTTTTGTTATAACGGTGAATAAATTACAAGGACAAACTTTTGATCATGTAGGAGTATTTTTACTGGAAGCAGTGTTTGCTCACGGACAGCTGTCATTGACGCGAACAAGATCAGAGAATAATTTGAAGGTATTTGTTGTTGATGATAAGAACCAAGGAAAGTTATAAAAGATGAAAAAGTGTTCACGAAAATGTAGTATACGATGAAATATCTGAATGATTAGTGAGAATGAAAATCAGTAAAATCAAGCAGTAATTTATGATGAATTTGCAACTTATTTCGATGTATATGTTTTGGTTTAGTTTTGTATTTTGTATGTATTTTGGTTTGGTCTTTCTTTTATGATAAAAGGTGAAGTTCAGTGAACAAAGCTCGCCGAAGGAAGGGCAGGGCCACCAGGGAGGGTGGGGGGTTACAAAACTCCAACCATTGTTTGACGGGTCGTACAAGTTAGTATATATACAAGAGATAGCAATACAATTGCAGAAATTGGTATTCAAATTGAATACGAAACATGTTAATATTAAATTTACGTTGGAAGGGGAGAGAAACAATTCTTTCCTGTTTCTGGATGTACTTGTTACTAAGGGTGTTTTGGCTTTTACCTCGTCGTTATATAGAAAGGTTACTTTTAAGGGCTTAGGTACAATTTTTTAGCTCAGTTAATACATTAATTTATATAATTTTTATGTTCAAATTATCAGGTCTTCCATAATGAAATAATTTTCCTTAGAAAGTATTTTTGTAATAATAATTATCCGAGTTATATCTCTGATAAATTATTAAATAAATATTTAGATAAACAATTTATTCCTGTACAAAAACCGATAACGGTGCCTAAACAAATATTGTAATTGAATTTTCCGCATTTGAGTCGCTCTAGTTTTAACATTAGAAAATTACTAGGAAAACACTAAGTAACTATTATCGCCAAATTGAATTTCGTTTGGCCTTTGTTAATCGTTTCAGAATATCCTCATTTTTTTAATTTTAAGGATAGGTGTCCGGAGCAGACTTGATCTCGTGTTATTTATTCACAAATACTGGGTGATCCAGATAAATGGGACCCATAAAAAAAAGCCAAATATTCTTAATATTTAATTCCTTTCATAAAAACTATATATCATTCGAAAGAGTAGAGTTACAAGTTTATTATGAAATATTTATTTTTTAAAAATGACTCCTTTCAAATGTGCTCCATTAGTTGCCAAGCATTCCAGTGTTCTCGCTTGTAAGTTCTGCATCACTTTTGCAAGAGTGTGCGGTGGTGGTATGGCCTGTATCTCATTTGTGATGGCGGCCTTCAATTCTTGCAAGGTCGTTGGGTTATTTCTGTAGACCCTACTCTTTAAATATCCCCAGAGATAATAATCTAAGGGAGAAAAATCCGGAGACCTTGCGGGCCATTCAACGTCTCCAAATCTTGAGATTAACTCGGCTGGAAACGTTTGACGCAAAACTGCCATGCAGTGCCTCGTGGTATGGCAGGTAGCTCCGTCTTGTTGGAACCAGTGGTTTTCTAGACAAAGATCTCTTAATTTAGGAATAAGGAAATCGGTCAACATTTTTTCGTGGCGATCACCATTTACAGTGACCGTGTTTCCGGTGGAATCCTCGAAAAAGTACGGCCCTATGATCTGAGATGCAGTAAGACCACACCAAACAGTTACACGCTGACTATGCAACGGGACTTCGGTAATATTCAATGGATTTTCTGTTGCCCAGAAACGACAATTTTGTTTGTTTACAGTTCCATTCAAGTGAAAATGGGCTTCGTCTGACATAATCAAAGTTGCTAGAAAATTGGTGGTGTCATTTACCTTCTGTTGGATCCATTGACAGAATTGTCGTCTTCGTGCGAAATCTCCATCGTTTAGTTGTTGCACTGTTTGAATTTTATATGGAAAGAGCATTAAATTTTGCTTGAATATACGGTGTGTTGTTCCATATCCAACTCCTAACAGCTGAGAAGCACGTCTGATGCTTATGTTAGGATTATCCTGTACAATTTCATGAGTTCTGTTAATGATCTCGTCTATCCTTGCTGTGCGCACTCTTCCAGTTGGTTTTCTTTTTCCAATGCTGCCAGTTAGGGAAAAATTTCTGACACACCGACGGATTACTTTCTTAGAAGGTGATTTTGACATCTGAAAATTTGTCTTGAAAGATCTTTGAGCTGAAACTACACTTCTTTCATGCTCATAATATTGCTCAGTTATGAAACGCAGCTGTTCCACAGTCCATGCAGTCATCTTGAAGGGTTAGTTTTAACTAACACTTTTATTTTGTTTTGTATCTTATCTTGTCTTGTATTGTCAAAACCTATACAATCCTGTACAAACTTGTAACTATCCTCTTTCGAATGATGCGTATGATTTTATAAAAGGACTTATACTTTAAGAGTTACAGGGGTTTCTTTTGGGTCCCATTTCTCTGGATCACCCTATTTGCGATAGGTCTTTTTAGAAACAAGTGATGGTTTCTGCATTTATATTGCCGTTCCTTGTTCCTTATATGGTTTCCGAAGAATGAATCACCCAGAAGTATATATATATATATTATATATATATACGTCAAATGAGCACAAGTGAGGTCGGGTGTGTGAGAATTCACAGATGTACAGAGCTAAATGATTTGCCCCCATGTGTGTGTTCAGTTTTAATACATTTATCAAACTATCAAAAAGTTGAAAAATAAAATATCGTATATTGGGGCGTATAAGTCAAGGTCCAGATTAGTCGATCCCCTAACTTTCAATTTCAGATTTAGATTTTAGCCTATTTTGGGTGTTTAAGTAGACCACCAATTTGCCAACATAAAAAAGTAAAACTTTGTTAAAACCTTGTAAAAATTAGTTATCAAGTCCTTCATAATCACCATCATAATCAGCATCTGACATCGTAAGTTCATTATATACATCCTGAGATACATTTGCAAGTGCTTCGTCAAATGGATCCAATTCAGATGTTGACCAAAAGCGAGCTAATGTAGGACTGAGGACCTATGACAGGTAGACCTGTCTTTGAATACAAACTAAAATGGAAAGTGGAAGGTTAATTTTTTAGACTGGGCCTATAAGTCGACTCCCTACTTTAGGGGTATAATTTTAAGCTTAAAATACCGACTTATACGCCCCAATATACGGTATTAAATTTAAGTTTACGAAAACTCTACAAAATCTTTTAGAAAAACAGTCAGAAAAGTTGATAAACGTCACTCATAATCAGTACTGAAAACGGATCAATGATGTTCGTCTAGATAATTTCTGAGCTGATGCAAATCTTTTGACCAGTGCTGTATATAAAACTGATCTCTATGAAATATACTTCCATAATATAGTCTCGATCAAATTATGTTAAGGAGGGATAGGTTGGGTTGGGTTAGATTAGTTACGTTAGGTCAAGTTTGATTAGTTTACACTGAGTTGTTAGGATAGAAAGTCTTCGATCTTGTGAAAATGTTTAAATTAATTTTACAACTGATTACGCTTATTTCGTATTATCGTTTCTTAAAAATAATTTTCCAATTTTATTAGAGTGTAATTTAAAACCCGCGTACCATTCAACGCCAACGAATATACAAAAACATAAATAATTGCATTATGCAAATTAACTCAATTATAGCTGAGATCCTTTGGCTACCTAACATCGGGGATGTCCTATCCGGAAGATGTTATTCCCATCAGGTCTTTCCTCTAACGGGCTACGTCGTGGCCAGTGTCGTAACACCGCTTTCTGTCGATCAGTGAAGCTAAGCAACATTGGGTCTCGGTAGTAGTTGGATGGGAGACCGTCCTCCGCGTCCAGATTATGTAGCGACCCGTGGTTCGCATATCACGTAAAATTGTATTAAAAATTGTGATTATGGTTTTAAAATATAATTTATTTATATCTCGGCATATTGCACTAATTTAAACATTTTCCATTGAAGCGTTGAGATGTACAAGAAATAGCGTTTTTTATTTGTAATGAAACATTTAATATAATAATACTTATTTATTTATCTGCCTATTTATTTATTTCCTAATTTAAGTCAAAAATAAGTACGGAGTTCTGTCCAGCAATAATTACAGGCCTATTGCTGTCGCTTCCTGCTCCTCGAAACTACTAGAAAAACTCTTGTTACTCCGATTAAATGATTTCCTATGGACATCTCCTAATCAGTTTGGCTTTAAAAGGTCCCACTCAACTGACCTGTGTATCTATGTACTTAAAGAAACAATATCTAAATACATTGACAGTAATTCAACCATTTATAGCTGTTTCCTTGATATAAGTAAGGCATATGATAGGGTGAACCACAATATTTTATTTGCAAAACTAGAAGACAGGAAGGTTCCCATGTACATATTAAATTTATTGAAATTTTGGTATTCCCACCAATCTTTCACTGTTAGGAGGGGCAATGTACTATCCGAGTGTTTTGGCTCCTCTTGCGGGGTGAGACAAGGCTCCTTGCTCTCACCTATGCTATTTAATGTGTATATTGACGGATTAATTGCTTCACTTAATGAGGCAACAGTAGGATGTTGTATAGATAACACAAGGATAAATAACTTAGTTTATGCCGATGATATGGTGTTAATAAGTCCCTCTGTTAAAGGTCTGGATCGGCTACTAAATGTCTGCGAAGTGTATTCGCAGAAACATGATATTCTTTTTAATGTTACAAAAACTAAGGTTATGCAATTTCATCCTAAAAGCTGTAATCAGCCAGCTGATATAAGGTTTAAAATGAATGGTGAAGTAATTGAGGAAGTACAAGAGTTTAAGTATTTGGGTCAAACTATTACCAGCTCCTTCAGTGATGACTCGGATATAAGAAAACAATCTCGAAGCCTGTGTGCTAAAGCGAATATGACTATAAGGAACTTTCGTTTCTGTACAAGTGAAGCTAAAGACACACTCTTTCGTACTTTCTGCAGTAATATATGCGGTCAGCAACTCTGGGTGAATTATAAAAAAGGTTCTGGCAGAACCCTAAATTTGCTGTACAACAGGTCTTTCAGACTCTTACATAAATTATCCCCGAGATGCTCAGCTTCGCAAATGTTTGCTACCCGCAGTGTCCCGAGCTTCCCGGAGGTAACAAGACGTGCTCAACACAGTCTAATGCAAAGAATTAAAAAATCAACCAACCCGATCATCCAAGCTATCCATGAGTCCTGCCATTTATCCTCTAAGCTATGGACTTCTTGGTACGAAAACGTCTGTCTGTAGCTCCACTTAACTCCGACAGTGCAGTATTATTTCTAATCAATTCCATATATTTCTATCCTTAGTATATGAACTGTCATTGTATTAATGATATTTGTCATATGGACTATAGTCTGCCAATAAACCTTTTCTTTTTCATTTTCATTAAGTGAATTATCCTAGGTTTAATAAGGGATTTAGGTTAGCCTTGCAGAAGTATGTGAATGGGACATAAACAAGTACCGTTTCGTTCAAATGTACTGTATCTCTGGTCTAAGCCTCTAAAGGTTTGCGGGATCACTTTAACATATTGCTTCCCAGGAACCTCTCTTTAACATATTGCTTCCCAGTGTATATCACTTTAGCATATTGCTTCCTAGTGTTAATCACTTTAACATATTGCTTCCCAATATTTAGGATAAGGAGTACGATAAAAAATGTTCGCTTTAATAAAGTAAAGGCATAAAAAGTAAATCATAACATGTTAAAATATTAGATTGAAAGTAAATTTATTAGAATTGTTGCGCTATACGTATGGTCACACAAAGTAAAAAATGGATTTCGGAAGAACTGATCACGCCACATCATTTGCCACAAGTACGAGTTGAGTAGCTCCTTTTTGCATCATTTCATTTTCTTTATATATTTAATCAGGGCCGTTTCCTGGCATAAGCAGACTAAGCGGCCGCTTAGGGCCCCGCTGCTACTAGGGGGCTCCTAGACAGGCTCCCAGGTCATAGCTCAGTGGGCAAGAATAGGAATATAGCTGAAGTTATTATTATTATTGTTGTTATTATTATTATTATTATTATTATTATTATTATTATTATTATTGTCGTATTAATTAAAGTTTTTGTATGAGACAAATGTGATAAAACGGAGACAAACGAAACGTTTTGGTCGTTATGTGTAAATAACTATTGTGAGATCTTATTTCTATATTATTCAACTTTATTCTTACTATAAGCTTATACTTTCCTAAATGCTTAATTTTTCTAGTATTGTAAAACATTATTTCACTAATTTACTAATTATTAAGAGATTTTGTAACACTTTAAAACCTAGGATTATTTTCGTTATGTTTTCAAGTTTATTAATTCTTTTCTCATCTTTTTCAGATAATGTGAATTTTGTTGGTTAAAACCTAAATGGTCTGATTATTTGAATGTATTTGAACGTTACAATTATAACAATTATTATTATTATTAATATTATTATTATATTATTATTATTATTATTATCATCATCATTATTATCATGATTATTATTATTTAGCAGATTAGTTGTGGTTAACTAGATGTGACTTCGTGCATCTTGGAAAATGAAACGACATTATCCATCAGGAGCTGAAAAACGAAAAAAGAAGAAAATAGAGGAGGAGAAGCTTTCCAGTAGCACAGGTGAGATGTGCCACTTGTATATTCTTATGATTACAGTTCAGGCAACTAGGTTAGGTAGACCATCAAGCTAGGCAAGTGCTCAGGAATCGTGTAGAGTAAGCTAGTCTCTGTAATATTTATAATATTTCGAAATGTGAAATTTAATGGATCACACCACCTCAAATTCTGTTCACACAGATCAATTACAAACAAGATAAGAGTATTTTAGCAAAAATTAACAGAATATATAATGTTATGTTCTTCTCAGAAGCACTACTGAAATATTTGGAAAAGCCATCCTCAGCAAAGCCTGATGAGCATCATGATCCAACAGCAGGACCACCTCTATGCAACCCCAAACACCAGTAGAAGTAGAGCCTGATGAACCAACAAGTGGCCCATCTTCTGTTTAGTTTCAAACACCACACACAGGCATTTCTACTGAGCAACAAGAACCAAGATCTGCTCCACCGCTTGAACCGTATGACTGGCCAGTTGTCCTGTCAGATGCCTTGAAGACAGATCTGGTGTCTCGAGGACCATTTCAAATCAGTCCAAATTTCACATTCCCTAAAAGAGAGGACTGTAGAAGCGTTCATCACCATTATTGGGAAAAAATAAAGCAAAGCTGGCTGATGTACTCTAGAAGGAATGATGCTCTTTATTGCTTCTGCTGCAAGTTGTTTTCAAGGAAGTCGTACAAACTAATTACAGATGGACTTTCAGACTGGATAAACGTTGGTTTGCTTCTGAAAGGCCATGAAAATAGTTCAGAACATGCAGATAACATGGCAACATGGAAGGATCTGGAACTGCGCCTAAAATTTGGGGGGACCAGTGACCAAACTGAAATGTCATTAATGGAGGTAGAGCGAAGACGCTGGCGAGATGTTCTCACACGTCTTGTAAGTATAATCCAATCACTGGCAGAGAGAAACCTTGCTTTCAGGGGGTCTTCCTTTACAGTGTACAATCGAGACAATGGCAACTTCTTGAAGGAGGTTGAGCTGCTTGCCAAATTTGATCCAGTGATGAAACAACACATCAGCAGAGTCGAAAGTGGCCAATATAGTCAGTCAAGGTACCTAGGAAACATCATTCAAAATGAGCTCATTGGGTCCATTAGTGGGAAGATCTTGGATGCCATTGTTGCAGAAATAAAACAAGCTAAATATTACTCTCATTTTAGACTGCACTCCAGACATAAGCCACCAAGAACAGATGTCGATTATTATCAGAACTGTTAAAATGGGTGAAGTACCAGAAATAAAAGAATACTTCTTGGGCTTTCTTGAGGCTTCAGAAAGTACAGGCCTGGGTTTATCAGTTCTGATTCTGAAGAGACTAGATGAACTGAATATTCACTTTGATAACTGCAGAGGACAGTCATATGACAACGGAGCGAACATGAAGGGCAAGAACAAAGGTGTTCAGGTAAGGTTATTAGAGAAGAACTGTCGTGCACTCTATGTTCCATGTGGGGCTCACACTCTGAATCTTGTAGTACTGGCTGATGCAGCTAAAGCTTCCACAGATGCCATCAGCTTCTTTGGCAACGTACAAAAATTGTACAACCTTTTTGCAGCAGCTACACAGAGATAGACAATCCTAAAGAAGCACGTGAACATAACACTCAAGTCTTGGAGTGAAACCAGGTGGGAGAGCTGGCTTAAGAGCATTGAGGCTGTGCTATACCAGAGCCACAACATCAGAGAGGCCCTGTTGGAAGTCAGAAACATTGCCACAGATGCCATAGCCAGGACTGAAGCACAAGCACTTGCAGAGGAGGTAGTCTTATCGCTTTCAGATTTGCACAGTAGTATGGTATGACATTCTTCATGCAGTTAACCATGTGAGCAAACTTCTGCAGTCTCCTACAATGCAGTTTGATGTGGCAGTCAACCTCCTCACAAAAACAAAAGACTCACTTAACAGCTACAGAAACACAGGTTTTGTTGCTGCACAAGTCGAAGCTAGGGACATATGTGAGGAAATGAATGTGGAGGCTGTGCTGAAGGAGAAGAGGCTCAGATCCACAAAAAAGCACTTTGCTTACGAAGCTCCTGACGAACCATTTACAGAAGCCTTAAAGAGGCTGGAAGTCAAATTTTTCAATGTGGTGGTGGATTGTGCCATCGGGTCAATAAATGAGAGGTTCATAACATTAGATGATGTGAGGGACATATTTGGGGTTCTCCTAAACTTCACCACAATGAACAAGGAGGACTTGTCCTGAAAGTGTGAAAAGCTCTCTAAGATACTGAGCTCTGGAGCTGACTCTTACATTGATGGAAAAGAACTGGCCCTCGAAATTAAGAACTTGCCGACTTTACCTTCACACAACATGACTGCTTTGGAGCGTCTCTCCTTCATTCATCAGAAGCAACTGGAGGAACTATACCCCAATCTCTGGGTTGCACTAAGAATTGCCTGCACTCTACCTGTGACAGTAGCGTCAGCCGAGAGGAGCTTCTCTAAGATGAAGCTAATCAAAAACTACCTCAGATCACCAATGGGGCAGGATCGCCTCAGTGGCCTTGGCATCGTAAGCATCAACCAGAACGTTGGCAGGGAGATTTCATATGATGATGTTATTGATAATTTCGCCAAGAAAAAATCTAGGAGGCAAAAATTTTGAAGATACAAACTGTTCTGTATAACTGTTAACTATTACACGTTTGTATCGTAGAGTTAGTAATTGTTTGGTAGTTGATAATTGCATTATTTTTTTATACATCGTTCTGTCATTTATTCTAAATAATGTATAAGCTAATTTTCAGGAACTTCATGAAGAGTATTTTTTCTGTTTGTCTTCTGAAAGTACATATTTGTTGTTTTGGACATAAATGTTTCATTAAAATTGTTTCATAATTGTTTTTTATTAACACAGCCATTTTTTTATGTGTGCTAAGGTGATGTAGCTAGGCGTGAGTTGGTGGATGGAGGGGTGGGGCCTCAAATGGGTATACTGCTTAGAGCCCCCAAATGGCTAGAAACGGCCCTGTAATTTAACGTAGTTAACTGAATGCCCGGTTAGGTCAACTGAATGCCTGGTTAGGTCAACTGTACGCCCTTGACGATTGGTTAGGTTTAGTTGTGATATTTTCGTTAAAACTAACGAAAATATCACGACTTAACCTAACCAGTCATCAAGGGCGTACAGTTGACCTAACCTGGCATTCAGTTGACCTAACCTGGCATTCAGTTAACCTACATTAAATATATAAAGAATGCCCGGTTAGTGCATTTATAGCTTTGTTTACGGTCGGTAGGTTATCTCCTAGATTACCAACCTCTTTCTAACCAACCAACCTTTCTCTTTTTAACATATTGCTTCCCAGTGTTAATCATTTTAACATATTGCTTCCCAGGAGGGATCACTTTAACATATTGCTTCCCGAATGCTTTGGGAAGCAATATGTTAAAGTGATCCGGTTTGCGTCTGTGCCTATTTAAATTATTAATGGACAATGTGTAACAAGTATGGGCATTATCATTACGGTGAAAATAACCCGTCTCAAGTTTTATTGGTATTAAGTGGGTAATTTGATTAAAAATAGTCGTAACTAAAGTCATTAGAATGTGTATTGCAAAATATATATATCACTGTTCTGATTTTATATATATATATAATGAACTAAATCTGGAATAACTTTTTTATGTGAATATTTGAAATCCAATGTAAACTATGCAATAACAAATTGGTGATTTGACTCATTTACTCATCGGAAAGCAGTCTACAAAAATTATGCATTTCATGTTACATTTTAATTTGGAAAACAATTTACATACAATGTAAATTTGCACCATATTTGCAACACAGGAGAGTTACAGGCACTGTATACGCTAGTCGGGTAATCACCCTACTGTAGGGTAAGCAGATCCTATGTAAAATAAAACGTATAGTATGATAGGACAAAATAGGGTAATGACGTGATTTAATATATTATTAAAGGATTGGTGTTCATTTTAAATGTCAATGACAAAATTTTAAAATAATGATAAAGAAATGTTAGGAAGAAAGTAATAAAAATCATTACATCTTAGGCCTACTTCCTGTACTAAGCTGGCACACAGCCTATGTATGTATGCATATATGTATGTCCAGAAAGTCGGTGTCAGTGTGAGTCTAACCCAGCAAATGTTTCAGGAACTCAATTAAGGCAGAGTCAGGAATCAGGATGACATTAGTCAGAAGCTATTAAGCTTGGTAGTAACACAGTGGAATTTTGGAAGAGCAGTTTTAGCTTTCCAGTTTTTATGGCATGTGCCATAAAAAAAATCTTGTGGTCCGTTCCCTCAGAAATAAAAATAAAAGGGAGGCACGTGGTACATTTAACCTTTATACTCACGGCACGAAAATTTGATGCGTATTTGCTTGGCACCTTCTAGCAAAACTACTTTAATTAGCCTTATAAGGCTAACTAATGAAAATATCACGACCTAACCTAACCAATCGTTAAGTCAACTGTACGCCCTTGACGATTGGTTAGGTTAGGTCGTGATATTTTCGTTAGTTAATTAAAGAAGGCTGGGGGTGCTTATCTTTACTTGATCCAATCTGTGTAACTAGGGATTTTATGTAAGGTTAAGTCGTGATATTCTTGTTAAACCTACGGGAAAGTTATTGAATGCCCGGTTAGGTCAACTGTACGAACTTGACGATTGGTTAGGTTAAGTAGTGATATTTTCGTTGAAACTAACGAAAATATCACGACTTAACCTCACACGAAATCCCTGAACATTTTAGGGATTGCATGAAATCCTTAGTTACACAGATTCCCTGTAACATATACTGTATATATTATATTACTGCAAAGACCAAAAAGATTAATTGGGAAATGAATGCCGTTTCGTGGAGAAAAGGCAAATACTTGAATTTAAACCCAAAATAAACTATTAAGTCACGCAGATTACTATTTAAAAAAATGGTGATATGCCAAATATGTTTGTCAAACACGTCATCCCGAGAGCATAAAGATTAAAAAAAATTGATAAATTCGTGGAGAACTATGACCGAGTTTTGGGGAAAAAGAGGCACTTTGAAGCCTGCGGCCAAGAATTAAATATGTACCTTTGGAATTAGGGCAACACTTCAACACTCCAACAACCTTCAGTTTTTCCCGTCTGTGAGAGAAACTTTATGGCTCCATCCATTGTGCAGCTTTTGCACCACAATTTTTTTTTAGTAAACATTTTTCAGTGAAATTAGTTTTTTGAGGGCGAGGTAAAAAAAAGATTATACTTTTATGCAAAGCAATTTAAACGCATTACTGTAAAATGCACTACATTTTCATTATAATAATAGACGTTTAAACTAGAACAATTTAAAAATTTACATTTAAATAAAAGTTGATTTTTTTTCAGGTTACATCTGTCCAATGTCATCATGACGGACAGATTATCATTTATATCATTTGTTCGTAGAAGAATAAATGATTTTCTTTAATCTATTTTATTTGCATCACGAGTGAATTTGCTCCCAAATGCTTATTTAAACTTTACTCTTTCAAATACACGTTGGCAAAATCCTTTTCAAACCAAGGTTCACACCCGAGATTGATTTACAAATAATTAATTCAGAATAATATGAGACTCTTAAAGTTTCGAAAGTTTTGAAAGTTTGATGTATCGTAATTAATATTAATTGCTTCTTGTATTTCATTCAAATGTATAACATTTGTTCTAAAACATGTTCTAGAACGTATTTTCTGCTCAAAAATCTCATTTTGGATCACTTTAACATATTGCTTCCCAGGAATCTCTCTTTAACATATTGCTTCCCAATATTTAGGATAAGGAGTACGATAAATAATTTTCGCTTTAATAAAGTAAAGGCATAAAAAGTAAATCATAACATGTTAAAATATTAAATTGAAAGTATATACACTATACAGATTGGCTAAGAGCAGAAATAGAGCGACAAAAGACTTTACACAGGTAAAACAAATTAAGGGAAGGGAGGGGGCGGTGCTGCAAAGAGATGAAGAGATAAAGGATAGATGGAAGGAATATTTTGAGGAATTATTAAATAAAGAAAACCCAAGATCTTTCTATGAGGATGGATTACCAAATGTAGCTACGACAGAACAAGTGGGGAGGATGGAAGTGAGTCGTGCTCTGAATAGGATGAAAAATAACAAAGCGACTGGCCCAGACGAGATACCAGCCGAGGCATGGAAGGCACTGGGAGATGAGGGGGTGGATCTGGTGTGGGATCTAATGCAGAAGTTGTTTGACCAGGAGGTGATTCCGGATGAGTGGCGGACCAGCATCATAGTGCCTATATTCAAAGAGAAGGGAGATGTACAAGATTGCACGAATTATAGAGGGATCAAGCTAATATCACATACAATGAAGATATGGGAGCGAATAGTGGAGAGTAGGTTGAGAGACGAAGGGGAAGTGTCAGTGGAACAGTTTGGATTTATGCCGGGAAGGAGAACGACAGATGCAGTTTTTGCATTGAAACAGGTGGCAGAGAAGTACAGAGAGGGGCAGAAGGCGTTGCACATGGTTTTTATTGACTTGGAGAAGGCATATGATAGGATACCACGGCAGGAAGTTTGGAGATGCTTAGGGGAAAAGATGGTACCGGAGAAGTATGTTAAACTGATCAAGGGGATGTACAGGGGAGTAACAACTAAGGTGAGGAGTAGCGTGGGTGTGTCAGAGAGCTTTGGGGTGGAAGTTGGTCTGCACCAAGGATCAGCTTTGAGCCCCTTCCTTTTCAATGTGGTATTCGATGTGTTGACGGATAGGATTAGAGGGGAGGCGCCGTGGTGCATGATGTATGCAGATGATGTTGTGTTGAGTGGGGAGACGAAAGAGGAGGTGGAGCAGCAGTTGGAAAATTGGAGAGAGGCGTTGGAAAGTAGGAGGATGAGAATTAGCCGAAAGAAGACCGAATATATGAGATGTGATGTGCAGCAGGACCGGGGAGGGGAAGTGACATTGAGTGGAGAGCGTGTTAAGATGGTGGAGTATTTTAAATACTTGGGGTCAACAGTGGATGCAGAGGGGGGAGCAGAGAGAGAGATAAACTGTAGAATACAGTCGGGGTGGAAGAACTGGAGAGACGTATCAGGGGTGCTCTGTGATAAGAGGGTCCCAGTGAAACTGAAGGGAAAGGTATTCAAAACAGTGGTGAGGCCGGCAATGTTGTATGGAATGGAGACTGTGCCAATGAAGAAGAGCAATGAAAGAAAAATCGATGTGGCTGAAATGAAGATGTTGAGATGGATGTGTGGAGTGACGAGGAGGGATAGGGTCAGAAATGAGCATATAAGAGGAACAGTGACGGTGGCGGAAGCATCTAAGAAGGTGCAGGAGGCCAGGCTGAGGTGGTATGGACACGTCAGGAGAAGAGAGGAGGAGTATGTGGGGCGCAGATTGCTGGAGATGGAGTTGCCGGGACGGAGAAGAAGAGGAAGACCGAAGACGAGATGGAGGGACTGTGTGGTGGCGGACATCAGGGAGAAGGACTTGGAGGAGGACGCGGTATACGACAGAGGAGAGTGGAGAAGACGAACCAAAAACAGCGACCCCATGTAAAGATGGGATAATAAGCTGCGGAAGAAGAAGTACTGTAGGTCAACTGTATGCCCTTGACGATTGGTTAGGTTAAGTTGTGATATTTTCGTTAAAACTAACGAAAATATCACGACTTAACCTAACCAATCATCAACTGACTTGTATAGTATAATACCAAGAAAGAACTGAGCAAGTTATAACTTTGTTAACATTTATAGCTTTGTTTACGGTCGGTGGGTTATCTCCTAGATTACCAACCTCTTTCTAACCAACCAACCTTTCTCTTTTTAACATAATGCTTCTCAGTGTTAATTACTTTAACATATTGCTTCCCAAGAGGGATCACTTTAACATATTGCTTCCCGAATGCTTTGGGAAGCAATATGTTAAAGTGATCCCTCATTTTCATATTTATTTTCATAAATATTAAAAATAGAAGGCGGAAAAAAACGAAAGAGGGTTTTTTTTGGGTAACTCCTCCAAAAAAAACCCTCTCTCGTTCTTTTCCGCCTTCTATTTTTAATATTTACGAAAATAAATATGAAAATGAGATTTTTATGAGCAGAAAATACGTTCTAGAACACGTTTTAAAACAAATGTTATAAATTTGAATGAAATACAATAAACAATTGATATTAATACGATGCATCAAATAATAATTAAAGCCAAGCCTAAAATTGATGCTAAATTTCTTTGAAATATCTTCCACGTTTAATTAATAATATTTCGCAGCATCCTTTCTTCGTGTTTCAAAGGTCAAAAGCATTCTGGGGCGAATGAAACTACGAGTAAATTCTAAATGCGATGTAAGAAGTGCAGTTCGCGTAAAATGGGGAAACATTTTCTGAGGAGAAGACATCAGTCCCGCAGAAAATTGAATCTAAGATGGAAGTTGCCGTCGCCTTCGCATCACTTCTGATGTTTGAACTTCGGCAAAAAGAATGATTAAATAAGACAAGAATAAAAAAATATAGTTTTAAGTAATTAAAACATTTTTAATTAAATTATTTACCAAAATTTCACGGCAAAATTGTTATTAAATTATAGAATAGTCTAATTAAATTTATTCCTCTCATTATCAAATTTAAACAGTTTGAACTGAGGTATAAATTTAAATAGGTACTCAAAGAAGCGTAGAAGACCCTTAAACTCACTGTTACACCGATACCTAACTCTTGTCCGTGTCAGGGAGAGGACGAATTATAATACATTTCAGAAATGGAAGTGAATTAAGACAGGACAGTAAAGCAATTACTATATTTCTGCATATACGTTATACAAATAGTCGAGCAATGGGAAACAAGCCTGAATTTCCTATAATGGGAATTTTGCTACACTAGTAAATTCAGTACACGGATCAGCCAAATATAATTATATGACGTCCATTCTGCGGTGTCGACAGAGAGAGCCTGCAATGAGACAGCTCTAGATACATTTGTAGTGTTGCATGAGTGCCAAGAAATAGAAAAAGAGAGTTCACACACACACACACACACACACACACACACATGTGCGCACTAGGGTGTGGAAATTACCGACATCATCAATACCGGTAAATTACCGAACGGAAATTCTCAATACCGGTTTTCACCGGTTTTTAGTTGTAGTTTTTTTCCGTTACACATACTCTTTTTACACATTTTCTTGTCACACATCTGACAACACATTATTCAACTGTCCTTCTTTTCCTACATGCCTTCACACAAAACCCGTGAAATGAGCCTTTATAGGACTTACATCGGGTACATGACTACATGCAATGGAAAAAAAATTAAAAAAGAAATGTGTAAGGGGATAATATAAAATAATATCAAGACTTACGTTTAATAGCCAAAATACACATCACATATTCAGCTACTGTTTGGAGACATTTTTATTCACTTCTTGGCACTCGAGAAGTATGATCTTAAAAAACACAAAGCATCTAATGTTTTTGGTGACAATTGAGAACGAATCTTTGAAACGAAGTAGCCTGCAAACGAAAATGCCCTTTCAGATTCGACGCTAGTTGCTCTTATTGTTGATAAGCTCCGGTAAAGTTGTTCCAAACGCTCAGTCCGCTTCCCTGTTGCTTCATACAGCTTCAATTCCTTGGCTAAATCGAAGGTAGCAGAGGGAGAAACTTTAGGTTTCTTATTCTTGCTGGCCACTTCAGTGAGGTATCTCTGAAGCATTGGATCACTGACTACAGAATCTGAAACTAAAATGTCATCTTCACCACTTTCTTCTTCTTGTCTTTCCGTCTTTTCTATCTCGTAACATTGTTAATAGGTTTTAATTAATTTAATTAGTTGCGTAGTGCTCTTTTACGACTGAATTTTTTTTAAATTAGAAACGGCGTAAAAGAAAATGAGCTATTAAGGGTAACTCAGGAAAATTTAGAAAACCGGTATTGGTGTCTCGGTAACGGTATTGATAGCCAATTTTCAAAACCGGTATTTACCGGTATTTAAATACCGGTTTCCACACCCTAGTGCGCACCTCCGCATAAGCGAGGTACGAACGTTTTTAATCTATATACGTAAAAAACTATTTAACCAAATCAAATTTAACCTAACCTAACCTTAGTGCCATCGAACTTAGCACGTCCCGAGAAGGGTGTCATAAATGTTTCGGTCGCAATTCAGGGTTCGAAAGATGTTTTCTCTTAAGTCATTATATAGTTGTTGTTTTTATGTCAGAAGGAGGAGCTAAGGGCGAGAGCCTGCAAAAATGCACCCCGTATATAAGAGAGAGCCGAAATGAAGGTCTCTGAGGTTCACGATGCCATTTTTTTTTTATTTTAAAAGATAGGTTAGCGCTAAAATGCATGTATGTGTAGTGAAGAATAGTGGGAGAAGTGTGTTTGAGAGCATGCTGGGCTGCTCATAGGATAGATGAGACACGGAAAAAGATCAGCTAAGGAGGAAAGTGACAGGAGAAACTGGAGTTCCAGCATTCCCCGTTTCCTGACTAACGTCCTCCCCGGAGTACTTCCCTGGTCGATTGGTGTCTACATTCGCCTCCTACAAGGAGGCCCAGTGATGTAATCGCTAATCTAGCCTAACTTAACCTAATCAGGACTAACATTTTTTCCGACAATAAAAATGTTTCTAGACTTTTTATACACTATTTTTAATGTTCCGAGGTACCAAAAGTGTTACCTCACAAAAAATACTGCACTACATCTGTGAATTATATCACACTCAACCTCACTTGTGCCCATTTGTCTACACACACACACACACACACACACACACGAGAAAGTGGCGTGATGTTCCCATCGTTTTGTCGTACCTAACTTGCAGATTAGAGAATATGAAATTATTACTTGTCCAAAATGACATTTTACGATTTTTACAAGACTCTTGCATGGATGGATTGTATAACAACCATCGAGCAAAGGCTCTTTGTTCATTATGCAACCAATGATGACCGTCCTGGTGGATAGTTAGTGTCATTTTTATGGTTGGGGAAAATTTTCGATCATATTACCAACTACCCCATTTGGAAGACCAATATTTAAACCCTCAAATACAAGATTGGAGTATTTGTTACGTAAATACTCAAGTCTAGTATTTGAGAGTTAAACTATATTTACATTTTACTTTGATCGTAGTTTGACTCTTCATTCGGGTGACCAAAGATAACTTCCAATACATCAGACATACCTATAATATGAGGCCTCACTAGTGACATCTGTTTGTAAGCTTAATACACACCTTGCAGGTAGAACCGACTGGTTGTTCACTTTAACCTAGCATATATATATGAAAATGAAAATAAAAATGAAATGCACACACACATGGATCCCCTTGTTCCATTTGCTGAGGAGACTGATAAACCGAAGTATTAATTCAATAGTTTAAAGTTTACGGGTCCCCAGTTTGATGCTCTGGCAGATCATAAACGGAAAAAATTAAACAAAAATCTGTCAATGAATTTTTATTCAACAAACGAGTACCATTTCACTACACATTTTCACAAAGATACAAAAAACATAACCACTTCTTGCGAATCATTTGTCCATGAAATCCTTCTTGGTTTTATTCGGGTATTTCGCCCTATGCTGCATCACAGTTTTGAGCAAATACTGCTTCTGCTCTTCGGTCTTCGTCAGAGAACAGTTGAACTCTTTGGTGAGCGCGATGGCTCTTTCGGCCCGATCGTTGACGACAGAGATTTTGTTAACAGTTGCCGCTGCTTGCTTGAAGCCCTCTACTTCAGTCCACTCGGCAACTGGCTTTTTCAAGAATTCTGTGTCCAAGTCGAATGCATGGAAGAAAGCCATCGTCTTTCCTGTCACGAACTCCGCCAGGTGTTTCGAGGCAAGATTCCTGACGTTCTTCCCTTGGGGTCGCTTGAGTTCCTTTTTCGATGCGGGCTTACCCAAACTGACGACCATCTGAGCCTTTTCTTCATCTGCCACATCTGCGTCGAAGAACGCCATGGCAATAAGAGTCTCAGAGATGTACCATAGGTGTCGAGACATGGCTTCTTGCGCAGCGTTAACACACGAATATCCCGACATGGCAAAGGCTTCCGCGTCACGCAGAAATTCCAGATCAACTGCGGCAGCCTTGCTTGAGGTTGCAGCACGAGTCCAACCTCGGATGTAGACGAGGGACACGAAGAGACCTACGGCTGTCAGAGCTTCCAACTCGTGACTCGACATCTTGAACTGCTTCTTCAGTAGAATTACTTTCAAGGAGTAGATGGCTATCGCCATCCATCGAGCGTGATGGTAAGCGCCAGGGGCTCTGAGAGGGAAATCCACCACTTTTGCTTCTCCCAGGAAGATGAGAACCAACTGTAGCAGTTCCTTGTAGCCATCGCGCTGATGCGACGTGCTCACCATCCCTCTCACCAGCAGGACTGACTTCTCCCTCAGTTCCCTCATAGAGTCATTGACTTGAGCAAAATCGTACGGCCGCACGTCCAACCGGTCGATGAACTTCCATTGTGCCTGAAACCTCTTGAAAACGGGTATATCGGGGCCACTTGAAGGGCCGTATGCACGCTTGAAGACGGAGCTGAGGATGACTTCATAGATGTGATGCCGACAGGGGAAGTACATGAGTTCTCTGCCAAGACCTTTCTCAATCAGGACGCGGGCCCCGATATGAATCCCGGTGTTCGACGCTGTCGTGTCGAAAGACAGTCCCCGCACGCGCTCTTCCATCCTGTGTTCCTTGACCAAATCCAAGCAAACTCGCGCTATCTTCTCGCCGGTTCCGGACGTCACCTTAGGAACACCGAGCAACTTCTCCTTGCCGTCGCCAGAGACGAGGACGGCGATCCGGTCAACGCTCTCCTTCCATTGCTCATTGTCAGGTAGGAGCTTACCGTCCCAATGCAAGACAAGAGGCTGACCAGGACAAACTTCGTCGGATTGATAACTTTCAGCAGCCACCTTCCTGAGAGCCTTGCGTGTGCGGTACATGGTACTGGCAGAAATGGACAGTTCATCCAAGTCAAAACCTAGTGATTTAGCCGCTGCAGCGTACGACATAGCTGAATCGCGGTACGAAATATTCAGCCGATCGTAGGTAGTCGTCACATCCTGTGAGATCAGATTCCTGCGTCGCTTCTTGGTATTTCCCTTGGAGGAGGATGGAAAAACTCCCACGGTTGGGTCAACGACATCTGAGTCAGTCTCTGACGAAGTTGAAATCACTAAAGCCCCCGTATCTTCTGCAGCTCCTTGTTCCTTCCTGGCCTTCTCCTGTTGTTCCTTAATCTTGTCCAGCCTCTTCCTTTTCCTAATCTCCTTATAGTGAAGCTTCATGTCAACAGGGCCCATGCTGCAGGAATTTGGATCTTCACGCTGCATGTCGAGAAAGTGGATGTCCTCCTGATTCTTCATCATTTCCTTAGCCTGTGAATGAGCAATGTCCATGATCTCCTTCGCTATTGCCTCCTTGAACATCGCCTCCTTCACTCGGAAGGACTTGCTTTATGTGACTTGTGCTTCACAAGCCGGTCGTATTCCTTGAGAAGGGATTCCATCTTCCTCAAGGCCGAATCTCGACGCATCATGGGGATTCTCGCTCTCTCCCAAAATATGAGACAGGCATCCAGGCACAGGTTCAGGCATTTAGTACGTCCAAATTTTTGCTCCTTTTGGTGGTAAAAGTACTTTTTGAGTACTTGCAACTGAGTTGGAAGGCCACTTGATGTGATGTTCGCATCCGTCTGGCCAATAAGAAACACTTCTGTTTTCGCTCTGGTAGACACCTGGAAAAGAAAACAAACTAAATAATTCCACAGAAATAATTTCACATCGTAATTAATTTCATTAATTAAATAAAGAAAAGCAGTAACTGGGACTCGAACCAGTGTCATAGCCGTTTGGCGGCATCGCTCAAGTCGGCGTACACAGCACGCTATCCACTACACCATCTAGGGAGTGGATAGCTTGCTGTGTACGCCGACTTGAGCGATGCCGCCAAACGGCTATGACACTGGTTCGAGTCCCAGTTACTGCTTTTCTTTATTTATAAAACTGATTCGTGTACACTACGTTCTCTTTGACAATTCATTAATTAAATAAATTTCAATACCGGAGTAAAATTACATTAATTAGTATCATAAATAATTACCAGCTTAGTTGTCCAATATGCAACAGACTAATTAATTTCATGTAATATTAATAATAAATATCACTACCACAGTAAAATGACAGAAATTAAATAATAATAAATTTCAATACCACAGTAAAATGAGATAATTAGTAGCATATATAATTACCTCCATAGTTGTCCAATAGGCTATACAACACGAACCGCTCAAGTGACGAAGAAAACCGTCTTCACTGCAGGCAGGCGAGAAATGAACTGACAAACAGTCGTCAAAGTTGGGGACCTCTAAATGCAGCGCGATCTGGTTCAAACTTGCATAAACGTGTTTTCTTGTTCTTTAGAATACGGAGAAACGTGTGGATTAAAACTCCAAGCTCATTTTTATTTTACCCTATAGGTATGAAACACCCTAATATATATATATATATACTAGCAGAGAACCCGACCTTCGTGCGGGTGGCAAAAATATACCAGCCGACGGGCGGAATATTTTTGTAGTTCGAAGGCTGTTATCAGTTGTTATTAGTTAGGTTAATTGAATGCCCGGTTAGGCTAATTGAATGCCACGTTAGGTCAACTGAATGCCCGATTAGGTTAATTAAATGCCAGGTTAGGTCAACTAAATGCTCGATTAGATTAATTAAATGCTCGGGTAGGTTAATTGAATGCCAGGTTAGGTTAATTGTACGCCCTTGACGATTGGTTAGGCTAAATCGTGATATTTTCGTTAAAGCTATCGAAAATATCATGACTTAACCCAACCAATCGTCAAGGGCGTACAGTTGACCTAACCGGGCATTCAATTAACCTAATCGGGCATTCAACACCCAGGTACACAACCTCGGGACCTAATCAATATGTGTGTGAAGTTTCCTGTTTGTAACTGCTTCCATTTTGGAGTTATGACTGGAACAAACACACACACACACACACACACACACACACGTGCTTTTTATTATATATATATATATATATATATATATATATATGTGTGTGTGTGTGTGTGTGTGTGTGTGTGTGTGGAACCAAAAAAACCGCCAGGATTCGAACCCGGCGCCTCCTGTGTAGGAGTTGCGAGAGCTACCGTCACACTGCGATAGGGTGAAAGTTAGCACAACCAGTCGTATATTTAAATGACCGAGAAACTACTTAACGCTTTCTCGTCCAGATTTGCTTTACGGTCACATAAGCAAATACCAAATGTAACTAGGGATGGAAAATAACCGAAAAGTGTAAAACCGGTTTTCACCGTCGCTATATTCTTAAAGCCGGTTTTTACCGGTTTTCACCGATGGGATTCTGTATGCTTTTTAGGGCGGTAAAAGATCAAAATATTAAACAGAAATAAGGTTTTAATTGATTCAATCAAGTATATGTAACATTTGAATTAAAAAGTTTATTATCGAACTTGATTTTTGAAATAACACTTGAGAAAACAATGAGCATTAGTGTCTGATCTGACATTCTTCATCGTTCTATTCAAAGTAGCTTCAAAATATTTGAATTCATTGTTTACGTCAAAGGTCTCAGAAGAATCTTTCTTGGGTTTCATTTTCAGTTTGTTCATCTCACACATGTACTCGTTCATATGTTGATCGTCATTATTTACTTCACGACCTGAGCTGCATTGTGAATCTTCGAGTTTCGAAGCAATTGATTGGACTTGGTCGTCTGTTTCTGAAATTTGGCAAGCTTCTGGAAAAAGCCTCTTAAATGTATGATCCGCATACTTCTTAAGTGCTTGTCTTGAAGGAAAGAGGAACGGTGCTGATGATTCATTTTTCAAGACCTCGGGATTGTGGAGAAAACTTAGCAAGGCGACAGCTTCTCTTTGTCTTCTCGATGAGTAGCGATCAATGAGGCACTGACGTAGCTCAAAAGCTAAAGGATTGTATTTGCTTTCAAATTTATCCAAAATGAACTTCATGGAAGATTCACCTTTGAGCAAATTTGCATCTTCGGAACAGAGTCCCTTCAAGACAATTTCCACTGGACGAAGCGTGTCAAAGAGGCTGTTTAGAGCATTCCATTCTTCATCTGAAATCGTCTCTGTTGAGCGTATCACTCTGAGGGCCTTTGGAATGCAATTTTTGAGTTTCAAAAATCTTTCTATCATGGCCAAAAGACTGTTCTACCTCGTTCTACAGTCAATGATAAGCTTCATTTCCTTTCCATTAAATTCATCTTTGACAAAATCCTGCAATCTCTCATTTTTCAAAGGAGACTTTCAAAATATGCGGCAGATTTTTCTCACCTTATTTATTACTTTTAAGTAATCTTCTAGAAATTTTGGAAGAACAATTACGTCATCTATGTCGGACTCAAAAATCTTAGTGCATAAAATTTCACACTCATCTTCGCTTAACTCATGTGCAGAATGTTCATCTTCGATTGCAATAGTTTTGGTGCTATCGAGAGAACCATTTATTTTCATGAGACCAAGAGACCAATGTTGGTTTTCATCATGAACATTAATATTAATATATCTTTGGTTTTGCAAAGATGTATACTCATCCATAGTTAATGAATAGCGGATTCCTTGTCTCATCTGATTCTTGAAGTAGTTGACCAATTCATGTTTCTTTTTCTCATAAAAACTAAGCACCACTTTTCTGACACCATTATGGGAAGTTGCTTGAGGCTTGTCGTATTTTATCTTTCTTGGGCCTTCTTGAATGAATTCACTTTTAGCAATTGATTGGAAACTCAGTCCATCTACGTACGCAAGTTTCGAAATTTCCTCTTCTATGGACGTTTTTGCACAAACTCTTCCACTGTTCTTTGTTTCTTCAATGGCTGATTAATCTGGTCGATGAATATTTTTCATGTGGGATGATAAACTTGAAGTAGAACCTCCTCAACACTTTAAAACTTTGTGACATGTCATACACTCTGCTTCTTCTTTATTCTTACGAGTGAAATGATACCAAGCATTTGATTTCTTTGACATGATGGAGTATTAAATCTTAGAATCTTAACTGATCAATGTGCAATCATCCACATAACATTCAAGACTGAAACATCAATTATTATTTACACTTATAAACAAACAAGAAACGATACGAAACGATGCAAAACGTAATTGCTATGTTTTTAAACGTTTGGAAACGTTTGTTTCATAGAAAATGGACCAATGTGATCGGAGACTTGCGCAAAATTGTGAAAACCGGTTCTTATCGTCGGTTTCGGTGATGATTAAAAATTTTCATCACCGGTTAAAAACCGGGTTCCATCTCTACTTGTAACGTCGTTACATGTATCGAGTAGCGGTAACGCTTCAAGGATTTTCAAAAGTAACGATGTTACGGTAACGCCGAGTACATTTTCGACGTGTAACGAGGAACGGTAACGCCGCCCAATTTAATGTAACGGTGCCCATCACTGTGTACAACTCAGAATGATCCCCTGAGAAACTTTTATGTTACACACAGATTGTGCATGGAACAAAGAACTCTCCTGGGAAAATTAAATCCACTATAGCCCGGATAGCTATGTGTATTCAATGGATGTACACAATATAACTCAGTTTATATAGGTCAAACGGGAAAAACTTAAGATATCACTGTAAAACATATGCATGTAGAACAGCAAATAATTCTAATGCATTGTTTAACCATATGTATAGATGTAATAGCATTAAGTGGGAGGGTTCTAAAGTTCTCGTTAAAAACAAAGATATAATTAAAAGGAATATTCTAAAATGCGCATTTATCCACTTTAAAAATAATTTCAGTAACATTTCGAGAATGTATAAAATTGACAATACTGCATCTTGTTAAAATATATTTTGCCCTTTTATCAGTACTAGAAAAAGTGGGCCTTACGGGCCCATTTAGATAGACCTGCGGTGCTGGGGCCTTTGACCTCATTAATTAGGGGGCCCCAGCCCCCCCCCCCCCAATTACTGGGAAGTCAATTATCCAGTCAATAAAACTATAGAAAAGAACGCAGCCATGAAAATATTAAGCTTCACAAATCTTGACACAATACGTTCGGATGTGAAGTTTAAGATTTTCATTACTGCATTCTTTTCTATAGTTTCACTGACCGAATAATTGAACCCTCAGAACGGACGGACAAATGGACGGACGGACATACAGGACCGCCTTTTTTATAATATAGATTTGTTGACCTTTTGTTAATCTCGCTTTACTATTTTGTTTTGATGTACAGTGCTTACAATAAGTCTCACGCCTCTGTCTCGTCCCAAGCTAGTCTGTTAGGTATAAAATGGGCGGTCCTTATGGCAGCGGAGGTGTGTTCTGATTGGTGCACATAATTGCTCTAACCCCATCAATGACGTCCACATTATCATTGTGTCGATCACTCTATCTATTTATATATATAGACATACTGTATATAGATATATATAGAGTATGTAGGAGATAACGCTCTCTCTCTCTCCATCCTCTCTCTCTCTCTCTCTCTCTCTCCCCATCCTCTCTCTCTCTCCCCATCCTCTCTCTCTCCATCCTCTCTCTCTCTCTCAGAAAGCCTTTGATAAGGTATCTCACCGCCGGCTAATGGCGAAAGTGCGCGCGCTGGGTATCGGTGGGGAAGTAGTTAGGTGGATTGAAAACTGGCTGAAGAATAGGCGGCAGAGGGTTGTAATTAAAGGGGTTAGTTTGGATTGGGCCTCGGTCACTAGTGGGGTTCCTCAGGGTTCCGTTTCGGGGCCACTGTTGTTTATCATTTACGTAAATGATATCGACGGTGGCATCGTCAGTCGGATCGCCAAATTCGCTGATGACACGAAGCTTGGGGCCAATGTTGGGACGCCCGAAGCGATCGAGGAACTGCGTGCGGACCTAGGTAGAATAGGAGAGTGGTCCGAAAAATGGCAAATGCCGTTTAACTTGGGTGAATGCAAAGTATGTTGGGGAGTAATATCGAGGCGACTGATTTGGAAAAGGACTTGGGGGTGCTAATTAGCAGCGACCTTAAATTTACCAAACAGTGCGTAGAGGTTGAAAAGAAAGCCCAGAAGCTGTTAGGTTATATCAGGAGGCAATTTCCAGTTTCGGAACAAGGAGATTGTGCTCTCTCTGTACAATTCCCTGGTTCGGCCGCACCTGGAATATGCTCTGCAGTTTTGGTCTCCCACCCTCAAGAAAGATATTGAGAGGCTGGAGCGAGTGCAGGCGAGGGCCACAAAGTTAATCCCTTCCGTTAGGCATATGGGCTACAATCGACGGTTACGCGCCCTGAACTTGTTTTCGCTGGAAACTCGGAGGCTGCGCGGTCAACTGATCGAGGTTTTCAAGTTCTTACGCGGGTTCAACGATGTCAATTTTAGAAGCATGTTTAGTTTAAATGATAACCCAACTCGCAACAATGGTTGGAAGTTGGATTTGAAGCGGTTTAGGACTAGTGTGTGTGGGAATTACTTTACGTATAAGATCTGTGACACGTGGAACAGGTTACCTTCAGAAGTTGTGAACAGTTCCTCTGTGGATCAGTTCAAAAAAGGTTAGACCAAATCTTGCACACTATTTGAGGGTGTAGAAAATTTTCCATGGCACCCGTTGCCATCGGTACCTCCTCGGTATGGGCCGCAAGGCCTTTTGAGGTACTTCTTTTCCTTGTAACTTCTTGTAACTCTCTCTCTCTCATCACACCGCATGGCAATGTATCCATATAACGTTAATAATAACCGAAACTCGAGAAAATATACTCTCTGCCTTCTGCTCTATCCCAAATCCTTTTCTCTTAGTAACCTCTTAATACAAACTAATCTATCATATTTTGCGACTTTTTAACTCTGGTAGGATTCAATTCCATTCCTATAGTGTAAGATACTTAAATTCATGTCTGTATTATATGTGTATTCATGTGTCTATAGACTACCCTCAAGCCCACTCTCAACACTTAGATTCCCCTAAGACACTGGCGTCTTCAAGTAACATGAATGCGTAGAGATCTAAGGTGTTAGATTCCATATTATATAATTTATGTGCTAGGTTTAAGAACGCTGGCATTGAAGGATGGAAGGAAGGGACAGTAAAAGCGATAATAGGTTTAATGAAGGAAGTGGAATGAGGATGGAGGTAAGCGTTGCTATGTCGAAGGAAACGAGGTTGGGTGGGGAATTACGAAGGGAGGAGGAAAGGGAGCCAGAGATTATTAATCTAATTCTGCCACCGCGTTCTCCTGATATGAATCCGATTGAAAACCTTTGGGCAATAATGATTAACGAATGGGAGCAACGCAATGAAAGAACATTTGAAGCACTTTTAGCTCACACGAGGAATAGTTGGGAGAGCTTACGTCGAACACCAAACATTCCCTACAATTATTGATGCCGGAGGAAGCTATATGAAATACTGATGTTAAAGCCATGACGTAAATATGTATCGAATATATATTATGTTAATATAGAATTTTATTATATTTTTATGTTTGACATCTATAAAAGTATATATTGTGACCATGAAAGAACTTTAGTTATCCTTCGTTAGAATCTTTTCTTGCAATGTCTACGCTCGTGGAGATGATAATATATGCATTGTTGAAACAAACTATGAGAAGGTAATAGTTTCAGGAAAAAAATAAAAACTGGCAACATCGAGGCCATCACATGTTTATGGGAATTGTCATATGATATGCTACCAATAAACTCTTATATACTACTATATACAGTATACTATATTACGTAATAATTACGATGAACAAATCAAATGCAAATTTCTCTGATTCACGGCCCACCAGTCTTGCTTTAGACTAATGACTTTCATAAGATGGAATAGGTTACCACTTAAAACAATGGATAAACTATCTATTAGTGAGACGACCGTGATTTCCTCGAAATGCGAGCGCATGAGAGGTTCACTGAGGAATTTGATCATTAGATTCTTCACGTAGGATATGTATCACAAACAACAATATTGACAACAATTCCCAACAATTACTTAATATCAATCATTGCATTTGAGCAAATAATTTAGACCTGCGTCAAAATAACTTAGGTATCATGCCATGATTTAGGATATTTGCTGAATTAGTCGTTCTCTATAGTCTACAGTATACATTGAGATGGTATAATGTAATGCCCAGCTAATATTATGATGACTAGGATTGCTCCATAACCATCCCAACATCCCGAAACTTGGTCATTCTGCTTCTTAATCATTTGTATTTTAAACACTAAAATGTAGCAGAAGTGACGTAATAATGGACGTCATTGATGGGGTTAGACTTAGAGCAATTATGTGCACCAATCCGAACACACCTCCGCTGCCATAAGGACCGCCCATTTTATACCTAACAGACTAGCTTGGGACGAGACAGAGGCGCGAGACTTATTGTAAGCACTGTACATAGGCATATATTTTTGTCTTCTTGCCTTTACACTTCATTCCCTGACGAGATGTACTGTTGAATATACAAAAGGCCTTGGAATCTTTTTTCCTTTTCCTTGTGGGTCTGCATCATATATATATATATATATACTATATATATTATATATATATATATATAATATATATATATATATATATACAGGGTGTCCCCAAAAAAACTATATACTCTTTATAGCATCATATATTTTATAATTTTAAAAAACCCAAACAATATAGTGTTATAGCAATTGCCATTGAAAGGTAAATTAGCAATGTAAGTGATCATAGCGAGTTGTTTGCATATAAAATTTAATTAACTACGCCAAGTGCTCAAAATGTTCTCCGGCGGCATGAATGCACTTTCAATACAACAAAATCGTGTGGTCTGATGAAGCTACCTTCAAGCTGAATGGCACAGTAAATCGACACAACTGTAGGTACTGGTCACTTGATAATCCACACGTTTATGTGGATAAACATGTTAATTTACCAGGATTAACAGCATGGTGTGGTTTATCATCCAGGGGTTTGGTTGGACCATTTTTCCCGCATATCTCGACATGCTGCGGACAGAAATTATACCCGCAGTTCGGAAGTTGTTTGGAAACGACGACTTTTACTTTCAACAAGATGGAGCCCCCCCTCATTATCATTGTGATGTCAGAAGATACCTCGATGAAACGTTGCCTAACCGTTGGATAGGACGAAGAGGAAGCGTTGAGTATCCTCCACGTTCACCGGACTTGACTCCACTTGATTTTTACTTGTGGGGCTACCTGAAGGATGCAGTTTATGGTACAAGACCCGCAACACTCGAACACCTTAAGGATGCAATTAGGGAAAAGTACGGGACAATCACAGCATCCACATTAGTCCATGTCTGCGAATCAGTTAGTCGACGCATTCAAAAGTGCATTCATGCCGCCGGGGAACATTTTGAGCACTTGGCGTAGTTAATTAAATTTTATATGCAAACAACTCGCTATAACATTTTGATCACTTAGCTTACTAATTTACCTTTCATTGGCAATTGCTATAACAATATATTGTTTGTTTTTTTTAAATTATAAAATATATGATGCTATAAAGAGTATATAGTTTTTTGGGGGGACACCCTACATATTATATTATATTAATATACTTTCGCTTTTCTGTCTGTCTGTCTGTCTGTCCTTTATGCAAGCGCAAACCGTTTGACTTAGAGCTACCAAATTTGGAACGGGAACCCTTATGGGATGAAGAATGTCACCACAGAGTCGGTCAGCCTGTCTGTTTGTCTGTTTGTCTGTTTTCATTCCGGGCGGCAATGTGAAGCTCAAGATTTTCATGACTGTGTTCTTTTCTATAGTTTTGTTGACCAAATAATTGAACCGACAGTAATTGGGAGTTCAATTATTTGGTCAGGGGGGTTTTGGGGGACATCTGATCAGATTCAGAAATCTTGACACAATGTGAAGCTCAAAATTTTCACGGCTGCGTTCTTTTCTGTAGTTTAGCCTGTCTGTTTGTCTGTTTTTGAAATTTATCCCGAGCAGTAATGGTGGAACGGTGGGGGTGGGGGTAAGTAGGGGAGAGGGGAGGGGGTAATGGGGAGGGGTTGGGGTAATGGGGAGGGGTGGGGGTAATGGGGAGGGGGTTAGCCCCAAGTTGCATAAAGGGAGGTGAGGGGGTTTTGGGGGGCATTCAGTTGACCTAACCTGGCATTCAGTTGACCTAACCGTGCATTCAATTAACCCGGGCAACGCCGGGTACCTCACCTAGTATTATATATTTTCGCCTGTTTGTTTGTCTGTCCTTTATGCAAGCGCAAACCGTTTGACCTAGAGCTACCAAATTTGGCACGGGAACCTCTTATGGGATGAAGAATGTTAATAAATTAAATAATTAAAATTACTGGGCCCGAAGGCCCCAGCACCGCGATTAAACTACAGAAAAGAACGCAGCCGTGAAAATTTTGAGCTTCACATTGTGTCAAGATTTCTGAATCTTAACATTTTCATGACTAATTATTTGGTCAACTATAGAAAAGAACACAGTCATGAAAATCTTGAGCTTCACATATAATTATTTTTTAGGACGACTTCAAACCGTTTGACCTAGACCTACTAAATTTGGCAAGGGAACCTCTTATGGGATGAAGAATGTCAACACAGAGTCGGTCAGCCTGTCTGTTTGTGTGTTTGTGCGAATAGTTACAGGAAGTGCGTAATGGTTGTTACAGGAAGTTAATGTGGCAATGTTTTTTTGCAGTTTTTGAAAATCCCAACAACTTTACCATGCCACCAAAGAAACGGGCAAGTTTGGGCAGATCTACATCAGCAGCCAGAAAAAATAAAGAAGCCCGGAAGCAGGAAAGCTCACAAGAAAGACAATCACGCCTTGAAGTTGACCGTGAACGACATGCAACAGCCAGAGCAAGAGAAAACCTCCAAGAAAGACAATCACGTTTTGAAGCTGTCCGAGAAAGTGTAGCAGCTACCAGAGCAAGAGAAACACTGCAAGAAAGACAATCACGTCTTGAAGCTGTCCGAGAAAGTGTAGTAACTACCAGAGCAAGAGAAACACCCCAAGAAAGACAATCACGCCTTGAAGCTGACCCGTGAACGACATGCAACAGCAATGTGAAATTTATCCCGAGCAACGCCGGGTACTTCAGCTAGTATATATATATATAAGCGATGTACCGAATATCGAATATTCGGTACAAAACTATTCGGCCGAATACCGAATATTAGTTTTATTTGAGTTATTAGGCGTCAGTGTAAAAAATAGAGCAGAATTATCGTCTAAGCCAGGGGTGTCCAACCTTTTTTCATGAAAGGACATATTTCAATTAATGACCCACACCGAGGACCAGTGTGCAAATTTTAGATAAAATGTTATTTTAAAATTAAATGTTATTGAAATAAAATATGACATTAGATAATAAATTTTCAGTATCCGCCAGACGGGCCTCATACAAATCTTTTGCGGGCCGGTCCATGGCCCGCGGGCCGTTTACTTTCCACAGCAACACAAGGAAAGTTCTGGGAACGCCAATCAGGCGAAAGATTCCGAAACTATTAGTACTTGCTCATAAATACTCACCACACCACCCACAAGCGTACGAAGAGAACGGCTGTTCACTGTTCAGTTCTGCGAAAAGTGTAATTAAATTATCAACGCACGTAATCCTTTATAGTGCAGTAGCTTAGACCCTGATTTTTGAAGTAAGTGGACATTCTGGACAAAAGCACCAAACTTGGCTCAAATGTTGTTCAGGACCTTAGCTACCAATTTTTCCCCGAAACCAAGACGCACAACCCTATCTTGGCTGCCATTTTGGAAATCCAAGATGGCTGCCAGCTAGAAATCAACAAACTATTGTGAGGAGTAATTGTAAATAAATAGTCCCTAAACCTACATATTTCGATGCCAGGATTGCTATAAAATAATCAGAATTACCCTTAAATGTTTATTTAATGTAAAATATTTAATAATATAACTATATAATATGTGCTTTTCTGTTTTGCAGGTGATTTGTGAACATGGATTGGAGCAAATGCATGGTTTGTCAAGAGAGCAAAGGTGAGACTCTTAAATGTCCACTCAATGCTGTGAGTGGTAAAAAAACTGAAGCATATGCAACATTTATGGAGAATGTCAACGCATTCAAGAATCTTGGAAGACTACCAGTTCCTCTTCTTTTCAATGAAGAGGTGACTGTTGAAGATCTGGTTCAGAATAAAGCTGTGTGGCACAAGTCATGCCATGTTAAATTTAGTAAAGAAAAGCTTGAAAGGGCTACAAAAAAGAGAGAAAGGGCGGATGAAGGTGAAACCAGTTCATCTACGGGGAAGCGGGTTCAGCGGCATCCTATGGACAAAGCAACTTGTGTGTTTTGTCAACAAACACATGGGCATCTTCACGAATTCAGTACATTTGGCGCTGACGTCAATTTACGAATGATGGCTACAGAACTCAGTGACACAGAACTAATGTCTAGAATAGGAGGTGGTGATCTCATGGCCATTGAAGCCAAGTATCATCTGCAATGCTTGACATTTTATCGGAACCGTTACCGCTCACTTTTGAGACAAAAACAGAGCAAGGAAGAAGGCTATGAAGAAAACTTGATGAAAGCAAAGGCAATAGTTGAGGTCGTTAATCATGTAGAAAATTGCGTGGAAGAAGGAATCTTTCAAATGAAGTTTTCTGTGCTATTTGATCTGTATCAAAAAAGACTTCGGGACTTAGGTATTAATAAGGAAATGAACAGAGGACGATTCAGAGAGAAGATTCTGGAGTATTTCCCATATGCCCAGGAAGTGAGTGATGGCAAGAACAAAATCTTAGTTTTTCAGCAGGGAATTCAGGAAATGCTCAGAGAGACAAATAGACAGAATTTTGAAGGAGATACTATGATTCTTGCAAAAGCTGCTAGAATCATACGCAAGGAAATCGTCAACTTTACTGGATTCAAGTTTGCAGGTGCCTTTCCATCTGGTTGTCAACAGGAATCGGTACCTACAACCTTGAAAACCCTTATATCTATGATCACAAATGGTGCTGACGTGAAGGACCAAACACCAGAAGACTCCCCTGCAACTCTCACTGTCTCGCAACTTATCCTTTTTAATTTTAGGAACAAGCATACATCATCATCTAAGGTTCGCCATTCTTTGGAAAGAGAACCACCATTGCCTCTGTATCTTGGTCTGAAAATTCATACTGAAATTCGGTCAAAATCATTAATTACACAACTATATGAATTGGGTCTCAGTGTGAGTTATGACCGAATTCTTCAAGTCGAAAGCCAACTTGCAACAGCAGTGTGCCAGAACTTCAAGACCAAAGGAGTGGTTGTACCAGCTCAGTTTCGTCATGGACCATTTATTGTTGGGGCACTTGACAATCTGGATTACAACCCATCTAGTACAACTGCCGTTGGATCATTTCATGGTACAGGGATTAGTCTGTTTCAGTTCCCAACTGTCTCAAACTGTGGAACCAAACAAGGTGATCTTGTGCTACCTTCTCTAGGTTCAAAGGACTTGGAGTTACTCATGTCCTACTCAATTGTACCAGCTGTTGCAATGGACAAAACCAAGGTAGAAGTCCTGAAGTTGTCTAATGTGTCTGACCCTATTGAGGGACACTACCATGAAGCATGTTTCCAGGAAAAGGAGTGGATGAAAGAAGCGTTCAGGATCTTGGAGAAAGACACGATAGGGAAGGGTGATGTTATATCATGGTCAGCATACCACGCTACAAGGCAAGAACAAGATGAAGATCAAATGAAAACCCTTTCCTACCTCCTTCCCTTATTCCATGAAAAGGCCGCTACTCCAGCGATGATCAAGCATGGAATGAATGTTGTTCGGTCTGCTACTGAATTCCTTAACCCCGGGCAAATACCAGTTGTTGCATTCGATGCACCCCTATATGCCCTTGGTAAATTCATTCAGTGGAAGTGGCCAGACACCCACGGAGAAGACAAGGTCATCGTCATGTTTGGAGGTCTACATACAGAGATGGCCATGTGGAGAACGTATGGAGATTATCTAGAGGGATCTGGGTGGACAAATGCCTTGACACAAGCAGGCATTGCTTCGGCAGGAACTGTTGACTCATTTCTTAAAGCCTCTCATCTTACAAGAACCAGACATGCTCACCAGGTAACAGCTTTGACATTGGCAAAGCTGCAGCATGAAGCCTTTATGGAAACTGTTGGTCCCTATGATGACAAGACAAAGGAAGAGTGGAAGAAGAAGATGGTTCAGGTCAGTCCAACATTCCAATACTGGGAGACAATTCTTCAGATGGAGATAGACGGCCTCATATTCATACGATCACATCGTGCAGGAGACTTTCCATTGTATGTAGAAAGCTTGAAGAAAGTAGTTCCCTGGTTCTTTGCTCTTGACCACCAGAATTACGCACGTTGGCTTCCACTCCACATCCGGGACATGAAGAATCTCCCTCAGCCAGTTATGAATGAGTTTTCACGAAATGGACACTGGGTAGTACACAAGACCAAGAAGAGATTCTCAGCCATGCCTTTAGACCAAGCGCATGAACAAAACAATGAGAAAGTCAAAGGTTCAGGAGGCGCGGTGGGTCTGACTGAGAATCCAGTGGCATTCAAGAAGTGGATGGTAGCAGGGCCAGAACAAGCCAGATTGATTACTGAATATGAAGACGAAAACCTTCCAGAAACTGAAGACAACAACTTCCACCACGAAGAAGGACTATCTACACAGAGAAGATTCAAGGATCATGTTTCTAATCTCGTTGAAGTCTTCCGTGATATGGGAAATCCATTTTGTGATAATGGGAATGAGTTACTGGCCTTAGACACAAGGAATGTCATGGATGAATCTGTGGTCCATACAGTGAGAACTATAAAGGATTTGGGTAAGGAGCAATATAGCCGATACTACAAAGAAGTTGTCACAGATTGTACAAGGTCAATTCATACACCGATCAAGAAGAACTCGCTTGCCCTCTTCAGATGTCCTCGGCCGAAATCTCAGGTACGGAATGTTGGGGGAATCCAACTACTGAAGAACGATGTTGCTCTATTCTCTCATCTGTATATTGTTATGCAACATCGGCATAGTGACATGGATGCATTCTTCCAACACGAGAATCACCCCTTTCCTTCTTCCCTATCTGATGGTGGGAAATTGCGGTTTGGGAAAAAGTCTGACCTACTGAAAATCATTACATTTGAAAACAAGGACAACCCTCCAGATCCTTTTGATGTGAAACTTCTTGATGGAGCTGCCATCGTCCATTTGCTGTCTACTGCAGGTGTTACCAACTTTGAAGAGTATGCAGATCGTGTATTCGTCCCTTATCTCATCAAACAGTTAGAAACTTGCCAGCGAATTGACATCGTCTGGGATACCTACACTGCAAGCACCTTAAAAGAGACTACCAGAGAAAAACGGGGAAAAGGAATCAGAAGAAAGGTTGAAGGAAAAACCAAATTACCCCTAAATTGGCATGACTTCCTTCGAGACTCTAGAAACAAGCAAGAACTGTTCGCTTTCCTATCAGACAAGGTTGCTGCAATGGAAGTTCCTAACAACAAAGAAGTTGTTATTACATCAGGACCTGAAGTCATCATCAATGGGGCCGACCGCACAATGCCAAGATGCGACCATGAGGAGGCAGACACTAGACTGTTCATTCATCTTCAAGATGCAATAAAGGAAGGGCACATTAACTGCATGATCAGAACTGTAGACACGGATGTTATTGTCATTCTAATAGGAAAATTCCATCACTTGACGTCCATAAGATCTGAAGTAAATATTTGGGTTGGTTTTGGCACTGGGAAAAACTTCACTTACCATCATATTAACACAATCTGTGCCTCTTTGGGTGAAGAGAGATGCACATCCCTACCACTGTTTCACTGCTTCACGGGATGTGATACAACATCATCCTTTTACGGAAGGGGCAAGAATACGGCATGGGCAGCATGGCACCATTACCCTGAGGTAACACAAGCATTCACATTCATGGCACGAAATCCATTTGCAGATGTTGACGCCGAAACTCCCCACTTCAAGCTTCTTGAACGGTACACAGTTGTCCTCTATGACAACACCAGTGACATTGAACGTGTAGATGAGGCAAGAAAGGTCATGTTCTGTCAGAAGGGAAAAGCTATGGAGACTATCCCACCAACTCAGGATGCTCTTCTCCAACACACCAGGAGGGTCACATACCAGGGAGGAATATGGTCGACCTGTGAGAGAAGTGAACAGAATCTTCCAACTCCTGAAGGATGGGGATGGACCTTTAGCGAAGAGTCCCAGTCATGGACACCAGTTTGGACCACAAGACCAGTAGCATCTAAAGCTTGCAGCGAATTGGTCAAATGCGGCTGCAAGAGCAAGAGTGGATGTGGCACCAGGTGTGCTTGCAAGAAGGCCAGGTGGAAGTGTACAGAACTGTGTAGCTGCAACTGTGCAGTTTAACATATAGCGTCGAGCGGGGTGAGTTGGGACAGTTCGGGACAGGGGGTGAGTTGGGACAGTAGGCATTGCAATGCTAAATGCCAAGATATTTCCATTTTATGGTGCCCATTTAATAGCCCTGCCCTTACTCTACAAATGTTGTTAATACAAGTTTTCTATAGAACCACGAATAATGCATGAAAATTGTGCAAATATGAAAGGGTAGCATTTTGACCTTTGTAGAATTTCATTTTTTAAAATGCACATATTTTGCCAATTTTCCTCTCCCACATTCAGTTATAGAGCTAAAGGTCTACTTTTTGGTGGGTGAAATCTTCAATTGTTATAGTTTCGTTGATTTTTCTTAAACATGGTTTTCTTGAACATGGTTTTTGTGTTAAAATATTCACGATTTTCACTGTATATGTTGTACGAAGTGTGATTTCTGCAGTAAACATACTTCTGATCAGCTTAAAAGTTGTTTTATTGATCTGATCATGCCAAAAAACATATAGTTTGATGCCAAACATGCCAAGGGAATTCTCTATTGAAACTTATATCAGAAATTCCATTTTGTCTATGGCGGCCATCTTGAAATCCAATATGGCGGCCAAGTAATGGTCTCTGAAGGTGGTTCCGGGGATATTTTTAATTGTTGGTCCAAAATATACAAGTAGGGAAAGTTTGGTGCTTTTGTCCGGATTGTCCACTTCAACTTGTTTAGCTGCCATGCTATTAGCTCCTGATGCTACTGAACGACTAATTTTTCTACATGATAATCTGCTTCCCTTAAATTTCAATTATTAGGTTTAGTTTTTGTGATAATTATATTATTATTATTACCTATGTATTTTATTGTAAGGTTATTACTTATTAGTATCACCATGCCAAGTTGGATTTGTTTGTAATTATTCTTTGAAGCAAAAAATACATTTTAAGTTCCATTTCCAAAACCACATTATTTACCCTAATTATCAAACATTCGGTATTCGGTCAAAAACATATAAAAACTATTTGGCCGAATACCGAATATCCTCATTTTTCACCCACCCAATACCGAATACCGAATATTCGATATATCCTTAATATATACAGGGTGGGAGGAAAGTCTCTAAGGATGTTATACATACAACTATTTAGTTAACATTATACAGATACGAGTAAGTGTTCAAATGATAAAACAAATCAAACAAAAAGTCTATAAGAATTTTATTCATACAAATATTTTGTTAAATTCTAATTTAATCTTCAAAGAGTTCTCCATCCGCTATGATACATTTGTGGATTCTGTCTCTGAAACTCTTCAGTGTTCTTCTGAACATATCAAGTGGGATCCTATTCAGTTCTTCATCCATTGTACGGCCAAGGGCGTTTCACATTTGGATAGATAAAGCCAGGAGTGTAGAGTTTGTCATGCAAATAAGCCCAAAGCCAGAAATCACATGGGGTTAAATCAGATGATCTGGCTGGCCACTCGATGGAACCTCGCCGCCCAAGCCATCTTCTTTCAGGTTCATATCTAGAATCTCACGGGTAGCTGAAGAATAATGTAGTGGCGCTCAATCATGTTGATAAAGCCAATTCCTGTTTTCCATCCATCGTATCTCTCAATATGTCAAAGGAAATGAGTCCTGAATAACCAATTTACGCCTAAACTGTTAGTGAACCGTTTTAACGGGTTTATCCAATCTTTTTTTTTCGCCCAGTAGTGAACGTTGTATTTGTTTCTTTTACTCGTTCAACCGAAGAGACATTCATCTGAAAATTTGATCTTTCGAAGGAAATCTGGATCACTGTTGAACTTTTGTCTCATTGTTTCAGCAAACTGCAGCCGTCTATCTGAGTCATCGTTGTATATGAGCTGAGAGTAAATGGGTTTGTAATGTGGTACCCCTGTGATTTCAATATTTTTGCTACTGAAAATATGGAAATACCCAATTCCTGTGCGACTTTTCTCGATGAAATTGTTGGATGGACTTGAAAACTGGCGAGGACATTTTCCTTATTGTTGTCTCCTGTCGCCGTTACTGGCCTTCTGTTTCTTGGACGATCTTTTACCAGAGTCCCTGTTTCCAAAAGTTTGAGCTTCCAGTATCGAAGAGTGATTGCATTTTGTGGTGGTTTATTATATTTTTCTTGAAATAAACCCAAACTTTCTCCATAATTATTATAAGAAATAGCCCATGATACATGATACACTTTTTCTTCATTGCTGTATTCCATCCTTGCTGACTGGGGCTAGGGCCTATGGCCTATGGCCTTCCCATGTAGCCTAGGGTAGAGATATCATTGGAATTTATTTATTCTTAACAAATTATTTGTGTATATATAATATATATATAATATATATATATATATATATATATGCACATTTAACTGCAAACACGCAGTATAATTAACGTAAAGAACGACGCTTGTATAGGAGAATATTCCGCGCAATACGAGATAGAAAGAACGAAACAAATGAAAAAATGAGGTAACCACCCGGGAATCGAACCTGGGGTCTTCCGATTGCCGGTCAGATATGATACCACTACACCACGGGCCTCACTCAAACAAATGCCGTAATTCTTCTACATACGAGCAGAAACCAATGCCCCAAAGGGGCACCTTCCGCATGCCGTAACATTATATACATTTAACTGCAAACACGCAGTATAATTAACGTAAAGAACGACGCTTGTATAGGAGAATATTCCGCGCAATACGAGATAGAAAGAACGAAACAAATGAAAAAATGAGGTAACCACCCGGGAATCGAACCCGGGGTCTTCCGATTGCCGGTCAGATATGATACCACTACACCACGGGCCTCACTCAAACAAATGCCGTAATTCTTCTACATACGAGCAGAAACCAATGCCCACCTCATTTTTTCATCTGTTTCGTTCTTTCTATCTCGTATTGCGCGGAATATTCTCCTATACAAGCGTCGTTCTTTACGTTAATTATACTGCGTGTTTGCAGTTAAATGTATATAATGTTACGGCATGCGGGAGGTGCCCCTTTGGGGCATTGGTTTCTGCTCGTATGTAGAAGAATTACGGCATTTGTTTGAGTGAGGCCCGTGGTGTAGTGGTATCATATCTGACCGGCAATCGGAAGACCCCGGGTTCGATTCCCGGGTGGTTACCTCATTTTTTCATTTGTTTCGTTCTTTCTATCTCGTATTGCGCGGAATATTCTCCTATACAAGCGTCGTTCTTTACGTTAATTATACTGCGTGTTTGCAGTTAAATGTATATAATGTTACGGCATGCGGGAGGTGCCCCTTTGGGGCATTGGTTTCTGCTCGTATGTAGAAGAATTACGGCATTTGTTTGAGTGAGGCCCGTGGTGTAGTGGTATCATATCTGACCGGCAATCGGAAGACCACGGGTTCGATTCCCGGGTGGTTACCTCATTTTTTCATTTGTTTCGTTCTTTCTATCTCGTATTGCGCGGAATATTCTCATATACAAGCGTCGTTCTTTACGTTATATATATATATATATATATATATATATGGAATTCACCACATCATCAACATGTAAATGTTTATTTGATAAGTCATTCAAAGGAACCGGTCTTCATTAACTCTTTAATCAGATTCTTAATTTCAGGTGCTGAAGTCCAAATGTTTTTAGTGCCTCTTCCCCGACGACGTTTTATTACAACTTACATTAAGATTAACCGTACCCAGGATTAAATATTTTGGGGGTCCGGGTCACACACACACACACACACACACATTATATGACCTTTGGTAACCTTTGATTAGCTTCCGTCCGAATTGTTCATTCTGACGAAGGTCAAGCTTTTCACTCCACCTTAGACCTACAGTTTAACGTGGAATCCGAACCACGCCCCATCAGCAGCCCAGCGTCTAGGCCACCCAGAGTACCCATTTATCGACCAACCACTTTCTTTATTGTGTGGAAGGATGAACAACTGCGTTTTGCTGCGCGCCGGCTGCCGTCAGCGGGTCTCGATCCCGGGGCCGATGGATTCGTAGTCAGCGACGCTAACCACTACACCACCGAGGCGCATAGGACCAGTATATATATATATATAAAAGTGGAACCATAAAAATTAAAAAGTCTACTTATTTTTATTCATTGTATACCACCACCCACGGAGATCTCTGTTCTTCGCTGGCATCCATCAAATGGGGTTTTCCTGGTGACTAATATCGGCACTTTCGTTTATTCAATTCTCCTCAAACATAAAAATTAGATTCATCTGAGTACAGAATTTGCTCGGAGGAAAGCGACCACTCTAATATTGTTCAGTACTCAATTCACAAAACTCAGATCTTCTGTCCGTTTCATCCTCAATCAATTTCTGCAACACCTGTAATTTGTATGGATGCCGTCGCTCTTTTTTAAGTGGAACCACTTGGAATAAACCCCTTTTTCTTTTTTTCGAATTTAGATTTGTGAAGGTTAACTGAAGATGACTTTATTCAAAGACTAAAGGGTGTTCTCGAGAAATTTTCGCTCAGCCCACATAAATCTACCGGCCGAATGTCATTGGAAACAGGTGTATCGAGAACCATTATCGGAAGAATCTAAAAAAAAAAGAGCGAGAGCGATGGCTTCCATAAAAATTACATGTGTTACAGAAATTGACTCAGGATAACCGGGTGTAACATGCCAAATTATACCTCTGATCACTTTATACCCCGGGTATAAACTGGCTTAGGCCAGATACCACCCCGAGGGTAATCTGGCCTAGGCTGTTTTACACTCCCCAGGCCAGAATACACCCTCTTTGATGTCAGCTACTGAAAGTTTATTTCAAAGGTACTTACTAATATTCCACAAATTTTCGTTTAAAAATAAGATAGTGAGGCATTGGTTTAGGAATAGATTGGTGGATGAGTGGAACACGCTTCCAAATAACAGTCCGTGTCAATACTTTAGAAAGTTTCAAATTATTTTATATATTTTATATATCATAGTCACCACTATTCTTAGTCATAAGTTATCAACAGGCTGTAAACAATTAATCCTGGTTAGGTTAACTAAATGCCCAGTTAGGATAATTGAATGTTTGGTTAGGTCAACTGTATACCCTTGACGATTGGTTAGGTTAAGGTGTGATATTTTCCTTAGTCCTGACGCCACTTGCCTAAAGAAAATATCACGACTTAACCTAATCAATTGTCAAGGGTGTACACTGTACAGTTGACCTAACTGGACATTCAATTAACCTAACCGGGCATTCAGTTAGCCTAGCCGGAATTAAATAGTTACAGCCTGTTGATAACTTATGACTAAGGATAGTGGTGACTATGATATATTTCATGAATTTATTTCAGTACATGCTTGTGCTCCAGAATAACATGCAGGCCTTTCTCCGTGGTAGATGTTTTCAGTTTTTGTATATACTAATACCTGTAGTAAGTCAATAAAATAATGTTAACGTAATTAATTTTTTCTTCACATTTTGTGACTTTATTAGCACTGTAAGGGGTGTATTCTGGCCTGGGGGAGTGTAGAACAGCCTAGGCCAGATTAAATCCCGGGGTGGTATCTGGCTTACGCCAGTTTATACCCGAGGTTTAAAATGGCCTAGGCCAGAATATACCCGGGTATAAACTGGCGGAGGTATAATATAGCCTGCTACACTGGAGAGAAGATCCAAGTTCTGTGAATTGGGTATTGAACAATATGAGAGTTGCCTTTTTTTCTTAGTAAAATTCTGTACTCAGATGAATCTAATTTTTGTGTCAGAAGTGAATAAACAAAACTGCCGATATTAGTCTCCAGAAAATCCCCATTGGTGGATGCCAGCCAAGAACAGGGATCTCTGAGGGTGATGATATGGTGTGGCATATGGAGTACAACAACTGTTGGAACAGTTTTCTTTCGTGGTCGAACATGTCGAACATATACTATAAATAAATTCAAGTAAACTTTTCAGTTCTTATTATTCCCTATGGTTCCACTTCCCACTCTGTATATATATATATATATTAGGGCTGTTAAAATGCCGAAATTTTCAATACCAGTATTGATACCGATTATTTTGCTAATACCGGTATTGATACCGGTTTTATATTAAAATATTTTTATTTTTAAATCACCAATTTAATAGTGAAAAAAAGTTAAAAATTCATCTTTCACTTGAGTGCCCATAGCCATAAGAATGTATATATGTCTTCTTATACCAGCTAGCCTGTCGACCGACGTTGACTTTAGTCAGTTTAGTGGCTTAAAGCACCTGAACTCGAATCCAAGTCCTTCAAAATGTAAGCCTTGTGTTTTATTTAACCACTATGCCATTTAATATATGCCACAACTATTAAGTCTTGAAAAGATCCTATACCTAAGGATATCTAATATAGCTATAATATTATTGAATTATTAACAATCAACGAACATTATAAAAGGAAAAAAATAGTCAAAATAAAAGAAAAATCCTTTAATGAAAAGTAAATTTACTATTAAAAATTATCATTCATTTTTCATTTTGAAAAATAGACAAGGAAACAAAGACTATCCAGTGAATTCTCAGAAAGACTTGATCTCAATTTTGTGAGGTATAACCCTGCAGCCGAAAACGCTCTTTCGGATTCTACACTTGTAGGTCTAATGGAAAGTAATGCATAATAGAGCTTATCTAAATTTTATGTTCTTTTCGAAGACACTTCAAAACTCTTAAATTCTGTGTTGGGATCAAAGGTGGAAGGTTTGCTTTTCAATGAGATCTTTTCTAATTTCTCCATTTCTTGCATATATTCAGCGAGCAGTGGATCATCAATTTTATCCTTGTTCTCAACTTCAATTTCAGTTGGATTTTCAGGGCAGCAAGATGCTTCTTCGTTTTCACCGTGTTTCTCGTATTCAACTAATTGTTCTTGATCTTCAGGGAAAAGTCTTTTAAAAATTCCCTCTGCAGTTCTCTTGAGCACTGTTTTAGATGATAATGATACATTAAAATATTTTTTTTATTCTGAGGATTTCGAATATTTGTCTTTTTAGGAAAAAAGCAAACCCCTAAGCTTATATTTTTTAAATGCAATTCATATTTCGCCTAAAACAACTATTTCAAAAAAAATTAAAAATATACTTCCAATACCGGTATTGACATCCACGGTATCGGTATTGTCTCTTTTTTCTAATACCAGTAGAATACCGGTATTTCAATACCGGGATTCGGCCCTAATATACAGGGTGTACATAAAGTCAGGATCTATTTTTGTGAAGCACTTGGAAATTATATGGAATTCAATCATAAAATGATAAAGTGGTAACATTTATTAAATAATTAAGAGTAGGATTCGACGTGACGCCCATCAGTATCCCTGCACAGCTCAAATCGTTCCGCAGCATTTCTAAACACATTCTGGAGCATTTGCGGGGTTATGTTATCTGCAGCAGTTCGTATACGTGTACGTAAGTTTTCAAGACTCGTAATCTTCGTCTGATAGACGTGCGACTCGATAAAGCCCCATGCAAAGAAATCTAAAGGGGTTAAATCTGGTCATCTCGCGACACAAGGTCTGTTGCTTCCGCGTCCGATCCAGCGATTTGGAAAACGTCCATTTAGATAATCCTGAACAATTCTGGCATAGTGACAAGGAGCACCATCATGTTGATAGACGACGGTACTAACTAAATGCCAAACATAATTTTGTAACCGTTATTCCCCAACCGTGGATCCAACCTTTGTTTGATGAAATTTACAACGAGTTGCGTCGGAGAACTACTTCACTTCGTAACATTCTGGATCGGAAAATTAAAAGTCTCATTCGAAATAGTCAGTGGAGTAAAAAAGCAAGCTCAAAGTGTGTTTTGAACCTTTCTTCGAAAAACATTAGTGACGATGCAAAAAGTGCCCTTGGATATGGTATGTCCTTTTTTATTGTTAAAAAACCTTCGGCTTTACAAATTTGTTACAATCTCGCGTGTTTTGAAAAACAGTGTAATCTCCCTCAGTATTTGTTTAACATAGTTAAAGGCCTCGTTTATAGTGCGGCGAATGGTAATTACGAAGATAACTTTCCTAAACGTTTTCGCGATGGCCTCTCACAATTAAAAAAAGATGGGGAGCTCCATATTACTAAAGCAGACAAGGCTAACACCATAGTTATTATGGACAAAGTGGACTACATCGGAAAGATGAACGAGCTTCTCCAGGACCCCGCCACATACAGCAAACTTAGGAAGAACCCGCAGGATGACGTCATCAAATCATTTAATAGTGGCTTGAAACGCATTCTCAAAGATCATAAGGACTTAATTCCGCTTTTCATGTCCACTTCACCTTCTCTGCCCTACCTTTACGGTCTTATTAAAACCCACAAACCTGGCAACCCTATGCGCCCTATTATTAGCTCGGTGGGCTCTACTGTATTACTTATAAACTCTCCAAATGGCTTGTCAAAGTCTTGTCCCCCATTCTCGGAACTATCTCTGATTCACATGTAAAAAATTCCATGGATCTTACTGAAAAATTGAATAATGCACGTACTGAAACTAACGATAGATTGATCAGTTTTGACGTTTGTTCATTGTTTACAAAAGTGCCGATTGATGATATGCTTGACTTTCTCTCCCAAGAATTACATAAGTATGACCTGCCACTACCTTCACACATTGTTTTGGAACTTATTAAGCTTTGCATCAAAGACTGTAAATTCACTTTCAATAACGAGTATTATCAACAAGTGTTTGGGATGGCCATGGGCAACCCCTTATCGCCCCTCCTCTCCAATATTTATATGGAGTTTTTCGAAATTACTTACATTCCGAGAATCCTGGGGGTTGGCATCCCTTGGTTGCGGTACGTCGACGATATTTTGTGTATCTGGCCCATGAATCGTGACCTGAATAACTTCCTCCTTCAGTTAAATGATCAAGTCCCCTCCATTAAGTTTACTTTAGAAGTGGAACAAGACAATTCAATCCCATTTTTGGATGTGCGTGTACATAGGGAAAGCCCAGGTTTTAAGTTTAGTATCTATCGGAAAACAACAAACAATTTGTCCTACGTACACTTTTACTCGGGACATGACACCCCCACTAAGAAGGCCATTTTTTCATCAATGTTTCTCCGCGCCCTTAGGATCGCCAGTCCGGAATACATCGATGCCGAATTGGAAAAAATCAACGGTATTGGAAGTGATCTGTGTTACCCATCTGCGTTTATGGAATCTTGTCTCAACAAGGCAAAACGAACTTTCTATCGTGTCAATAATAACACTCGTACTTTGTCAAAAAATATTTTAGTACTTCCATTTTTCCCGGGCTTGTTAGGCATTGCTAATGTACTTAAACTTTTGGATATTAATGTAGTATTTTCATATAACAATATTGTGAAAAATATCATAGTAAAAAATAGCCCTACCAATAATTCAGGCATTATCTATAAAATTGGGTGTAAACAATGTGATTCCTTTTACATATGTCAGACGGGAAAGGATTTGCACACACGTATAAAACAGCATCAATATTCCGTTTGAACAGGACAGTTGTCCAGTGCTCTTTTTGTCCATTTGTCAGAGTTATCCCACTGTATTGATTGGAATAATGCTTCAGTTTTATTTCATTCTAGCAACATTGTTAATAGAAATATTCTTGAGTCTGCCATTATCCAACTTTCAAATAACTTCAACATAAGCAAAGGTCTTTTTCAACTCGATCCTGTTGTTTTGAATTCCTTCAAAACAAATTTAGATAAAAAGGGTAGGACGCTAAATCTTTGGTAAACTTGTATGCTACTTTATTAACTTTTAATCTTCATTTTATTTTTATATATATCGAAACTTGACTCTAAAAGGCAAAGTGTTAAAACCCGGGCAGATTTCCAGTATAAATTTGTATTTTTATAATTCATTTGATCTTGTGCTAAAAATCGATATTTTTCCTTACAAATCTGTATGCCTCTTTGTTAATCCTCTAATTTTCAATTTTTAATTTTTATTTTTACTTCTCCGTTTATTGCATATATATATATGTATGTGTGTAGATATGTATGTATGTATATATATATGTTTGTGTGTATGTATGTTATTTATTTATTTATTTTCTTTCTGTAACCTATATATAGGCCGTAACCTTTTATGTACTTCAGTGTTCCTGAGGATGTCATTAGACGAAAGCGCTTGAGCACCTTTTTGTGTTTCCTTTCCTTCGTGGTTTTATTCATCATAAATATTTTTCACGCGTTACTTTCGTGAAATAATTTTCATATATATATATATATATATATATATATATATATATATATATATATATATATATATATATAATTTTTAGGCTTTCAAATTCCCCACTTAAAGAATGAGAATGAAACGTCGCGGGGCAAATGGCAAATCTGTTCACTCCACAGTGTCAGAGGCTGGAACATTGTCATATGAGGGTTTTCTCCGTACAGTTCGAGGCAAAGCAATTTCCTCACCAACAATACACACCATTTCTATTGAAAGTGCAAATATTGCCTGCAGCTCTGCTTCGACATTTGCACGCATCTCATTGAAGACTCTCGGAGGGCAATGCACGTAAAAACAACTTGCAGCCAAGTCACAGTAAACTTTCTGCAGCGTTTTGCAGGGCGGCAGTGTATGGGTTTGTCTGCTGCGTTGAGAGTGAGGACAAAGGACCCTTTGTGACAACGCTGAGGAGTTGGTAAGCAATCTTGTCCGTCTCATTATTTGACGAATTTTCTAGCTCCTCCATGTTATGCACACCAGGATCATACATTTTCTTGAGCCGCTGAACCGACTTGCGCCTCTCCATCCACAAGTTTGCTGCCCCGTGAAGACGGGAGGTCAGCCTTAATCTTCTCTTTCAAAACGTTCAAACTTTGAATCGCCGCATGGAAGAACTTCTCAACTTCTCTCACTGTCCCAAGGCTGTTCTGCACCAAAGCAACACCGCACGATTTTCACAGGGAGAGGTTGGGCGAATGCGCTGAGCAGTGTACATAGAGCACCTTTGGTACTCCTCCAAAATGGCCGCTCGCACGCCGTTCAAGTGAACACTTCTTGCGGAAGCGCCGTCATACCTCTGACCGACCATTTAGCTTCTTGAGCCACTGTGATGGTCAGTGACAGTCCTTGATCCGTGACATCACATATTGGAATGAACTCCAGAAAATTTTCTCGATGAATACCATCCTGGTTGTCTAAGCAGCCCTCGCAGAGCGACATCTGCTCGAATTAATGGGCCTGTATATATGACATCTGCAGAGAAGGATTGACGGTGCTTCTTGAGGACGGTGTCACCGGGCATGGCACGAAATCTTAGTAAAACCCTGAAGTTTCCGTCGTTGACTTTTCGATCCCCTTTCAAAACTGGTCCCGATTCCGAAGGACTCAGAGAGTGATTTCCTGATGCCACACAGGACTATAGTCTGTACTATCCATATTAGCCAAACCCGATTTTCTTGGGTTTGGCGCATCCTCTCGAAGTCGATCAGTAAGACCGCGTCTACGTACCTGTTTGTTATCAACTCCCAGAAAGTTGTGAGCGATCAGCATCGGGGTCTTGTAGTAATCACTGTGGGACTGAGCAATGAAGACCTCAGTTACGTTTTTAAAGGCATTGAAGACCAATTCATCCACGTTCTGATGTCACTCTTTCGCTGCACTGTCTTTTCAACTGGCGTTTAGGTTCAACAGGAAGTTCAAATAAATGACTTTGAGAGGTCTCCTTGGCAACTTCAAGAGTTTCTCCTTGGTGGCGTAATCAATGTGTCTATAGACATACAACCTAAAGTCACGATCTTCCTGGGAATTAGTAGCAAAAGACTTGGACTCAGGAACCTAAAATTTATCTTTCAACCCTCCAGCCTCAGCTTTTATTTTATCTTCAGACTCCTCGTACTTTGTCATTAGGAAATTAAGGCTTATTTGTCTTTTGTTACTTGACTTCCTTCTTTTTTCGGTCTTGATCCCTTGACGACTTGTGTGTAATAAAGATAAGAATTTGTGGAATATTATTCTTTTTTTTATGCAGGAAGGGGGGGGCCAAGCCCGCAAAAACGCAACACCATAGAAGAAGAGAGCCAAAAGCAAGGTCCAGGACTTTCGAGATATCTGGACACTCTTTGTTTAAAAGATTGGAGGTCAAAGACAGAGGGAAAGATGGATTGACGAAGATTGTTCCAGAGTTTAACGGTTGAGTAAATGAAAGATTGAAAATACTGATTAACTTTTGCGTTAGAGAGTTGGACAGAAAAGGAATGAGGATGTGTAGAAAGTCTGGTGCTGTGTGTTCTCCTTAAAGGAGGAGGCATGCCAAGGATGCCCACAGGCATAGGCACACTAGGCAGTGCCTATAGTTGATATTGAATAAGCTATAATAATGAATGGATTGTGTAAATAAATTGTGTGCTAGCAGCTCTATAATAATTATTAGTTTAAATAATTCCTTGGCGCTTTATTACATTTACAGCCAATTTATGTATGTGATGCAATATACTGAATTTGAGTGAAGCATAAATAAAATGTGTTATTGTATTTACCATTGTTTTCAATATCTGAATTACATAGTAGTGATTATGATACCCTGTGAAATGTACGCGGTAAAAATAACAAGTTAGTGAGAGATATTAATCATAATTCAGCAATTATATACGTTATATTTTGATAGTGCCTATAATGGCCTGTCAGGCTGCGGGCGGCCTTGTATGCAGTTAAAGAGTTCAGAAGAGCTGTGTATGTTATTATAGCGATAGTAAAGAGAAAGTGAGTCAACATTGCAACGAACAGAGAGGGATTAATAACAGTCAGTAAGAGGCGGGAGTTGATGAGACGAAACGCGTACTCCATACAGCGTACTCCATACAACGTATTCCATATAGGGGCAGACAAGACCCCTGTACAGTAGGGTGGGTCGAATTTGTACCTATGGGGATTTTTTTTTTCGAATTACACTGGTATGCATATGAAATTTTTTTTGTCTGCTGTGAGGGTTTTTTCAACTCATATTATATAATTCGACCATGCTGAATTCGAAAATGACATTGGCTTTCCTCAATCAGGTCAGGTTTTTTCTCTATTGGCCATTTATTATAAGTCCAATTTTATCCCCAAATTTATTGATTTTTTTAGCTTAAACACTAGATACGAGTAATATTATAAGAACACTCGTGAAAAATGAAAACATTGTGTGAATAAATACTTTTATTCATACAATGAATATGGAAAAAAGTTTATTGAGGAAGGAATGAAGTTTTTTTGGCTTTCCGTCTGTGTTTTTCTTCGGGCACGTCTCGCTTCAAACACCAGCAATAGTCCGCCAGCATATTGATATCCCAGTTTCCCTGGTACCTCTCTTCCATTATTTTGATATCTTGGTGAAATCGTTCACCCTGTTCCTCACTATAATCCCCGCAATTTTCAGGAAAATAGTCCAAGTGGGACCACAAAAAGTGCATTTTTATGGACATGCGCGACCCATGAGCTTTGAAAGCTTCCATCAAGTTTTCGACAACGGACTCGTATTCTGGACTTCTACGCTTGCCAAGAAAATCAGTGACAACTGATTTGAATGCCTGCCAGGCATTCTTCTCAGTTGGAGTCATTGCGTTTTCGAACTGAGTATCCTTGATCAAAGTTCGAATTTGAGGACCATCAAAAACCCCAGCATTTAGTTTAGCATCAGATATATGAGGAAATTTACTCTCGAGATATCGGAATGCTGAACCCTCCTTATTCATTGATTTGATGAAATTTTTCATCAAGCCCAGCTTAATATGAAGTGGTGGGAGCAAAATTTTTGTTGGTGGTACAAGGGGCACTGAAACGACATTATGCGACCCAGGTTCAAAATTCTCTCTGGATGCCCATTCACGCTGTGCATAGTGCTTCTCATCCGCTCGGCTATCCCATTTGCAGAGGAAACATGGGTATTTCGTATATCCCCCTTGCATTCCCATTACAAATGCCACAATCTGAAAAAAAATGAAAATATTTAAAGAATTTAGAGAATTTGTTCTATCAGATAAAAAAATCTATGCATTGGACTGTATCACTTCTGTGGGGAAGTTAAGTGTTCTTATACGCTCTCAAATAACCTTTGGAAAAACAACATAGTCAATAGCAATAGTTTACTTATGATATTAGTATTACCTTCAAATCTCCACAGATCCTCCAGTTATGTTGGTCGTATACGAGAGCATCCAGTAAAATTTTCATGTTATCGTAGCTCTCAGTAAGTTGTACGGAATGTGCTACAGGGACTGATGCAACCCTATTCCCAATGTTGAGAAGTACTGCTTTCAAACTTCGTTTAGACGAGTCTCTAAATAGCCTCCATTCTGATGCGTTATATGGCACGCCCAAGGATTCGATTAGCCCCTCAACATTGCAGCAGTACACTAAGGAAGAGGTATTTTCGTGCACTGCAAAAAACTTGCGGAATTCTTCCTCTCGTTTCCTATACCAGGAGAATGTTGTTCCCGGAGCCAGCAAGTTGTCCTCTCGAAGTCGTGAGCCCAAGATCTCGGCAGCTAATTTGGAAAGTCCTAAATCCCTGGTAAGATCATTAAGTTTGGCCTGGTTGAGAGGCCTCGGCTCATTTGAAGCGGTATTTTGAGGTATATACGACTGCGACTGGTCATTGGCATTGGTCATTGATTCATCATCAGAATCATCGAAGTCCAGGGTTTGAGGTGGGTCGGGTATTGGAATTCCAGGACCATGGGGTACAGGTCTCATAGCAGAAGGAATGTCAGGGTATACAACAATGTGTTTATTCTTCTTGTTAACTTCTGAAAATAGAAACACAGAAACATGGATATAAAACTTGCATATGAAATAGAAGAAGCATTCAGACAGTGGCGGCTCGTGAGGGAAGGCTGCGGTCTGTAAGATATGAAATAGGTCGATGGAGTCTGTATATTTTCTTTCTTTTTCATTCATATTGTCCCTTCGGGGACAATATGAATGAAAAAGAAAGAAAATATACAATCATTGTATATGTAAATGTAACTTGTATAGCAATATGTATGTGTAAATGTATTTTCTATAACAATATGTATATGTAAATGTATGATTACCATTATGGTGAATATTATGCTATATATGGTGAATATTACATTATGGTGAATATTCAAGTTTCATACGAGGATTTCAAAATATTTAAGAAAAATAAATTTATAAGCCCACCTTGGAGGTTTGTCATGCAGAAATAGCAATCTGTCACGTGATCCTTTCCTTCTCTCCAAATCATGGGAATTCCAAAAGGCAAAGATTTCGCTCTGCCTTTGCTCCATCTTCTCAAATTTTCAATGCACGTCTTGCAGCACATATGAGGGGCGAAATTTTTGTCCTGGTCCCCTAGCTTAATTCCAAAGTATGCTCTATACATTGTCTTCACAAATTTAGTGATTTGGGACTGGTTATTTGGCATGGTAACCGTCCCACATATGTAGCAGAATCTATTGGGATCATTTTTACACGCTCTATTCATTATGAAATATTTTATCTATATACCTGAAAAGTAAAAAAAGATATTATACAAGTGAAACAAGTGATGATAGATGTTACTGTTCCAATTCCGCTTTGACAAAATCACGAAAAATTCTATTTTACTTATGAGGCCATAGCCGGATAACCTGAGCTGATTGAGAAAAACGGATTGCAGATTCGAAATCAGCAGGAAAGACTCTATAAGAATCACTTACAAAACCCTTGACAGCAAAATTGATGCATACCAGTGTTAGGATTAGCAATTAGGATTAGCGATTAGGATTAGCAACATGGATACTGATGAGGAGAACACTCTGTAAACATATTACTGGCCTCAGAAAATATCTCCTACTGCCCCAGGCTAATGAAAGATTGGCCAATTTCCTCTTCTTTTTTTTTCAGCTATTTTCGTCAAAAGATGAATTTCAGAATATTGGCTGGCCTCTTGTTGTAAAAGTTGTGTGTTGATGAGTAAAACATTGTGTGAAAATTTTAGTGGCCTTAGACAATATCTTCCACATCCCAAAGCTAGTGAAAATTAGCAAATGCTTTGCACTATTTCTAGCTATTTTAGTCCAGTCTATCTGTATTTGAAGTTATTTTACGAACACTTTCCTACTGACACGTAATTGTCTAATGTCTATCTGAGACGGTGATTTGTCCTTTTAATTACTAAGGGGAAGACCAAGCCGTGTACATCGACACGTGACTAACCGCAAAGTATGATAACACTTCACGGTCATACAAAGGCATGCCTCTCTAAGGACTAGGAGTTTACTGAGATCCACAGGAGGTTTACGACAGATCAGTATATAGAGATCATGGAGTAGGTGATGCTGCTTTCTGCACACGCGTATGTCTTGCCCTATCCTGAGTAAATTAATTATCTTTATGCAGGTATGTTGTATTTGTGTGTTGCAGAATATTATACTATCATTAGAGTAAAATTTATGTATTACACGCATTTGTATGTCTGGTTTCCACATTTACATGGGACGAATAATGGTCGTAAAATTGTTCTTTAACTCTTTCAGTACTATGACAACACTTTAGGATTTTATTTTGGATAACTGCAGACTGTATTATTTGTATAACGGCGCACATTTACATTTAACTGAGAGAAACCCCTAATACATAAGGATTAAAATCTATCTCGAATAGTGGGTTACTGATGAAGCGTATGGATGAGATATAATTCTACTTTTAATATTTAAAATCCATTTGCAGAATAACTCTCCCATCCGCACCGCCAGGATTGTTAGAAGGTGGTTCGAGGAGCAGCGAAATCTAGAACTACTGGACTGGTCTAGTAAGGAGTGTGACTTCAACCCCATTGAGAACGTGTGGGGGAATGTAGTGAACTCGTGGAAGCCTGGGCAGGAGCGGACCAGCCGCCAGCTACTGGATCGCACTATGGCTGAGTGGGAGATGTTCCGAAGGAACCCACACATCATACATAACTATGTTGCATCTATGCCTCACAGATTACAAGATGTAATAGACAATAATGGGGGATTGGACCAAATACTAACTATAAACCGGGTATAGCTGTGCCATTTATGTTAATCTATGGCAAATTGTGAGCATTTTGTATGATTTTATCATTTTGTACGATAAACTATTTAGTAAAATATTCTCAACCATTGCATATTTGTTGTAATAAAGAATTGGTGTTTTATGGTATATATACAGGGTGTCCGAAAATTATCTGTACAATTTTTGGCTGTTATTAAAAGTCAACCATGAAGTGTAGAAATTCCAGTGTTGTCCCATTTTACAGAGAATCTCATTAAGTGTTTTCTGATACCAAGTTTTGACAAGGTTTTTAGAAATTCCAGTGTTGTCCCATTTTACAGAGAAACTCATTAAGTTTTTTCTGATAACAAGTTTTGACAAGTTTTTTCTTTTTCAGATATTCATACATACCCCTCATCCTTAATGAATCCACAGGAGAAAGCACAGTGTGTTGAATGGTTTATCGAAACAAAATCAGATACACAAGTTCAACGAAGGTTTAGAACTAATTACAACAGAAACCCTCCATCAAGAGTAACCATACGAGCTTGGTATAAAAGTTTTAAGGAAACTGGAAGTGTAGAGCATAAGAAAGGAGCAGGGAGGCCTCGAACGTCTTTTGAAAATGTCGAGCGCATTCGAGAGGCTTTTGTTCGCAGTCCACGCAAGTAGACAAGAATTGCATCACGAGAGTTACAGATACCTCGTTCGACAGTGCATGATGTCTTGCGTAAACGTTTGAAGTTGCATCCTTACAAGTTGCAAATCTTGCAACAGATTACCAAGAAGATAAGGTCTCCCGTAAGGAATTTGCAATGACTCTGCTTGACAGAGTCGACCAGGACAATGCGTTCTTGGCAAGAATCATGTTTTCGGACGAGGCAACTTTTCATGTTTCAGGCAAGGTAAACAAACAAAATGTGCGCATATGGGGGTCACAAAATCCACATTGCATAGAAGAGCACTTCAGAGACAGTCCTAAAGTTAATGTGTGGTGTGGCCTGTTACATGATCGCGTGATTGGACCATTTTTCTTCGGCGAATCAACAGTGACCTCCAATACCTACTTGGACATGTTGCAACACTTTGTCTATCCGCAATTGGAAGCACTGCATCCACGCATCATTTTTCAGCAAGATGGCGCACCGCGACATTGGGCCTTGATCGTCCGTAAGTCCATGAATGAGACATTCCCAAACAGGTGGATTGGCCGTGGAGGTGCAATTCATTGGCCGGCTAGATCTCCCGACATCACACCCTGTGATTTCTTTCTTTGGGGATTCGTCAAAGATCTTGTGTACAATACGCGGGTGACAGACATTGATGATTTAAAAGCAAGAATCACAGCTGCGCTGCTATTGAGCGAATTGATGTGGATATGCTGCAGCGTACATGGCAACATTTGGAGTATCGATTGGATGTTTTGCGAATCACTGATGGTGCACATATCGAATGTTTGTAACAACGTTACTTTAATAAAAGAAACTTTTGAAAATACGATTCTAATAATCTTGTTTAGAATTTTACGTGTGTTATCAGAATTTTATTAAAGATGAAATTGTACAGATAATTTTAGGACACACTGGAATTTCTAAAAAACTTGTCAAAACTTGGTATCAGAAAAACTTAGTGAGTTCTCTGTAAAATGGGACAAAACTGAATTTCTACACCTCATGGTTGACTTTAATAATAGCCAAAATTGTACAGATAATTTTCGGACCCTGTATATTTCCTTGTTAAGATCTAATAATATCTCCACATTGATAATGCAACAGGAAATCGGAAAAACTAATGGAAAACATTAATGGGTTTATCTGTCCATCGTGATTAAATCATTATATCTCCACATTGATAATACAAATACAATCTGGAAAACACTATTAATATAATAGGCATCAGCCACAAACTGGTGGTGATATCCTGCTTCATGCAACCGTCACCTTGCGCCTTTTACTGACACGCCCATATGTAGTCTCTCCTGGAAGGCAACACCACGTAACCATGTAAACACCACGGTTTGGTATTCAACGTCATTTCACAAACATTATTATGATATTGTATGAATTTATAGGTATATATAAATATGTTTATGCTGGTATAACCGTCGATTATTTTTGTGATTTTGTTAATCAGTTACTGTTATTCAGATCGAAACTGTTAACAAGTTTTTTGTGTAACAATCGATAAGCCATTTGCCACTAACTCTTTCTGCCCCCCGACCTCGCTCTCTCTCTCACTGTCTCAATCTTTTTATCGCTGAATGTCAATACATATATATACACAATCGTGTAGATTCGTAAGTTAGTAAAGGTTTAAAGCTGCACACGGACTCTACAAACAGCTTTATTAGTATTGTTACATAATGATTTAATATACGCGAGACTGGTGGGTGGGGAAGGGGAATGAGGGAGTGTGTAATGTCTATTTCTGGCTCAAATTCACTCGTATATAAAAAGTTGTAAAAGTTGTGGTATTGTTCATATAGACTTGCAGTAATCATAATGGAACCTTATTACTGTATAAGACTAGTAAACATGGAGTTCAACGCTGTTCACGATCATATTAATCGTTTATCTTTATGAACACAAACATTACATTATAATTAGGGGCCGTTCAAAAATTACGTAACGCTATTTTTGCTAAAACTTGACACCCCAGATCCTCCAGGAACGTTCTGTAGCACTTCCCCCACCCCACAACCCACACGTTACGGAACGTTACAGGGGTGGTGTCAGGTTTTAGCAAAAATAGCGTTACGTAATTTTTTAACGCGCCTTACTTGTATGTCAATGTTATATGTTGTTGGACTCGGTTGTCCCCCCTCCACCCCACCTTCCCCCAGTTAGGGTGCCTTGACTATCACTGCGGCGTTGCCACATGTACGGAGTCGCCTGTGAGGCGAAAAACATTACATATGCGGGTAACTGTACTAGTGGATGTGAAGGTAGTGTACCTATTTGTAGAAATATATGATAGTTGTTTCAGCGACAGTATGGAGACCTCACCCAAGGAAAGTGTGTCGTAGGCAAAGCTCCTATAATCCACCCTGAAACATAAACTAAGACAAATGTATATGAGCCCGATTTAGAATTTTTTATAATTATAAAAATGTTTTAGTGGTGAATGGTGGAAGTACGAGCGTACGTCCACATGCACAGAATAAATGACGATTAAATTCGCCTTTGTGTTAGCCGATAGGACGCGATCAATTTTAAACAACGTTGTACGTCTGGCATCCCGGAGTAATGATTTCATTCCATCTTTCACGTTTCTTTCAGAAATTTTTAGGATTCACTTAGGATTGGCTGTTTTGTTTATTGTTATTGCTTTGTTACTGTTAAATAATAGCAAAATGTTTTAAAGTTTCGCGTTTGATCTTGTTTATTTTGTTTTCGTGGTTTTTGGTAATAATATAATAATTCTTTTTCGAAAATATTAGACATCCTTTCTTGGAATACAAAACCAAAATTTATGTCATTGCGGTGTCTGCAATTGTGGTGGTATTAATTATATATTAATACTAGCAGAGAACCCGCTCTTCGTGCGAGTGGCAAAAATATCCCAGCGGATGGGCGGAATATTTTTGGTAGTTCCTGCGGAACCAACTGGTTAGGTTAATTCAATGCCCAGTTAGGTTAATTGAATGCCCGGTTAAGTCAACTGAATGCCCGATTAGATTAATTGAATGCCCGGTTAGGTTGAATGCCCGGTTAGGTTAATTGAATGCCCGGTTAGGTCAATTGTACGCCCTTGACGATTGGTTAGGTTAAGTCGTGATATTTGCGTTAAAACTAACCTAAATATCACGACTTAACCTAACCAATCGTCAAGGGCGTACAACTGACCTAACTGGGCCATTCAATTAACATAACCGGGCACTCAGTTGACCTAACCGGGGATTCAATTAACCTAACCGGGCAATCAATTAACCTAACCGGGCAGTCAGTTGACCTAACCGGGCATATATAATATATATATATATATATCGTTCAACTTCCACCCGGGCAACGCCGGGTCGCTCTGCTAATATAAAATACAATTATCGCAATTAAAGACATTCAAATACTAAATAATAAAAATAAACACTCAGGTGCACAACCTCTGGACCTAATCAATATGTGTGTGAAGTTTCATGTTTGTAACTGCTTCCATTTTGGACTTATGGCTGGAACATACACACACACACACACACACACACACACACACACACACAAACACACGCGTCCTTTTATTATTATAGATATGTTACAATATTAAGTGAAAAACGCAGGGGAAATTTCTGGCGGTGGGTGACCCCTTCAATCTCCCCTTTAATACTGCCCTGCCAGCTATTAAAAATGTTTGAAAAGCTTTTTTCCACTGATTTACACTTTCTGCTTCCCCAGACATCGATTGTTCATTGAAAGGACATTCTTGGCAGTCGTTTCCTTCTTAAATAATTTCCAAAAATTTTTGTCATCATTAAAGTTAGCCTCACGGGCTTTTAAGTCTCGAATATGATCTTCCTGTTTACAACGTCTTATGGATGCTGTATACTGAGCCCTCTTTTTCATATTCCTATAAAGTAGTTCTATTCTCGTTCTACCAAGACATCAAACATTTTTTATTCCCTTTTCAGGGAAGCAATAAAATCATTCCAGCAGGAATTATTTTAGTATGGCATTTATAAGATTTAATAATAAAACTGCGTCCTGCCTCCCTCGGTACATGGATACTATAATACTTGTCCTTGATTCATATGAGCAGGAATTATATTCAAGAAAGTTCAAATATTTCTAAGTTATTATAAGATGTTCTCTCTTTGTTTACATTTTATTTTCTGTCGCATATTAACATTAGTGAACACGTTTATTCTTACTTATTATAATTTAAAAAAACTGGTTATTTTTAAAGTTCGGTGATCAATCAGAGAGCAAGAAATCATGCATAGATTTTGTTTATATACCAGGTGTCCCCAAAAAATTTAATTCAGAGAAGGCTACATATCATTTCTTGCACGTAGGCTTCTCCGAATTAAATTAATAAATCGAAATTTGTGTTATTTAGATTGATATTTCGAAATTGCCAATTCACTGATGTTTCAATAATAAAAGGGTGATTCATCGCCATTTCTTCATCATTATACCGATATAAATGTGCTACTTCATTAAACATATAACTAAAAATTGCATGTACGGTACTAATTGTGAGGGTATTTATTGTAAAAGAGAACAACTGAAAATGTGGTTATCCCACATTGCATCATTTCCAGAAGTGGTAATTTACTGTTTAACTCTAGTATACATACAGGAAAGTCACTCTCACTCAGGTTTTAAATTGTGATAATAATAAAAGTAGCATAGCAGAGCCTCGTGTTTATTTCTTAAAAGTTGTGAAAATACCTAGTCCTCCATAATGAGGTCAAGAAATCAATTATATAAAAAATGGGCTAAAACGTTAGTTCTCCTGATTACTTCCATCCTGATATACTGTAATAAAGGAGGTACTGTGATATTTTTTGGCGTGTGTGTGTGTGTGTGTGTGTGTGTGTGTAAGACATTAAGACAGTCTTAAGATTAACATAGTCCGTCCACGGTTGGATAGAATTTCATACATTTTGGAGGAAATGCAGAAAAGCCAATCGATCAATAAATGTAAATAAAATAGCCATGAAAACTTTGGGGCAGACTGCAGCCACGAGCTGACGCATCTTATTGGGGCCAATTATGGCACGCAACGACGATGCCAGACTACGCGGACTACAGTCCGAATCCCTGAAGGAAGTCCTCAGAAGGAAGTGGACGGGCAAGCGCAGGGGGACAGGAGGCAACGGACTAAGCGGACTAGTCTGCACCTTCACTCCCCACGGCAACGTGGGCAGGTACCCAGCAAAAGGAACCCTGCCCTCGATGGGGACCAATTGAAAGGAACTACTTTAAAATATGTAAAATTACGGGGTGAACAGGATTAAAGTACTCCAGTGCTTGCAGAGCTCTTCTGGGGTAATTAAAAATACCAAAAGAGGGGAAAGGGTTGGGAAGAGTAAAAATTACTTCGATTGACAATAAAATAGCAGAAAGTTCTGCAGTTAAAATGGATGCAGTGGCAGCTAGGCTACCACTAAAAGGAAGAAACACGGCTCCAAATCCGATGCCAGCATCTGACTTGGAACCACCGGTAAAAATTGGAACCAAATCCACACGTAGGGAAGAATGCTCCAAGAAGAGGTGACGAAGTCCATTAACGAGGATATCAGGCTTGACACCCATGAAATACTGGAAGAGAGGCAGCTGCTGTAGTTCCCACGACGGAGCCACGGGAACAGCTACAGGTGCAATCGGCTGACGGGAAAGCTCAAGCCTGTCCACCAAACAGTGTTCCCGATAACCTAGAAGTTGGGGAAGACGAGGGTGACGTTCGTAAAGGGGGAACAGGTTCCTCCCAACGCACGAGTGCAGGTGAGGGAGTCCGGAAACCATTGGAATGGGTACTATCACTAAATGTCAATGACTGGTAGCGCAAATACAGAGGAGCCTCCAGAACATCACTCAAAAGGCTCGGAATAAGAGACGACTTGAACACCCCTGCCACCAAGCGGATACTGGCATGATGGACCGCATGCAAAATCCGAAGCCGAGCAGGTGTTGCCTAGGAATAGATCTCGCAGCCATAACCGGTGTCAGATACAAGCGGAGAAGCGTTGTACGGTCAGCACCCCAAGAGGTGTGAGCCAGAACTCGTAGTAGGTCCAGCACTTGGAGGCACGAAACCTTAAGGGACTGGGGATGAGGAAGCCAGGTCAGCCGCCGATCAAACACCAGTCCAATGAATCGTGTCTCGGCTACACATGGAATCCGGTGACCACACAGGGTCCAGGTCGAAGTCCAGGGACCGGGTGAGCCTCTCGGATACGGCAGAAGTGCATGACTACTGTCTTCGAAGTCGAAAAACGAAAGCTACGCAAATCTGCCTGCCGAGACACCCGAGCCAGAGCGATCTGCAGGCGACGCTCAACTACTGACATCCTGGTCGCCGAAGAGAACCAGGTAGTGGTCGCACCTGTGACGGCGATAACGTCTGTACGCAGCCCTCATCGCTCGGCGAGCCATATAGCAGTCATCTGACCACCATGGGACCGGGCATCCTCTAAATCAGTGGTTCTTAACCAGGGGGGCGCGCCCCCCTAGAAACAGGAATTTCTCTAATTGTATTTGTTATTCTCTTAACGAGAGCATGGGCTAATATTGAGAAGTTATTGAGAATGTTATTTTGATTGAAGGGGGGCGTGGAGGGAAGGACCAATTCCTAGAGGGGGCATGGTAGTAAAAAGGTTAAGAACCACTGCTCTAAATGATCCAGATGCTCGAGGCACAGACTGAAGACTCGCTGCATGAAGAGTCGAAGTAAAACATTCCACACCTTCACCGACATACAGGAACTCCTCCACAGCTGAGGACATTGTCACAAGGTCACTAAAAAGTGATCAATTAGCGCTGTCCAGGCGCCAACGAGGGACACGAAGCCAAAGTTGGCTTCTGGCTAAAAAGAAACAAATGGGAAAGTGGTTGTTGCCATGAAGGTCAACGGCCACCTCCCAAGTAAAATCCAATAGAGCATCAGAGACATCGATAGCCATGAAGGACCTAGTATGTACCTGAAAGTGAGTAGGTTCACCGGTGTTAAAAATTCCCAAGTCCAAATCTTTTACTAGCGACCCCAGCAAGATGCCCCTCGCACTGGTCAAGGAATCACACCAAAGAGGATAACACCCATTAAGGTCGTCGAGTAGAAGAAATGGACAGGGAAGTTGCTACGTAAAGACACCAAACCATCTCGAGAAACTGGATCATTCAAAGGAAGGTACAATGGGGGGGGAATAAAAACGGAAGTAGAGGAAGACAAAGTTGCTATAGGTGAGAAAAAAGAACTTCAGTTCTCCGTACCTCCACCCACCACGGAGCCCAACAAGGGGAAGTCTTCTGCCGGGAGCCTAAATGCCCCGGCAGCCGCAGTGGTTACGAAGATGAATTGAATACCCAGGTAACCATTAGAGCAGTGGTTTTCAACCGGGGTGCCACTGACATTGCCCAAAGATTGTTGTAGATTGTTGATTTTTCAACATTTTTTATTGAAGTTGTAATTGCAACGAGGTATCTTGTGAAAATATACACTTTCCTCAGGCTTGGTCCTTACACATTCAATTTTATCCAGTAATTCAACGCTTAGCCACTTCTTCCCAGGAGGGCTTGTATGACATTTTGAAATAAAACAAAATTCACAATTTATTACTCTCATAAAGAAACGATATAGACTCTGTTTCAAGGTACGTGGTGCTCACTTGGCAGGGTTGGGGGAACTGGCTGTTGAACAGGGGTAAACGCTAATTCACAGTGGTGCCGTGAAAGTAGATACATAGCACTTTGTCTTAACCCTCCATCATGTTCCTTCTGGTATGGGTGACCCTATCCAGTACGGCACACGACTTTATCAGGACACGCAACCTCCCCCAATACGCTTAGTAAAAATCTCCCCACTAATCTCGGTTATTATAACCTGAAAGTAATATATCTCGAAGAAAAACAAATATCTTTCTTAAATTACGCAAACATAAGACGCAATAAATTTGTGAAATTTCCTTTCAATAATAAATAAACCTGAGAATTCGGTAAATATTTATCACATACCTAGCTATAAGCAGAAAGGTATAGGATATAGCTATAAAATCCGTTACTGTAGATGCAGTTATACGGGTGTTCCGCAGTTTTCTTCCGCGTTAATTATAATTTTAATCTCATGGCTTAATGGTAAGAAGCCAAAGTGTAATTTCAATGAAGGATGATTTAATTAATTAAAAAAAAGTTCTAGTTTTGTTTAAAAGGAGGAAATTGACTAAATTCAAACATTTTCCAACGTCACTGGAAAACTGATATCACAAAAGCGACAATACTCAATACTAATACAGTGACATTGAAATGGCCAACTTTCAAAGTAATAATGCATGATTTAGCCTCGGAACTAACAGCCAGAATTATATGACAACGAGGGACTTAAACTTAACGTGGAATCCAAACTACTGGTCGCTACATCATCTGGATGCAGAGGAAGGTCATCCTTCGAATTACTGGTCAGATGAAGTATCGCTTAACTTCACTAATCTTAAGTAAAGCAGTATCGCAGTTTTCAGAACAGGAATTTTTCTACGACTTATATACTTTCTTCTCGTTTGCCTTCAATTATTATTTTCCATTATTTAAATAAGAAGGACCGTAATTTCTATTTAGTTATTTTGCATTTCAAGTATATATAAATATGTGATATTTTGCTCTTATATACGTGGTGCAGTGGTTGGCGTCGCTGACTACGAATCCATCGGCCCCGGGTTCGAGACCCGACGGCAGACGGCGCGCAGCAAAACCCAGCTGTTCATCCTTCCACACAATAAAGAAAGTGGTTGGTAGATAAATGGGTACCCTAGGTGGCCTAGTGGTTAAGACGCTGGGCTGCTGATGGGGCGTGGTTCGGATTCCACGTTAAATTGTAGGTCTAAGGTGGGGTGAAAAGCTTGACCTTCGTCAGAATGAACAATTCAGGTGGAAGCTAACCAAAGGTTAACGAAAGGTTATACATGATGTGTCATAACTGAGTGAAGGATTAAGTGTAGTGATTAAATGAAACTCTAACTGACTTACGAGACACTAAAATAATAATATCTGCCTATTTCTAGTGAAATAAGTGATGAACAGTTTATTATTAATTGAGACATTTGGGTTATGAATTGATGACGAACAACCTTGTTAAAAGCAATTTATGAACTCCTATAAAGTCATGCTAACGGACACCAATTTACTAGAAATTGTATCAATTAGTGTTAATTCCACTTCTAATGAGGTCAAAATTTGAATCTTAATCCTCATAATAATAATAATAATAATAATTATAATGATAATAATAATAATCATAATAGTAGAATCCTATTTTCGTTTTTACTAATTTTTTAAGGGAGAATATTTAATTAACGTTAAAGGTAATAAAATATTTTTGTCATGGGTCTTATTTTGTTATATATATATTATATATATATATATATATATATGAAAATTATTTCACGAATGTAACACGTGAAAAATATTTATGATGAAAAAAACCACGAAGGAAAGGAAACACAGAATGGTGCTCAAGCGCTTTCGTCTAATGACATCCTCAGTGTTCCTAAGGATGTCATTAGACGAAAGCGCTTGAGTAGTGTTCTGTGTTTCCTTTCCTTCGTGTTTTTTTTCATCATATATATATATGAAAAATTATTTCACGAAAGTGACACGTGAAAAGTATTTATGATGAATAAAACCACGAAGGAAAAAGAAACACAAAGGGGTGCTCAAGCGCTTTCGTCTAATGACATCCTCAGGAACACTGAGTGTTCCTGAGGATGTCATTAGACGAAAGCGCTTGAGCACCATTTTGTGTTTCCCTTCCTTCGTGGTTTTATTCATCATATATATATATATATATATATAATATAATATATATATATATATAATATATATATATGTGTTGTACACAAAGTCCTTTCCCGATTATAAACATTAATTACATGAAATCCAAGAAGACACAGTAATGCTTTGTTTTGCATATTGGCATAACGCATCAGGTTTATTATGTTTCTCATTAAATCTCAACATGTGCACCGTCAGTTACACGTAGCTTATCCAAGCGAAATTCGAGTTCACGCCATACGTTCGCTGGCATATCTCTCATGATGTTGAATGTTGATGGCATCGCAAATCCTTGCACGAAGAGTGTCAATGTCACCAACAGGAGTATGGTACACATATTCCTTTACATATTCCCATAGGAAGAAGTCGTGGATGCCAAGGCACCGGCCCGTCGCGCCCAATCCATCTTCCGGGAAAAGTGGTGTTCAAGAACTCACGCACTAACAAACTCCAGTGTGAACGTTGTTAAATGATGGATGGTTGAAGGTCTTCCAACTAGGGAGGGCTACAAAGAACTCGAGCATGTCCAGGTACATTTGTGCCGTAACATTCTTTAAAGCAAAGAGGAATGGGCTTATCATGTTATCACCCTATCATTAATAACAAACAGCGACAAGAAAAACACTTGATGTTTATGCAACAACATGTAAAACAAAGTATTACTGTGTCTTCTTTGGATTTCATGTAATTAATTAAAGTTTATAATCAGGAAAGGACTTTGTGTACACACTCTATTATATATATATATATATATGATACACACAGACCATGCATGGAAGAAGGAACTCTTCTGGGAAACTTAAATTCACTATAGTCCGAATAAGTAATTGTAAATGACAAACACTATAGTTTTTTCTTTTTCATGATGTTAGCCCGAAGTAGGCAACGGGTGACTCGCAAAGAGGCCCCAAAAATATAGCTTTCCTCACCAGCTATCTGCAAAGCAGATAGGATTCAGCTTTGAGACGGTATCTAGGGTTTAAAGCATCCTAGCCCCACTATATTTAGAACCTCAATATAAGCAAAAGATTCGTTGCATTCACATCGAATTGAATACATCAAAGAAAAAGGGATAACTATTGTATTTTTATCCAAAAACCAAAACTTAAACCTCAACTGGCAGAATTGAGCGTCCACTTTTCAAGGAACATAACATGTCCGTTTCATGATGGGATAGAACTCAGAATAGTCTCCTGAGGTTTTTTATGATACCCACAGACAGTGCATGGAACAAGGAAAACTCTTCTGGGGAAATTAAATTCACTATAGTCCGAATGCGAGTGACCCGTTGCCCACTTCGGGCTAATATGAAAAAGAAAAAATATAGTGTTTGTCATTTACAATTATTTAGTCGGACTATAGTGGATTTAATTTTCCCAGAAGGGTTCCTTGTTCTATGTACGGTCTGTGTTTATCATAAAAAACCTCAAGGGACCATTCTGAGTTGTATCCCATATATATATATATATATATATATATATATATATATATATATATATAATCATGCGGGTTGCTTCTACAGAGCTTCAATTTAATATTTAGGAGAAATCCAATGACAAGGAGAAATGTAAATGCCATGAAAAGTCTTCTTTAATGCGCAACGTTTCGAGCAATACGCTCATCTTCAGGCTGTTTAATAACAATGTGAAATTAAAATCAATATTGAATGAAAAACAAAACAGAAAATTTCTATAACCTATTCGTAAAGACAAATTTTAAAAGACTGAGAAAAGAGGGTTAAATTCTAAGTTATACAGATTTACATATAAAAATTAAGAAGTTATTTTTAAATACATATAGTAAATGTGAAATTAATACACTGGAAAAATTAACAATAGTACACTGGAATAATGGAACTAGCTACCTTACACTGCAGTTTCCGAGGCTGACTAATTTGAGCAGAGACAAGAACGGGAAACACGAGAGATGGCGAGGGCGATTGGGGAAGGAGGGATTATAAGGAATTGGGGAAGGAGGAGGGATCATAGCAAATTGAGAGGGACGGCAGATGAGTCAACATTCAGACTAGGGGACAATGCTTTAATGAAAAGCGATTCTAAAATTCTTAGTGAGTTGGGACAAGTATTACAACCAAGAATTTTAAAATTGTCTAAAGTGACATCAATTTTACATTTAATGCTGTGTTCACGAATACTCGAGGCTTCTTTAGTTTTTAAAATTTTACCTGTTCGGCCACTTATTCCCATATGCGAATAAAATCTAGCCCTGAGAGAGCGAACAGTGCTGCCAATGTAATTCCCAAGGAGACACCTAGGGCAGGTAAATAAATATACAACACCGCTACGCAACGAGTCAGGGGTTCGATCCTTCGCTGAGAAAAAGCTACCTAAAGACGTTTTATTAATAAATATGATGCGGAAATCAGTATGATAAAAAAATTTCCTTAACAATTTGTAAATTTAAGCTTAAATTCCTTATTCAAAGGACCCATTTCAGGTACCAAGAAATATTTTATATCCTTCGGCACTGTAATACATGGAAGTTGAGGGCTATAAACATTATTTAAGAAGGATCTAATTAGTTTGTCTACATATTGAACAGGAAAACTATTATTAGTAAAGTATGATCTTAGATTATTAAATTCATCATTAAGTAAGGTAAAATTAGAGGTCAAATTATATCCTCTGAACAGGAGAGTTTTAATACAAGACATCTTATAGTTGAAATCAGTAAAACTAAAAAAATTCATGCCCAAACCAGTGAAAGTGGGTTTCCTGTAAACTGATGTAGTAATAGAATCACCGTTTTTCGAAATTAAAAGATCTAAGAAGGGGAGGGAGCCATTTTGCTCAGTTTCCATTGTATACGTTATATTGGGGTGCAAAGAATTTAGGAAGTTAAAGAATTGTTGCGCTTGTACCGCATTATCAAAGACTGCTATCGAATCATCAACGAAGCGTCGATAGAAAATTGGCTTGAGATGAGTGGGAGATTGTCTAAAAATTACACTTTCTAAATGAGTCATAAAAAAGTCAGCTGCTAACGGTCCGACTGGTGATCCCATCCCTACCCATCAATTTGTTGGTAAACCTTATTGTTGAAAGTGAAATAGCATTGTTTGAAGACCAATTCTAAAAGTTCCTTAAAATGAGACAATGAAAAACCATGAAAATTATCAACTGAGCTAAAAACCCTATCTAAAATAATGGCAATAGTTTCAGATACAGGTACATTTGTGAAAAGTGACTTTACATCAAAACTGACAAAAAACTTTTTTGAATCGAAGTTTTTACCAAGGAGGTCTTTTTGGAATTCAAACGAGTTATTTATAGTGTAAGCATTTTTCGCAAAGGGGGACAGGAGACGAACAACAAATTTTGCCAATTGAAAGGTGGGTAAGTTATACGAAGCTAAAATAGGACGGAGAGGTGTTCCAGCTTTATGGATTTTAGGCAGACAGTATAATTGAGCAAGATTAGCACCAGATGCGAACAACTGAGAGTAAGTATCATTTTTTATTATCTTTAAGGACTTTAGTCGTGACAGAAATCTATTAACCTGGTCTTCTAACCTTACAATGACTTTATTTACAGGTTCTAGAATTTGTTTGAATTTAGTAAGATCACTTAGGATTTCATTAGTTTTGTTTATGTAGTCCGATTTATTCAAAATAACCACTCCGTTACCCTTGTCTGGTCTAGTCACAACAATCTCCTGGTTCTTTGCCAAATTCTTAATACACTGCAAATCACTCTTCCTAAATATGAAAGATTGAAATTTAAGATTTCTAAGTTTAAGAAAAAATTCTTGAGTTAAATTTGAGAACTGACATTTGAAATTATTGAAATCCCCCACATGGGGAACATTTTTCAAGCCATTGAAAAATTTTTCAAAGTAAAGAAAAAACGAAGGCTTATATATTTGAAACAACGGAAGCTTAAATTGCAAACCAAGTGACAGTAAAAACTTTTCCCGAGGGGAGAGTGTGTAACTAGAAAGATTCGAAATTACCTTCTCTGAATTGAAAAAATTTGGTGAATTCATTCCCAAAGCCTTTAACTTACGTTCATGTGTTTCCAGGATGGTAGAGTGAAATTTTTCTAGTTCACGTTGTACAAGAGAAATTATTAATAAATAGTCCAACAACGACAAGGTATTTTTAAGAGTAGTTATATAATGCCCAAGAGACTTGTTATGCGAATCTGATATTTTGATTTTATAATTAATTTCATTATTTAATAAATATTCCAGGGACGATTGATAAAATTCCGAGTCATATAGATTATCACGGTAGAGTTTGAAGTAAACAAATTTCGGGAAAATCCTGCAGGTCCGACACATTTCAAGAAAATAACAGTCCAGTTTTGACTTGAGAAACTTTCGTGAAGTCTTCCAAACATGGCGATAAGCCCTGAGGCCATCTTGTCCATACCTTGAATATATATAATCATGCGGGTTGCTTCTACAGAGCTTCAATTTAATATTTAGGAGAAATCCAATGACAAGGAGAAATGTAAATGCCATGAAAAGTCTTCTTTAATGCGCAACGTTTCGAGCAATACGCTCATCTTCAGGCTGTTTAATAACAATGTGAAATTAAAATCAATATTGAATGAAAAACAAAACAGAAAATTTCTATAACCTATTCGTAAAGACAAATTTTAAAAGACTGAGAAAAGAGGGTTAAATTCTAAGTTATACAGATTTACATATAAAAATTAAGAAGTTATTTTTAAATACATATAGTAAATGTGAAATTAATACACTGGAAAAATTAACAATAGTACACTGGAATAATGGAACTAGCTACCTTACACTGCAGTTTCCGAGGCTGACTAATTTGAGCAGAGACAAGAACGGGAAACACGAGAGATGGCGAGGGCGATTGGGGAAGGAGGGATTATAAGGAATTGGGGAAGGAGGAGGGATCATAGCAAATTGAGAGGGACGGCAGATGAGTCAACATTCAGACTAGGGGACAATGCTTTAATGAAAAGCGATTCTAAAATTCTTAGTGAGTTGGGACAAGTATTACAACCAAGAATTTTAAAATTGTCTAAAGTGACATCCTTCCCCAATTCCTTATAATCCCTCCTTCCCCAATCGCCCTCGCCATCTCTCGTGTTTCCCGTTCTTGTCTCTGCTCAAATTAGTCAGCCTCGGAAACTGCAGTGTAAGGTAGCTAGTTCCATTATTCTAGTGTACTATTGTTAATTTTTCCAGTGTATTAATTTCACATTTACTATATGTATTTAAAAATAACTTCTTAATTTTTATATGTAAATCTGTATAACTTAGAATTTAACCCTCTTTTCTCAGTCTTTTAAAATTTGTCTTTACGAATAGGTTATAGAAATTTTCTGTTTTGTTTTTCATTCAATATTGATTTTAATTTCACATTGTTATTAAACAGCCTGAAGATGAGCGTATTGCTCGAAACGTTGCGCATTAAAGAAGACTTTTCATGGCATTTACATTTCTCCTTGTCATTGGATTTCTCCTAAATATTATATATATATATATATACGGGCGTCCCAAAAAAATGTATACACACTTTAAATACTTATAAAGGCAGTGTTTATTAAAATACATTTCATTTTCAAAATGTAATAGAATCTACAGACATTATTTAATTGTTTTGTCAACGCCTGTTTTCAAACTGACGTCCGTTCTGGTCCAGGCACTGCTGATAACGCGAAGCAATGGAATCGCAAACATCACGAAACATTTCGTTTGGTATTTGTGTGCATTCTCGTTCAATGGCTGCTCTCAATTCAGCGACTGTTGCAGGTTTTATAGCGTAGACTTTGTCTTTTAAGTATCCCCATAAAAAAAAGTCTAGTGGTGTGAGGTCTGGTGAACGCGGAGGGTATTCTACGAAACCCCTTCGTCCAATCCACATCCACATCGTGCCAAGTACCACTCGCAATACTCCACTCTTCGGTCCGGATCATCATCTTCATTAATAGCATGGACTAATCTTGGAATGTAACTTTTCCATTGACAGCGCTTCAAAATGCGTTGGACAGACGATTCTGAAATTCCTACCTCACGACTCGCTTGCCGCACAGATTTTCTTGGACTTTGGTGATACGTTTCCAGTACTCTTTCTTGCTTTGTGGGGCTTGTCGATGTCCGTGGTCTTCCGGAACGCTTCTTGTGGACATTCTGAACAGTTCTATCGGCTTCAAACTTATCTCTAATTCGAGTGATGGTAAGTCGCGTTGGTGGATCTGTTTGAAACTCCCTCCTAAACTGTCTTTGCACTTCAACTGCGTTTTCACACTTCCAGTAGCATTTTAGAATGAGTTTCCTTTGTTCAAAGCTTAGTCTGACTGCCACTATTAATTCTAATGGGTTTAACTTGGAAAGAAAGAAACATCAATTGAGCTATCAGCTGTTAAAGTGTGTATACATTTTTTTGGGACGCCCTGTATATATATATATATATATATATATATATATATATATATATATTATTATTTTTTTTTATTTATTATGGTATTTATGAGGGTTTGAACAACGGTTCAGGATCGACCTGCGGTCGACCCCTCTGCAACATTCCGCCTTACTTGCTGAATAATTTAGTAGATGGAATTGTTTTCTGAATTCCCTCCTGCTCTCGTAGCTAGCGTTCATGGCTCGTCAGGGACTTTGCGCAGGAACCTGTCCAGCTGGGTCTTGAAATTGTTCAGGGTGGTGTGCTGGACGTTGCTCAGTTATTTTTGGCAGATGACAAAGTTTTGGGCCTCATATCCCGAGAGTATTTTCCATCCTCGTTTTCGTGGGTGGCTCCCTGTCCCACCGGAGTTGGGACAGTACAAAATCTGCCTCTTCTCTCATTCTAGTGTGTTTCTACTTCGTTTCCAAGTCTTACTCGATGTCTTTTTATGCTGTTGAAATGTTAATTGTTCGTGTTAAAATATTATCTTCCGTAAATTAAAATTTATCCCCACCCACATTTAAAATATACTTTTTAAACATACTCTATTTTGAGATAAAACAGAGTGTATATTAAAGTAAAGAATATGATATTTACCTATTCAGTAATTTAAGATTAATATTTAAAATATATTCAAATAATGATTAATAAACTGATGATTTTTATTAAGGAAAATCTAAGTTCAATCAATGTTAAAAAAATAAAGTTTTACGATATTTTATGTTTCATTACAGGAAATAGGAAAGCTTAATATAAAAATTTACTGAAACAAAACACATTTTATTTCTTATGAAAAGTAACTGAAAAAAGATTTCTGTCATGTTAAAGAACACTTAAATTTTTCATATATTATCATTCTATTTTTAAAACTTAAACCAACCCAACCATTACTTTGACCACTTCTGCTTGAGAGGAAACTTCTCTCGCGGACCAAGAATAGATTTTCCTTTTTCGGTTCGGTTTAAACGTGAAGTGTTTGGGAAAAATAACACCTGATGACGAACAAAATATAAAAAACAAAATCCTTTCTCGTAAGTGATTAAGGAATAACATTCCTGAAAGACGCAAAAATATTAAGAAATCAGTTGTTTTTCTTTTATAGTTGTGGATACTCAGTTAAATTCCTAAATCATTCGTGAATTTTAAATTTAGATAATTCCATTTGATTCGCATAAGTACACGATGTATCCTCGTGAAAAGAAAATTTCAGTGATCATATGTCAACGTCTGTTCACTATATTGCACTCTCTGTTTTGGAATTTTCTTTTCAGAAATCATTTAACAAAGTTCAAGTTTTTATTGTACCTTATTCTTCGATTTCTCGACTTAAGCCATATCACCGAATACATTTGTTCAACCATAAAATAATCTGCATCGGATTTTTAAAAATTATTTCATCACCAGATAAAACTCAATATAATACTTTCGAGGCAGAGAGACTACAAGATTTAAATTATGGTTAACATTTAAAAAGCAGAAATACGTAAATTAATCCCTTAAGTTAATTGGTTTTTATCGTAAATTAACAAAAGAAAAAATTGAAAAAGTGTAGAAATTTTGCAGAGATATTCACAATTAGTAAAAAGTGGAACACAAAAGAAGTCAAACCCTTTAATAGGTGATAATAAGAGTTCAGAGCAGTATTTAATTACACTTAAATGAATACTTAAAATGAAAAAAGAAAAATGCAATTAAAATTTTTTTTGAAAGTGCAAAACAAGAACCGCCAATGTAAGAATGTACAGGGTGTCCCATAAGTCCGCCATCATAGGAAAAATTCATATTTTTCTCTTTCTACAGACCATAATTTATGCTCGGGATGCCAATTTCCCGTCCACCATTCTGTTCAGTGATGAGGCTGTTTTTTATGGAAATGGTGAGGTAAACCGACAGAACACCCGCTACTGGTCTCAAAACAACCTTCACTGGTATACCTCTTCAAAGGAACAAGGTGCATCTCGGGTGATGGTATGGTGTGGCATTTGGAAGGATCGCATCATAGGCCCCCCTCTTTTTCGATGAACATGTCACTGGAGGCACCTACCTACGTATGCTCAAGGAAGAAGCATTTCCCAGTGTCTTGAACGAAGAAGGAAATTTCCCAACATGGTTCCAGCAAGACGGCGCTCCTGTACATTACAGCACCCAAGTAAGGGAATACCTGTACCAACAATTCCCTGGTCATTGGATAGGACGTCGAGGGCCTGTGGAATGGCCAGCTAGAAGCCCGGATCTCACGCCACTAGATTTTTATCTCTGGGGCCACTTGAAAGCGCTGGTATACGCAGAGAAAATTAAGAGTGTTGAACATTTGCGGCAGCGCATTATTGGGGCATGTAACACCATTACTCCTGACATCATTCACCGTGTGCTTGCTGACTGGGAATCACGTCTGAATTTGTGTATTGAAAACAATGGTGGACATATTGAGCACGTTCTGTAAATAAAAGCTTTTGTTTTGCTTTTTTTTATTATTTTTCCTATGATGCCGGATTTATGGGACACCCTGTATAATACGCAAATACTTAACATTCTCCCAAATAAAAACAACTGCTGTAATTTACCACTGTACAGTAGTTTACGTTTATTTACATCGAAAATGATTCATGCAGTAACCTTAGGATTTTTAGTTTTATGGAACAGGACTCCGAATTTACCTACAAGACTACAAGAGGAGTGATGAAGATGACTTAGCTGTTATGAGCTATATCTACATACATATACACTGTATTTATAGATCCTTATCGAACGGTTTGTGCGTATCAAAAAGTTTAATCAGAGTGAAAAACTTTAATCTTAGGAACACTTTTTAGAAGGATGAGGATTCTATAATGTTATTCATGCGTATATAAATATACTGTATATTAATTTCTGTCATTTTAAGAGGGAATAAAGAATAAAGAAGCAGACACCTAGTGCCAACCCATATCCGATTTGCTTTTCTGGCTTATCAGTAAAAACGTTACCCAGACAATTCTTTATTTCCCAGTGAAAAGCTGAAACCTTTATTTCTCTTGGTGTTGAACCCACCGAACTTTTCAGTTCATATGAGAACATAATTACATATTTTTCTTTTGAGATTTATGTAGTTTTCACCGAGTGATAACAAGTCTGACTTTTGTTTACAAAAGAAAACTTTATTTTAACCGAGGTATGCGTAAATGGGTTTCCTTTGAAGAAAAGATATTTGCATGTTTCATGCATAATTTTCTTTAATATTGTTCCGATTTAATTTTTTATATAATAGTTTTTATATTTTCTATATATTCGCCGAATAAAGTCAGGATTTTTCTCAAATGTAGACCCTTTTAAGAACGATATTTCCATTTAAGACACTTCAATTTTACTTATACTATATTGATGCAATAAAGAAAATACATCCAGAACCAATATACTTACGTTTACTTCAATACTTTAAGATAATATGAACTTCTGCCTCTAATAGTGGAAGATACTGTATATAAACTTTATGACATTACGGTTTTAAAATCCCTCATGTAAAAATAAGAATAGGCAGCAGTGACGTCACGGTTATCTTTTAGTTCTTTAATTTTAGTTATAGTTGGTACAGTAGCAGAAAAATTACCGTTGGTACAGAAATAGCCTCATGCCGCCCGAGGAAGAAATGAGGCGTTTAGTAAACGTCATATTGATGATTTATAGATCCTTATGACATTTACTAAACGCAAATTGCAACTATTATAATAATAAATTTTCCAAACATAAAGGAGACATAAAAAACACTTGGACAACCATAAACAGTCTTCGCATCAAATTAAGAAAAAATCATTACAAAAACTAAATGTTGGTAATAAAGAAATTACTGATGATACTTCTTTTGCAGACTCTTTAAATAACCATTTTACTTCAATAGCTGATAAGATATGCCACCGATTCCACTAAATTAATTTTCTTTTGTTCCTGCTTCCTCTACTTAGGTCCGGAATATTATTGGGGAATTAAAAATTTAAAAAAATAGCATTCGTAACATTCCTCTATCTATATTGAAACTTGTTAAAGATAAGCTATCTGTAACTTTGACTAAAATTATTAGTCAAGGTATTTCCAAAGGAATATTCCCCATCCGTGCTAAAAATTGGTTGTATAACACCCCTTTCTAAAGGGAGTGATCCTATGATACATTGGCAACTAATTACAGGCCGTTGTGTTCATTTTCTGTGTTCATCAAAGTTTTTGAAAAAATTACGAAAAGTAGAATGCGGCGATATTTAGAATCCTACAATTTATTATCTCCAAATCAATATGGCTTCCGTAGTAATAAAACAACAGAAATGGCTATTTTTAATCTTAAGGAAAATGCAAATATAGCTAAAGAGAACAAAGAAATAATGATATCAATATTTATGGATTTGAGTAAGGCGTTTGATGTAATAGACCATAATATTTAGAGGAGCAATCAGTAATTGGTTTAAAAGTTATTTGTCCAATAGATATCATTTTGTGTCAGCAAATAAGCTGCTCAACTAAAGAGCTTGTCAAACATGGTGTACCACAGGGCTCAATTTTGGGTCCACTTTTATTTTTATTATATATAAATGACCTTCCAAGTTCATTTGATATACTTAACTTTATAATGTTTGCAGATGATACAACTGTATCTTTTTTTCGCAAAGATGTTAATTCAGCTAAGAATATACTTAAATCAGAATTTATCAATGTAATGAAATGGTTGACCACCAAGAAACTCTTCCTAAATACCAGTAAAACAAATTTCATAATTGTTACTAATAAAAGAAATGTATCTTGATGAACACGCTGTAAAGGAGTGTACTGTTACAAAATTTCTTGGTGTAATGCCAGATAAGAATTTGAAATGGAGTAATCATGTAAATTATATCTCATAAAAGCCCTCAAGGAGCGTTTGCTATAATGTTTAAACTTAGAAATGTAGTCCTTAAACAGGTTTTTTAACTCTGTATTATACTCTTGTTCTTCCTTATATAACGTACTGCATCCTTGTTTTGGGAAACTCTGCTAACAACGCAGTATCTTTGTCATCCAAAAAAGTCACTAACTTACAATGGGAAAATAAATATTTTGTAACCCATCAAGAAATCCACTCGTATCAGACCAGAAATAGATCAAAGCACGTTATACCTCAACTCAGATTGTCTTCATCTTAAAAATTACACATTTTCGTTGGATTGAAACTATGGAATGATTTAAATGCTGATATAAAAAATATTGTGAATGTAAATTCGTTTAAAACCAAGTTGAAATCTTGATTAATAATGGAATACTAATAAAAATGTAGAATTAAATGTACATTACTATTGTTTATTCATTTATCATGTGTAATCTAGGATTAAAGGTACATTATATACTTGTGATTGTTCATCTCTTATCTCTCATGTTTAATACTGATTTCTTTGTATAGTATTGGTATCATACCTTCAATAATAACTTTATTTGTTTTATATCGATAATAATAATTTACGATTAATACATGCCCTAATTAATAATTCTTATTACAAAGGAATATAAAGGAAACGAAAGAGCAACAGGCCGGCTGGTCCCTACGAGGATGTCTGTTTAAGAAGGAAGGTTGAAAGAAGGAAGAAAATTTAAAGTAAGTGAAAGTTTCCAAGCAGAGAAGAGAAAAGAGGTTGAGAGGTAGGAAAGAATTCAAAAATGAAGTGAAAATTTTAAAGTACAGAGGAGGGAATCCAAGTGAAAATTCTACATTTCTATGCGCTAAAATATGCTTCCAACTGGGGGTTTAAGGCAAGATAAGCATGCAGTTTCTTTTTAAAGGATTCAATCGAATTACTTTGAACTACGCTGGCTGGCAATTCTTTCACCAAATTAACTATACGATTGAAGAAAAATTGTTCAGCTTCATTAGAATTAAAATGTTTACCCACTAATTTGGAACTATTACAGTGAGTTCTGTTTGCATTCCTGAAGGTAAAATATTTTTTCGCGTCGACATTATCAAAACCTTTAATCATTTTAAAAATCTGTATTAAATCTCGAATTCGCCTTTTTACAAGTGAGAATAAATTTAACGTTTCTAAACGGACAGCGTAGGATTTGTTTCAAAGTCGAGGAATCATCTTAGTAGTCCGTCGCTGCACTCCATTTTGTTTATGCACTGTCATAAATATGGGGAACAGAACTGAACGCGGTATTCCAGGTAGGGGAGTACTAAGGAATTATATAATGTTAGCATTGTTTTCTCCGACTTAAACTCAAACGATCTACCAATAAATCTTAAGATTCTATTTGCTTTTCTGACAGCTTCGATACATTGCTTACTCAGTTTAAAAGTGTCGGTAATAATAATACTTTTATCTTTCTCTTCCGTAACGCTTGTTAGTGTCTTGTCGCGCATAAAATACTTTTCCTTAACAGTGTTCCTACCTATATGGAACGTTTTACATTTATCTAAATTAAAGTTCATTTGCAAAATTTCCGCCCACTCGAGTAATTTATAAATATCTTCTTGAATCCGCAAACGTTGTGCCACTGATTTTGTTTGTCCTCCAAGTTTGGTATCATCCGCAAATTTTGAAATTATACTCTTAATTCCAAAGTCAATGTCATTGATATAAATAATAAAATGAACTGGTCCCAGAACTGATCCCTGAGGCACGCCGCTAGTTACACTTTCCCAGTTAGACGCATTGCCATTACTGACCACTCTTTGCTTACGTCCACAAAGCCAATTTTCGATCCATCTAAGAACATTACCATCAATTCCATGAGAATGAAGTTTAGGTAATAATCTTCCATGTGGCACTTTATTAAACTCTTTTTGAAAATCGAAATATATAATCTCTACTGTTTTACTCTCGTCATATATATTTACAATATCATTAAGGGAATCGAGCAAATTAGTAAGACAAGAACGATTACGTCGAAAGCCGTGTTGAGAATCTTTGATTAATTTATTAATTTCTAAGTAATTAACTATTTTGTCTATACAAATACTAAATAACCTGGATTATCTGAAGATCAGGCCCCCCCCCCCAGCCTTCGTTAGTTAGCCTATAAGGCTAACTACCAATCGTTAGGTCATCTGTACACCCTTGACGATTGGTTCGGTTAAGTCGTGATATTTTCGTTAGTTAACCTTATAAGGCTAACTGAAGAAGGCTCGGGACCCTGATCTTCAAGTGATCCAATAACCTAATTAATAAAACAAAATCTGAGTATTATAATGATAAATTTGAAAAATCCAAAGACAATGCAAACACTGGAGATTAATGAAACCTTACGTAAAGCCCATATCCTGTCACTGAATAGCGATTAATATATTCGATACATTTTCAATCCCCGATTATTGTCCACTTGTGTGTGAACGGCTCTCATTGGTCTTAAGCGGTGAGAAATGGTAACAAACAGCTGTGATACGGGCTTTAGAAGAAAGGACAAAATTGTTTCCAACAAATTTAACTATAAATAACACTACTTATAAAGAACTTTTACGTAGCCAATCAGTTACAGTAAATAACTCCTATGGTACCGTTGGTAAAATCTTAACCAAACAGATACCGCTTTCCACACACAGAAATAAAGAATATTTTGGCAGTCCTTCCCTCCCTATGTTCCATTTCACTCTTATTTTTCACAGAGCAAAACGGCAATTTCCAGCCTTAAAAATAAATCATGTTGATAGATACTATTCCTAAAGCAGTATTTAATTACCGCTTCATTCTCTATCTCTCTTTCTATCAATATTGTTTAATTCATCCCTTAATCAAGCTATTTACCCCGATATGTTGACCCTTTCGCGGCGGGGATATGTCTATATTATACACAACTGTTACAAGAAAAATAATGTTACATCTAAGAATCAATTTGATTTTAGGGAAGACCACAAAACAAGCGCCGCAATTTCAGCCGCATTAAATGTCTTATATAAAAACCTTAATAATATAAAGCCTTATATTTTCTTGTTAATGGACCTGTTGGCAGCATTTAATGAAATTTCCTTTGATAGACTTATCACTAGGGCGACCCAATTTTAACCTAAAAAATTTGAAATTATTAACTTTATTCTTACCAATTATTAACTTTATTTAACCTAAAAAATTCTTTATTTGCAACTTATTTGTGGATAAATATTAACACTTAATAATAAAATAAAACACATCACATTCATTTGTTTATTAAATTATTAACGAACTTATTTACTGACTAAATTATAATGAAGCATAATGCACTTCTCAATATTTTCCGGCAGGAAGTTTCTCTCTTTTGCCAAAAGTTTTTTCAGCATGGAGAAGCTGTGTTCCACCGCAGCCGAGGTAGCTTGTGCTGCTTGTAATTTGGTGTATAGTTTGGGCGAAATTTCTTCCCGTTGGAAGGATATGATTTCTTTGATTTCATTCCGCTGCAGTCGTTTGGTAAGGTACTCTTTTAAATTGCAAGGGTCGTCTGCAAAGTTGATCGAAGTGAAGTTCTCGTGGGCTTCGGCAATTGTGTAGCAATTTTCTTCAACCTTTTCGATCAGGCCCAATAAAGGCGTGTAGCACCTTTGCAGTGTTGCCAGATTTTCGACCAGCATAGGTTGTTTAACGGCAGCTTGGGCGTTTCTTACAATCACTCTTTCACCCTGAAATACAATGCGACTCGAAGCCAGCTTCTCCAACGAGTCACAATTGGTTCTGGAGGGGTGCCAATTTCGTCGAAGAGGAGTCTTCTTGTCTTGTTCTTCACAGTTGCAGCCTTCATGCTGCTAATCAAATAATCGACGTTGTTGAACTGTGTTTTGATGCGCAATGCACAATTGTGCAACAAATGTGCAACGCGTGTTACGTGAAACAATCGAGGGTAAAAAGGCTTGATGGCATTTCCAGCAGCTACCATTAGGGCGACAGCGTGAACTGTGATTTTAGTGTTCGGCGCAGTATCAAGAGGCTTACATGCCACAAGATATGTGGTGTCAGGTTTGTTAAGCATACCCGCCAATATGGTTCTTCTCTTTATCGGCCAGGTCATCCACCTTTCGTCGACATGACGTTTCACTAGGCATAGGTTAGCACCCAAGTCTTTAAACAATGAAATGATGTTAGTATTGCGCAATTTCTTTATTGGAATGTCAACCGACAAGAAAGCAGTGACCAGATTTTGAGTGAAGTTCACTGAGGTAGGAGAAAGAAACGTTCGCTGAGGGGGCGTATTCTGAGTATTACTTTTCATTACATGTGGATTCGTATTTCTGTGAATTCTACGAAATGGCGTTTTACGTGGTTGACGACAACTTGACACCAGTTGCAAAACAATTGTGTTGTTAGAGTTTGGAAAAAAATCATCAGGATAGCTAGTAATAATTGCCTGAATTTTAGCAAAAGCTGATTTCGTAGTTTTAGGCATGTTTGAAATTTATATATTCTACCAAAAAGATAAACAAAATTAATATAGTTAATTAAACATGTGATTTATGGTACTACTGAACTGATTCTAACAACAAAAGCCAAAACATAATATTCACATAGTATTCACATATTGTATGAATACACGCCTAACTACCAAATGTAGGAAAGCTCCGAAAAACACTACGTCGATAAATAACGAAAGAGTAATGTAGAAATACATGCATAATCAGCTTGTATAATCATTAATCAATGTATAGACTGTATGTAAATAAGAATCCAGAATGCATATTATAACATCATGTTAGAGAACCGGAAATCATTTATTTTCTTACGCAGTTTCACTCCACACTTTCGTTAATTTTATTTTATTAATCCATCACGAAAGTTTTAACTTATAATAGCACATTTTTAACCTTATTAATAATTTTATTAACTTTATTAACCCATAACTAAAATATTCACTTTATTAACCTAAGAGCAAATTTTAACCTTATTATTAACTTTATTAACTTTATTAACTTGGGGTCGCCCAACTTATCACTAAGTTACCTTAGTATTGCAGAAGGGATGTTGCATTTAATTTGTTCAAATCATATTTATGCAACAATACTGAGTACATCAAACAACATAATATTACATATTCTCCAAATTAAAAATTACTCATGGAGTTCCATGAGGAAGTATTTTGGGTCCTTTATTATTTTTTATCTATATAAATAATCGGATTACCTGAAGATCCGTCACCCCAGCCTTTTTAAGTTAGCTTTATAAGGCTAATTAACGAAAATATCACGACCTAACCTAACCAATCGTCAATGGCGTACAGATGACCTAACGATTGATAAGGTTAAGTCGTGATATTTTCGTTAGTTAGCCTTATAAAGCTAACTAAAATAGGCTGGGGTGACGGATCTTCAGGTGATCCAAATAACCTTCATAACTCTCATAATGGGAAAGGTTTTCAGTATCCGGATGATACTTCGCAGATATACTCAACAGATCTTCCATCCCTTAATGAAGTAGTAAATAGAGATATCATGATAGTTTATGACCGGCTTAAAGCCCTCAAATTATCCTTAAAGAAAAAATAAAGCAGGCCTTCTATTAATAAATATAATCAGAAGAAAAATACCTAATACCAGAATTTAATATAATTATTGACTTGCACACAATATCGCGTGTCACTGACTAAAAAATATTATTATAATCGTCCTTGATGATAAACTCTTTTCAGCAACACATTGAAAACACTTTTTACAAGCTCTCCAAATTAAATATTCTTCCAACAAATAACGTAGAACGTTATATATTTTTCTCTTATCTATCTACACTTTACATATACAGTACACATACATTTACAGAAGTCTGGACTCATAGGAAAGAGACATTATATTTTTAAAATGAAACAAACCCATTTCTAATGTCAGTTTTACATAGTTCAGGAAAGAAAATACCCTGATGACTCAATATACCAATCAAGAGGAGGTGGAACTGGTATTGCTACATGTTTCCGGTAAAAGCTAGAAGGAGGGGTGTCAGTTATTTCACGAACATGCCTCCCTCTGACTTTTTCCGGAAACATGTAGCAATACCAGTTCCACCTTCTCTTGAGTGGTATACTGAGCCATCAGGGTATTTTCTTTCCTGAAATATGTGAAACTTACATTAGAAATGTGTTTGTTTTATTTTAAAAATATAATGTCTATTTTTCCCTATGAGTCCAGACTTCTGGGACACCCTGTATAACTGCACATATACTTCAACACTGAAGGAAAACAGCTTGGTTGTCAGGGGGCCAAGACTTTTTAACCAGCTTTCAAAGGACCTTAGAAACGTTACAGAGGTCAAAGTTGAAGTCTTCAAAAGAAGACTAGATGACTGGCTCAGGACGGTACCAGATGAGCCGGGTGTACCTGGCTATGTGCAGTGGAGAGCGCAAGAAACTCGTTCCTCCACCGAGCGAGGCGTAGAGGCGGGGCCACCAGCTTGACCTTCGTGTGAAGAGAGACCAACACACGGAACTTCAACGAGGTTAACGAGGTATCACACACACACACACACACACACACACACACACACATATATATATATATATATATATATATATATATATACAGAGTTGACAAAAGTGAATAGACACCACGATGGGTGTCCTCATGAAAAAATAGCAAACCTCTTTAATGGAATGCCAGAACGTTGTTTCAGCTTTAGATAATGGAAAAGGGAAACCAACACTATTTTAAATATACTGATTCAATAAATTTGTTATTATTTATTAACTTTTATTATCAGATCAAGAAATATGGAAAACCAAAGGTGTCTATACACAACTGTAAAAACAATAATTGTAAGAAAAATAAACAAACCAATATTCATGCTTCAGAAATCTTTAAGTACAAAGGTATATTAAATGTGTTTTGCATTAAACAATAAAAATAATCAGCTCTTTCCCAAATACTCGACGTTCCCTGCACCCCCGAAAAAGTTTTGCATTTGTTTTATCTTGAAATTTTATGCATGCACATACACTGTACAGTGTATATACTAGCAAAAATACCGCCCTACGGGCGGTTTTTGCTATTTCCTGCGGAAGGCTTGGAGCCCTCGGCCAATTACTTCATCTGGGAAATGAATTTTCTTACCTCAAGGTATTATTTCCTGTTATAAAATATAAAAAAGAACACTTCATCATAAACTTATCTTTATTTCATTACTGAAGAATCTCCTTGTAGACATAATTGTCAACAAATACTCCCTTTTCATTTCTTTCTGTCAGGACTTTCAGCAAAAGATCGGCGCTACGCCCCGATTTCGCTAGATCTGCAGTACTTGGGCATTCGGCCCAAACCGAATCGAATTGTGGGCCTACGGCGTATTTTATTTTGAACATCATTCCTATCCCTCTCACCTTGGGCCTCAGTAATTGGGGTGCCTGCGGCGCCCCAATTACTGTCGGCTCAATTTTTTTTTCAATAAAACCATAGAAAAGAACGCAGCCATGAAAATCTAAAGCTTCACAAATCTTGATACAATGAGCTCAAATGTGAAGCTTAAGATTTTCATGATTGCGTTCTTTTCTATAGTTTTATTAACCAAATAAATTAATTGACAGTAACTGGGGAGCCTGTGGCCCCCCAATTACTGGGGGTTCAATTATTTTGTCAATAAAACAATAGTCATGAAAATCATAAGCTTCACAAATCTTCTTGACACAATGTGAAGCTCAAGATTTCCATGGCTGCCTTCTTCTTTTCTATAGTTTTATCGCGGTGCTGGGGCTTTCGGGCTTAGTAATTGGTGGGGGGAGGGGTGGGGGCTGGTCACACATGTATTTTCGTTCATTACTCATCACCCCGATCCACCATACGAAGTTTGATCGAAATCGGTTCAGAAACGTAAAAGTTTTTTCTGCGGACACACACACACACACACACACACACACTTTCTGTAAATCTATATTATAATGGAGGTAAGAAGTGCGATATATATTTTAGCTTCAAATTTTCATTTTTCTGCAGTTATAGCAATATAATGTTCAATAGGATTTACTTTAACATTATACAAAAGAACAGCAGCGAAAATGCATTTTAAAGTTTATAAATTTTTTTTGGTTACATATATATATATATCGCACTTAGCTCCATTATAATATAGATACACAATATATTATATATATATATATATATATATATATATATATATATGAGCTAATTATTCGAATGGCTAAATTTCGAATTTGCCTTCTACTTGTTATAAATGTATTATCAGTGTTTCAAAGATACACAAAATTATCATAACCCCAACAACGGAATTTAATATCCATATAGAAATTAACTAAATTATCGGCACTATCCTGTTATCTCCCCACCAATAAAGTGAATAAAAAACTTAACCTAACCTAACCTATCCTGTTAGGATATTCACTTTATTGGTGGAGAGGTAACAGGAAATGTTTTTTAAAATAAATATCAATAAAGTAAAACCATATTTCTCATATTTTTTATTCACTTTATTGGTGGGCAGATAACAGGATAGCACCAAATTATCTAAACATCCGCCACGCAGTACCGTGCATGGACAAATCTTTTTTTTACCCCGATTAGCACTTCGTGGACGGCTCTTCTGAAGGCTATAACTTTTATCAGAAAAAAATTACACCAGACGCACTTTACACCATAATATAGAGAATGTCGTCGCGAATAATGTGATGTAAGCATTGGACAAATTCGTTCACTACAAAAGAGTTTAGAGCAAAGTTTATGTAGACAAAAAGTTGTTCAGCTGAGTAAACCGTCCTTCCGCGTGACGCTGAGCGAAGCTTATTTGCCGAGAGTTCCACGCTTGCACAAAATTTTATACTCTTTTGTGAAATCGAGGAAAGGGAAGCCAGTCCATAAATTTACAAAAATATAAGTCATAAAATTTTTAGCTTCACATCCAAAGCCAGTGAGACCAAATTTGTGAAGCTCCTTCAAAATAAAGTGGTTCGACAATTTAAAATAAATTTAAATTCTCACTGGCTTAAAAACTGGTTAGAAGGTAAGATGAGTGCTAATTTTGTACAAAATTTGTGCTTAAAACAAAAAGGCGTTGCCTACGAAACTCATGGCCTAGTCTGAAAAATGCTTAATGCTTCTTCTTCTTCCGCAGCTTATTATCCCATCTTTACATGGGGTCGCTGTTTTTGGTTCGTCTTCTCCACTCTCCTCTGTCGTATACCACGTCCTCCTCCAAGTCCTTCTCACTGATGTCCGCCACCACACAGTCCCTCCATCTCGTCTTCGGTCTTCCTCTTCTTCTCCGTCCCGGCAACTCCATCTCCAGCACTCTGCGCCCCACATACTCCTCTCTTCTCCTGACGTATCCATACCACCTCAGCCTGGCCTCCTGCACCTTCTTAGATGCTTCCGCCACCTTCACTCTTCCTCTTATATGCTCATTTCTGACCCTATCCCTCCTCGTCACTCCACACATCCATCTCAACATCTTCATTTCAGCCACATCGATTTTTCTTTCATTGCTCTTCTTCATTGGCACAGTCTCCATTCCATACAACATTGCCGGCCTCACCACTGTTTTGAATACCTTTCCCTTCAGTTTCACTGGGACCCTCTTATCACAGAGCACCCCTGATACGTCTCTCCAGTTCTTCCACCCCGACTGTATTCTACAGTTTATCTCTCTCTCTGCTCCCCCCTCTGCATCCACTGTTGACCCCAAGTATTTAAAATACTCCACCGTCTTAACACGCTCTCCACTCAATGTCACTTCCCCTCCTCGGTCCTGCTGCACATCACATCTCATATATTCGGTCTTCTTTCGGCTAATTCTCATCCCCCTACTTTCCAACGCCTCTCTCCAATTTTCCAACTGCTGCTCCACCTCCTCTTTCGTCTCCCCACTCAACACAACATCGTCTGCATACATCATGCACCACGGCGCCTCCCCTCTAATCCTGTCCGTCAACACATCGAATACCACATTGAAAAATGCTTAATGCAAAAAAGGGAAATCTTTTTTGTGTGCATAATACTTGCATACAGTAAACCTTAAAAAGAACAGGAAGAGAATAGCACAACAATATAAAAACTCAAAGTTGAAAAGTAAAAAATATTTAGCGGCAAATCTTAGGAAGAAAACTCGTTATGCGCTTTGATGTTGTTTCGCAGATTCATTTACCACATGTCACTCTAATCATAATCAGTATATTATATAGTCTATGCTCTATGGGATTACTCTTGTAAAAATGCCTGCGTTTGAAACCCCCACTGAGTAGCCAAATAGGTATATACATTTTTAAAATGAGGGTGAATCAGGCAAATTTGATTAAGTAATTTCATTGTACAAAATTTATTTTTATAAAATTAGATATTTAATTTATAATTTCCTAATTAGTTCAAATTCTTAAAATTTGCAATATTATAATATAATCATGCAACTCGAACGGAGGATATTTTTGCAGCCAAGCAAAGATGCTAGGGATTGATGACGTAATGACTCAACTGTAAACAAAAAGTTAATGGCGTCTCATATTCAAAGCATTCAAAGTTAATTAAAGTTATATATTGTAAATAAATGCAAAATGCCTTTAAAGTGTGCCGCGGTACTTTGTAACAATGTAGAAACTTCCATTTGAGTAATGACGTCAGGAATGACATAAAAGGAAAACGGGAACAAGCGACTCTGCCTTTGGGGATCAGAGTCAAGAGTCATTTAAATCACACCACTCGTTTTAACCCAAGGTTATATATATTCTTATTTCTCTGTTAATAATTGTAGGGGGATAATTGTACACCTTTTACAAAAATAATATATTCGTCACAGATCTTATTAAACCAATAACAATGCAAAATGAAATTTTTGACAGTAATAAAGATTTGTTTATGGAAATGACCCTTGAAACATTGATTCTTACTTCAAGAATTTGATACAGGAACACTTCAAAATTCGTCGTTTCGCAGATTCGTCTTCAATCTTTTACTACCTATAGTTTCGCAATCCGTTGTCCATATTCGCAGGTTCGTCGTTTTTTTAAAGAATGTGAAAAAAATCGATCGAAGTTGACGAAATTCAACTGTTTACCAACACAATATACATTATATTTTGCCGAAAAACGAGTAGAATTTGATTAATTAATCTGTTTAATAACATAATACAGTAAAATATTTTCTCATTGAAACATGTTATAATCTACCTCGAATTTCGTCGTTTCGTATTTCGTCGTGTTATTCCGGAACGAATTAACGACGAATTTCGAGGTATTCTTGTATTTAGAATTAACCTAATCCAGTAAAAATATGACTGTTAGCCAAATGTTTTGGCCTGGAATCAATTACCAAGAAAATGAATGACACTTAATCATAAGTCAATTACTTAAAATGCATAAACACTTTAAATTTGACTGAAAAAACAATTTTAATGTACAATAGGTAGTTATTAACTGAATACAGCCGTTTGGTAATATGTCAGATCATTTAATGCATACTACAATTTTAATTGACTTATCTTTTATATATTCACCACATAAGAGCTTTTTGTGTCTCTCGCGTTTTCTACGATGAATTTTAAGGAGAGACGATTTTACGTCTTATTTGAGCCAAGTCCGTTTTCTTCCTTTATAGGATAGACTTTTTTGTGAGTCTTTTTAAACCGACGTGAACTTTCGTTCACTTTTTGCTCGGCGGGTATTTTACTCAATTTGAGAATAACGGTTTCGCTTTTACGTGCCACACGATTTTAACCTATCCCGACAGCACAATTTGTGTAAATTTTAACTCGAGCAAACTTTCATTAAGAAGTAGTTTTGTTCTTAACAGGGGGAATTAAATCAAATGTGCCCACTTAAATTTAACACAGGTTTCGTGAGAATGACCTTTATTCTTTCACAGTCTGAGGTGCATTCTACCGGTTTGTCTTTTTCACGGTTGGGGCATCTTCCCGCTTCGAATTCAATCCACGTGTCTGAATGGCTACGTTTCGTTTGAAAATGTACTTTTTACATTAATTATCTTCCCTAGTATCTGGGTACCGATATATGGCATTGTTATTCGAACTTATTCAGAATTAAATAGGCATTTGAGTTCATGTATTTTCCCCTAAATTACATGATTATTTAATATGAAATTCCATGTATTTAAGAATTTGTAAACCACTTCATTTACACTCGAACTATGTGAAAATGCCCCTAGCCTTCTTTGACGAATAACGAACTCTTTATCTGAGCTTCGCTTGGTATTTACCGTTTGAATTTTACACATACAATTCATTCTGCTTGCATGATCAATCTGTTTGTGGTTTAATAAGTAAACAGTAATTAATTAATTAAACCTTATTTCATTATTCCCATACATAACACCTCCCCCCCTTAGAGAGCCCTTGTACGTAGGACAAGGCGAGAGAAGATTGTTCATGCAAACTCCCTTACCAAGCGGCGGTTAGGAATCGTCACACGATAAGTATCTAGAATTAAATGTCTTAAAACTAGCAAGTCAGAGAAACTTTATCCCTTCAATCCTTAATCCTAGACAATATTTTGGCGATTACGTTCAGTTTACAGGGTACATGAAATGTAGAGATTTTATAAGGTTAAAGCGCTAGAGATCACCTTTAGTCTCTGTTTCTTCTCTTTAATTTTGATAAAATGCTATTGGGTTAAGGCCGTTATAATTTTACTTAATTAACGGTAAGTTTTTGACAATTCACATTTTCTGAATTTGTCCAACACGAATAAAATCGCCCATAGCTCCTTCTCAATCGTCGCGTTGTCTTCTTGATGTTTCTCCAGCTCAGAGGAAGCATGGCAGATAGTAGTGAGGTCCTCCTCCTGACTCATCTGCAAGAGTGCGATCCCACTTCCGTTTCGCTCGCGTCCACCTGGATCTGGAATGGCCTGGAAGTCGAATGTTCGGAAGAACGGAGTCTTCCCCAGGAGTCTCTTAGTCCCCTCAATGCCGGTTGGCACCTTTTGAATTTGGAGGACAGACTCTTTCTGAGAGCTTTCGCCTGTCAGTGGTTCAATTTCGGATCTGGTAACAAGAAGTTACCTTCTCCAGAGGTCCTTTTGGTTATCCTCCTTCGAGTTTTTGTTCGATTGGGGAACGACCCAATCCTTTTTATTGAGTCCCATTAAGGATGACTCCTTTCTGAGAGCTTTTGCTTCTCAGTGGTCCAATTTTTGGACCTAGTAACAACATAGTTACCCATCTTGGAGGTTTCTTTGTTCCTCCTGTGAGCTTTTGCTCGATTGGGTGACGACCCAATCCTTTTTATCGAGTCCCATTACGGATGACTTTCCTGAGAGTTTTTGTTTCTCAGTGGTCCAAATTTTGGACCTGAGTGACAACCTATTCACCTTTCTTTGAGGTCTTTGGGTTGCCCTCACGTGAGCTTTCGCTCCCTTGGGTAATTACCCAAACAATTTGTCGAGTTCCATTTCGGATGACTCTTGTTGAGGGCTTTCGCCTCTCATTGGTCCTATTTTGGACTGATTGACAACACAATTGGTTACCTCCTCTTGAGGTTCTGAGTTGTCATTCGAGCTTTTGCTCGATTGGGTAATGACCCAATTATTTCCTCCGAGTCCGATTTCGGTTGACTCTGGTTGAGAGCTTTCGCTTCTCATTGGTTCAATTTTGGACCGATTGAAAACACAGTTGCCTACCTTCTTTTAAAATTCTCTGTGGTCTGTGTTGATTTTGACTTGTTTTCGTCATTTTTTTTTTGTGTTTGGGAGAGTTCACACATTCAACCGTATCAACTTTTTCCCCTGTGGGCGTTTGGTTTTCTAACCTTAATTTGCCTTCGCCATAGGCTTCAGTGTGGGTAATAACCTTCACACATTCGAACGTCTCAGAAATTTCCCGTGAGGGTGTGTAGTTTTTTATGTTTCCTGTGTTCCCCTGTTCTAGTTCTAGTTCCATTAACCTTCTCCTAGATTTTTCTGCCTCAGCTTTAGCCCGTTCTAACTCTAATTCTAGGTCTCTAAGATTTTCTTCCGCAGCAATGTAATTTTCCGTTAATTCTAAAGCTGTCTCATCTAAAATGTCTTCATCAACTAAGTATTCTATAAATAAATCTTTTAATACGCTTTCTGATGTAGTCTGAGGTATTTTTATTTTAAAAATCTCAGCTAATTTTTCCCAATCTGTCTTTTTAAGATTCCCTGTAAGGCTTTCCACATTTGGGTTCTCCACGAAAGATTCAATGTCGAAAGACATTGTAAATTTTGGGATAACGTTTATCTTTAAATCGTAAAGTTTTTAAGGTTTTGAAACCTTTAACAATACAACATAAAAACCTTTTTCGGTTTGTAAATTAAAACCTTTACAGTTTTAAAACTTTAAACCCTTTCCTTTTTTAGACCTTTTTCAAAATCTTTAAAAGAAAAATTTTGAGGTCTTAAATTTTTTTTTAACTCCCCAACAGAATTAACAGAGACTCCCTGATTATAAGTTAAATGACTAATTAGTTCATTTACTACTGATCTTAGAATCCCGGACAGGCCCCCATGTAACGTAACGAGGTGGTTTCTTCGTTTATACGTTGCGTATTTATTGGTATTAATTCTACCTTTACTTTAATCCGTTGTCATTTAAACCATATCATTCGATTTAACCCAAGGTTTTATATATATCACTGATTGTATGTACATTTATTTCCCCGTTAATTCGTGTAGGGGGATAATTATAAACCTTTTACTAAAACAAATATTCAACAAATTCATTGTTATGAAAATGAAAATGCAAACGAAAAAGTTTATTGGCAGACTATAGTCCATATGACAAATATTATTAATACAATGACAGTTCATATACTAAGGATAGAAATATATACAATTGATTAGAAATAATACTGCATTCGATTTAACCCAAGGTTTTATATATATCACTGATTGTATGTACATTTATTTCCCCGTTAATTCGTGTAGGGGGATAATTATAAACCTTTTACTAAAACAAATATTCAACAAATTCATTGTTATGAAAATGAAAATGCAAACGAAAAAGTTTATTGGCAGACTATAGTCCATATGACAAATATTATTAATACAATGACAGTTCATATACTAAGGATAGAAATATATACAATTGATTAGAAATAATACTGCACTGTCGAAGTTAAGTGGAGCTACAGACAGACGTTTTCATACCAAGAAGTCCATAGCTTAGAGCCTTAGAGGATAAATGGCAGGGCTCATGGATAGTTTGGATGATCGGGTTGGTTGATTTTTTAATTCTTTGCATTAGACTGTGTTGAGCACTCCTTGTTACCTCGGGGAAGCTCGGGACATTGCGGGTAGCAAACATTTGCGAAGCTGAGCATCACCGGGGTAATTTATATAAGAGTCTAAAAGACCTGTTGTACAGCAAATTTAGGGTTCTGCCAGAACCTTTTTTATAATTCACCCACAGTTCTTGACTGCAGAAAGTACGAAAGAGTGTGTCTATAGCGTCACTTGTAGAGAAACGAAAGTTACTTATAGTCATATTCGCTTTAGCACACAGGCTTCGAGTTTGTTTTCTTATATCCGAGTCATCACTCAAGGAGCTGGTAATAGTTTGACCCAAATACTTAAACTCTTGTACTTCCTCAATTACTTCACCATTCATTTTAAACCTTATATCAGCTGGCTCATTACAGCTTTTAGGATGAAATTGCATAACCTTAGTTTTTGTAACATTAAAAAGAATATCATGTTTTTGCGAATACACTTCGCAGACTTTTAGTAGCCGATCCAGACCTTTAACAGAGGGACTTATTAACACCATATCATCGGCATAAACTAAGTTATTTATCCTTGTGTTATCTAAACAACATCCCACTGTTGCATCATTAATGGAAGCAATTAATCCGTCAATATACACATTAAACAGCAGAGAGGAGAGCAAGGAGCCTTGTCTCACCCCGCAAGAGGAGCCAAAACACTCGGATAGTACATTGCCCGACCTAACAGTGAAAGAGTGGTGGGAATACCAAAATTTCAATAAATTTAATATGTATATGGGAACCTTCCTGTCTTCTAGTTTTGCAAATAAAATAGTGGTTCACCCTATCATATGCCTTACTTATACCAAGGAAACAGCAATAAATGGTTGAATTACTGTCAATGTATTTAGATATTGTTTCTTTAAGTAAATAGATACACAGGTCAGTTGAGTGGGACCTTTTAAAGCCAAACTGATTAGGAGATGT
>JAJOZX010000098.1:462500-517500 GCA_023014485.1 Bathynomus jamesi | reverse complement strand
CGGGTACAGCATTAACCAATATAATATCGTGAAGTGGGTTACTAAGAATGCCCACACAAGTTTTTAAAGTCCTATCTAAAAAATTCATGCATCCCCAGCGGTTTACATTTTACATCCCTGATTCAGACCAAAAAATTGGCATTTTTTGGCATTTTCTAGTAAAATATACTATTTTAATTAAAAGTAAAACACATTTACCACTCCATATGCATTTCTGGTAATGTATACTAGCTTTATAAATGTGAATGCTAAATGTGGGCCTCACAGGGCCCAATTTAGCCCCTTTATTTCATATTTTTAGCGATTTTTACTAACTAATCTAACTTTTTTTCAGGAATTTCTAAACCTAGGTACCATCATACTTATTTAAATTGATAAAATGGCTCTACGCAAACCATTAACTAGAAGCAAAACAGAAATTCCCTTTCTAGGTCACCCTATAGCCTCCATAACGACTACAGCTGTTCCAACCAACAAGCAAGTACTCAAATATTTCCATCATATTAAAGCTTGCAATCCCCATTATAATGAGTCCCTTGCTAAAGGAAAACTTGTAAGTCATCAAGCTGGCATGATAATAGACCATGTGTTCTCCTTTTGGAATAAATGCAATTTACCTACTAGTAGCAGAAAATATGCCATTAAAAAACTTAAGTTGCACCAGGAATGGTATGTTCTAACAAAACATAAATATAGAAAAACTGAAGAGCACCTAAATTCAGTAAACAAATTTTATGAAAAACTTGAAACAATATTTGATGTTGCTCACCCATTTCCTGAAAAAGTTCTTTCAGAAAAGCTAGGGAAAGCTGAAGTTGAGGAAGATCTGGAGTTTTTAAAGATGCTGAGAGAAGGATATAAAGTTAGACTGGGTTCAAGAGATAAGATTTCAGAGCCAAGAATAAAAAATAAAATAAAAAGACTAGCAACCAATGAACATTTACGTCAGAAAGAACAAGAGAGAATAAGCAAACCATCTAAAGTGAAAATAGAGGAATTAGAATGTGAGGGAGATAGTTCTAATGATTATGATTACCTCAATAAAAGACTAAAAACAACTAAAGAACAAAAGCCTATCTACCTACCTAGAAATGTACTTAAAGAGTCTATTGTAGCCAGTGCTATAGACAGGAAATGTATCTGTTAGAACAGCTACATTAATAATTTCTGCTTTAATTAGAGCCGGCGGTGGAGACCTAAAATATTATGCAGTTTCAAAAATATCTACTCATACAGCAACACAAGAAAATAGGGTAAAAACTGAAAATGAAGTCAAAGAATTATTTAAAAATACCAATATAAAACATCTTGTTGTCCATTGGGGTTCAAAACAGATTTTAGGCTTAGAAAGGCTTGCTGTTGTTGCTAGTGGATCTCCTGATGTTGATAAAATTTTGGGGATACCTATTATTCAAAATGCTACTGGTGAACAAATGTCTGAAGCTACATTCAAGCTCCTTACAGTTTGGCAGGTCACAGGAAAGGTGAGAGGTATGTCATTTGACACGACGACCTCAAATACAGGTATTAACAAAGGAGCTTGCATTTATATAGAAAGAAATCTGAATAGACCATTATTATAGTTAGCATGCCGTCACCACATTGGCGAACTTATTGTAAAATCTGTTTGGCAATGCATCTTTGGAAAAAACACTGGTCCTGATTATCCCATATTTGAAGAATTTTCGAAAAGCTGGTCCAAAATAACATTATCCCAAACTAAAGAAATAAATATAACTGAGCCTTTGTTGATGGATATTAAAGAAAGTGCAAATATAATTTATAATTCTTTATTAGAGAACAAAAATTATTTCAGCGATGATTACTTAGAATATTTAGAATTAAACTGTTTATTGTTGGGGCACAGGCCGTCAAAGATACATCTTCGTAAACCAGGAGCATGCCACCTCAGCTGTATTCAAATAAACTTGTCTTATTTAGAGATCAGCTTAACTATGAACCAGAAGTAAAAGAATCATTTGGAAGATTTGTCAAGTTTACATCTTTAGTTTATGGCCCCATTAGCTGCTTGAGCACCACTCAGTGACCTGCGATTTTATAAGCAATTAGTTAATGTCTGGCAGGAAGTAGATCCAGAAGTTTCTATTGCTGCAGTAGATGCATTCTTAAGACACAAGTGGTATTTAAGTCAAGAACTTGTAGTTTTATCTCTTTTTAGTAAAACTCTAGATGAGAATACAAAGGCAAGTATCGCAGCTCGTTTATTAGGAACTGAAGTTCCAGATGAAATTATTATAGGAAAGCCAGAAGTTCCAGAACTGGTGGATTTGATAGGACCTAATTCATCGAAAATCTTTAAAATCATGAATTTAGAAAGTTGTTGGTTGTCAAAGCCAGTGGGAGAATGGTGCTCAGATCCAAACTATAATGAAATGGAAGTTTGTGAGTAATTTGAAGGTTGTCAATGATTGTGCTGAAAGGGCTATTAAGCTTATAACTGATCTGGCTCCTACAGTTAAAGATGAAGCTCAGCTTCAAGCTAAAATTCAAACCACAGAACTTCATAGAAAAAATTTAAAAGAAATCAGGATAAAGAATCTTCATAATTACTAGGTAAATTATTAGTTTAAAAAGGGGATTAATGCAATTTTTCATAAAAAAATATTTAAAAAAAAAATTTAAAATACAAAAGTAAAAAAAAATTTGAAAAAAAAAAAAAAAAATAGAGAAAAAAAAAATGACAATTTTTTGGTCTGAATCGGGGATGTAAAATGTAAACCCCTGGGGATGCATGATTTTTTTTAGATAGGACTTTAAAAACTTGTTTGAGCATTCTTAGTACCCCACTTCACGATATTATATCGGTTAATGCTGTACCCGACCAACTTTGGGTTTAACGGGACACCCTAATCCAGGTTTCATCTCGGTTTTCATTCTCGATTATCCAGCCTACGTACAGTCCAGACCTGGCACCTTCGGATTTTTACCTGTTTGAACCACTAAAAGACGCTTTGAGAGGTCAGCGATTCCAAGGCGATGACAACCTGAAGGAGGTGGTGCATGACTGGCTACACACACAGCCAAAAACATTCTTTGTGATGGCATTAGGAAGCTTGTAGATCGCTGGACTAAGTGTATTGAGAAACAGGGAGACTATGTTGAAAAGTGATGTGTTTATAATCTATCAGATGTGAAAATAAAATTGTGAAAATAAGAAGTGCGGATACTTATTGAATTACCCTTGTATATTTCCCCATTCTCTACGTATACATTACTATTTTACAGAGCTAATGGGTCAGTTCATTTGATGGGGTGCGTAGACAATGACAGTGTATTTTCAAGTTAGTCTCTACAGGATTTGACGCCACAAGGTCCTCAACCCGATTCCGCCGGGATGAGGCCTATAATGACGATAATGACGATTCAAGCAGCGCCGACTTCTTTATGTAATCAATATATAAATCGAAATCAGTCTATTGTTTAAGGGCATCCCTCACCATCTCATGTAACTAACTAATTCCTCTTACATAAAAGCTCTTTTGAAATGAATGGCCCAATAGTTTTTATTTTTTCTATTTTAAAGCCGTGGCGAAATTTTACCTCGGTGTATGCTACAGTATGAAAGTACGTTGAAACAGGAAGCTCAAATCAGCGACCTCGAGGCGTAAGCGGCCGTTTTTTTTTAAATAATAGCCATGCAATTATCTCACTCTCTTTATGTTGTGAAACTAATAATAATAATAATAATAATAAAGCGCGGCTTACTGTAATACATTTTCTTTTTTCTTTTAGGGGTGAATCGGTTCTTTCATACAAAGATGGGCCCCGAAACACAGAATGCGAGATAGTCGAAGAAACGATGTAAGTTTTATTCTTTTTTTCTCGTGTGTGTGTGTGTGTGTGTGTGTGTGTGTGTGTGTGTGTGTGTGTGTGTGCTGGATAAGAAAAACCTAGTATTTTCAACATTTTATTAACGTTTGGTTAAAACCACAAACTAGCGAGAAGGAATTTGGGTCAAAAACTTTCTCTCTGAAAGACACGCTTCGCACTCCAAGCGACTGTTCTTTGTAAATAAAAAATGTTTTATATTTTATCAACTTAGTTATTTTTATTTACACGTAATTTGTATATCATCTTATTAGTTATTGAAATGAATGAATAAAAAAAAATGGATGGATATATTAGATATATCATTATTATTATTATTATTATATTATTATTATTATTATTATTATACATTTTTCAAAATTAACACACACACACACACACACAATATATATATATATATATATATATATATATATATATAGGGTGGTACAAATTACAATAATAATAATAATTAACTCTTTCTCGCCGAATTGTTCGTTCTAACAATGGTTAAGCTTTTCACTCCGCCTTAGACCCCCAGTTTAACATGGAAACCGAATACATTAATCCGGGCGGGTAGAAATGTCATCGCCCCGATCTCTCAACCGCCGGATAATCCACCAGTAGGATACCTAGGTACTCATTTATCAGCCAACCAAGCAGAAATTCAATAACTAAATACAATTTTTCCACGCGAGAAGTCAAACAGAATACATTAATTAATCAAAGTTGAAACTCAATTTAGTATGGCGGCAAAGTAATAAAATATTGTTGTGATCGATATTGCATAAAGGAGTAGGTTGGGGAAAACCAAGTATTGTCGCAAATATTAACGTGGTAGAGACAGCAAGGGGTAATACGAACACTAAATCTACGGAGAGAATTAGCAATCTTGGGAAAGCTGAGTTTAGTATGGGCGCAAAACATGGTAATGCACAAAATTCTTCTAGATTTGATGTTTATATCATAGGATATTACTGTAGTTTTAATGTCAGAGTAATAAAAAGTAGCGGCGCTAATTTTGTTTCCTGCGATACTTAGCTGAACCACTCTAATGAATATATTCCTATAACGAACGGCATCCGAAAAATTGAGGATCAATTTAGTATGGGCGCAAAATAACATGCATTCGAAAAAATTGAGACTCATTAGTAGGGGCTCAAAAAATAATAATGCACATTCTGGAAATCTTTTATAGAGATGGTTGTTGCGAGGGATATTGCATGAAGGGGTGGATTGGAGAAAACCAAGTATAGATATAAATATTGTCCTGGCGGAGAATGCAAGGGTAATACGAGTATTAAATCTATGGAAAGAATATAAAGACACCGTTAGTCGTCCAAAGCATGGACCCGTTATTTATATCGGTGTTACGATTGGTACACAAATTAGACGCCGCCTACTTACACTGGCAACCAATCATTACGAACATCCGCTCTTGGTCTTTTGGGGCGGAGCTTGGTGATTGTGCATATAAAAGAAAATATTTTTCAGTTGGGGGTTACAGTAGCTATTTTCGCCAGTGAATAAATATTCCCTCTGCCAGTGAATAAACATTCCCTCCGCCATGGATCACGAACTTTACACTTTTCCGGATTTGTATCATGAAGGTGACACTGCAGCATTGACTGCAATTAATCTTTTTAACGCGATTGACCATGGTGGATTATTTCCAACACAAACCGTTGGTGATATTTGCAATGACGCTCCTTACGATCCAACGCAAGGGACTACCATAGAAATGTAAGTGTCTATAATTTTATTTTTTTATTCAATTATTCACAAAGTGTCAGAAAGAAGATTATTTCATATATATATGGAGGGATGTAGTATCTCGTCAAATACTTCATTTAGATACTCGCCATAATGCTAAAATCGCAATTTTTTATGGCAATCTTTTGCATGTTTTTTATAAATGTTATTCTGTTAATTTTCAAAAATGTATAATAATAATAATAATAATATACCCTTCTATTTTTTTATTCATTCATTTCAATAACTAAGAAGATGATATAAAATTACGTGTAAATAAAAATAACTAAGTTGATAAAATATAAAACATTTTTTTAATTACAAGGAACAGTCGCTTGGAGTGCGAAGCGTGTCTTTCAGAGAGAAAGTTTTTGACCCACATTCCTTCTCGCTAGTTTGTGGTTTTAAAAGGCCTCGGGCTGAACCTTTTTGCTGGATATTTTCATTACCTGCCTGCTCTAGCTGTAGTCTGAACACAATGTTAAAATAAACGTATTTGTAAGAGAATAATTATTTAATATAATTGTTTGTGTGTGTGTGTATTTCGTCTGAACTATTATTTTGACGATTGTACGTTCCGTATTATATTATTTTTTGTGCAGTAGAGGCAAATTCTATTTATTTACAATAATTAATACACAGATTGAATTTTTTATTGTCAATTTCGGTTTCAGAAAGTACGTTTATATATATATATATATATATATATATATATATATATATATATATAACGTAAGGAGAAAGTTGTTCAATTCTGTGTGTGTGTGTGTGTGTGTGTGTGTGTGTGTGTGTGTGTGTGTGTGTGTGTGTTTCGACTGAACTATTATTTTGGTGGTTATACGTTTCGTATTATATTATTTTTTTGTGCAGTAGAAGGCAAATTCTATTTATTTACAATAATTAATAAACATATTGAATTTTTTATTGTCAATTTCGGTTTCAGAAAGTACGTTTGCATTGGTAACGAATTAAAATAAATGGTGGTATCTAGCAACTCACCCTAATAATGTATACCTGTACAATTAAAATAAAAAATGGTATCTGGCAACTCAACCTTCCTCTATATAAGACCCGCTTGGCTTCTGAGCTGGCAGTTTGATGATGAATGCGGCTGAACAAAGATCTACAACCCCATTATTGAAACACCTTCCGCGGCAGGCATAAAGCGTGTTAAACGCTTCACGAACGCGTAGGCCGTTAGACCCTCAGTAGGTTCTCAAAATGTGATAGACCCTCAACGCTCCACGTCTTACGGTACATCCCATACAGTAGATCCTTCTACAAATAAAACTATCCCTACTTATCCCTGTTCAAGACCTCCTCCCACTGTACCCGCCGCCTCGGGGGCAATGTCTCCTCCTGTAGACGGCGGCATATTCGAGCTGGGGTGCAACGTCACCTCCACCCCGACCCTGGATAGAAGGCGCTACTCAGTTAGGATTGATTCGGGAGTCGTGTATAACAACGCTGTTGAACAGGACTGCGGCGCATAGTTGAGCGTGTTGTAGAGTTTACCCTTCAGAGCGGTGAGGGGCGCGAGTCCAGCGTAAAGCTGGTTCTTGGTTTCGGAGTAAACGATGGAGATAGCGACGACTTTTGGGTAGTAATACCATACAGGCGCATGGCTGCCGAGGGTACGGCCTACATTTTATCACGCATCGCTCAGGTCACCCAGCGCGGGGCAGAAATTAACATGGAGAATTTCAAGATCGATATAGACCACGTCTTCCGAGCTGTATAGATCATGACACCACGCCTTATACTTTTAACTTTAACAGTTACCAAATATACAAAAGACACACTGATCTCGAACACGGTTGCGGCTTTAGAACAAGAATCTTAGCCCATTTGTTTACTGTGTTAAATACAGCTGCCCAAAAAATTTGGATGCCGACGATAGTGCAGCCTGCACGTAAACTGACTACAGACTGCAGGCTTGAATTTGACTGATATGGGCCCTCAAGAGTTGCGAAGGGTAGAACAGGAAATCGATATGCGTATAGTTGTGTTTGGACTGGATGATCGTCGTAGGACTGTGTATTAGGGCGGGGCGAAAATATATCGAACTCAAGTTGTCAGTATGAAACATGGCTGAAAAGTTGCTCTAGTACCCACCTATCATAAAAACATCAACTTTTATAGCCTATGAATATGTGCATTCTCGCAACTTTCACCTGTTTTGAAGAGAAGCCAAAATTTTGAAGCAAATTTAGTTTGGTTAAAAATTATAACAATATTTCCTTTTATAAATCAAAACATATGTTCATCACTAAATTATATGAAGTGTAACTGCTATCCTCTTGTTGATTCACTTAAAATCTGACTTTGTTTTCCCTTTTGAATTCTCTAGCAGAGATTTCTTGCTGAGAATAGCCATTCCATCATTCCATGGCGGGCGTCATGTCCGCAGACTTTTTCACTTGCAGAGGAGATTTCCTTCACATTTTTTTCAACTGCCTGGGAATGACACGGGTATGTGTCAAGAATTATGGGTTTTTGGCAGTCATCAGTGCTACTTAACATCAGAGAGTAAGGCAGGAACAGTAATATCCATTTCGTTCCAATCAATCATATCCATGTAGGTCGAAGTTGAGCATGATGGATTTCTTGTCAAACACTCGAATTTCACCCAATATAACACTCTTTTTCGCTTGTAGCACTTTTTCGACTGCTAGCTTCCAAATATTCTTATTCTTGTCAGCGATAGTAGATAAAAGGATATTTTCAGGATGACAAAAGTAACAGTTGTTTTGTAACACAGGACGAATAATGTCTTGGTCGATTGTATATAGTTTTTGATAGAGCTCAATCATGAAGAAAATTTTTTTGGCCCCATCCAGGCAAGACCAGTTTTCTTTGAAATACTGTAGAACCATGCAGGAGCATAGAAGTTCAGTATAAAATGAGCAATCCTTTGAAGTGTCTCTGATGGTTTTTCGTGCGACATGTAATAACGTAAGAGACGATTTGCTTTTGTCAGCGACCGTGCATTATTGAGAAACCAAGGTTCAGTAGTTTCTAACAATTTGATAGCTGGACTTCTATTATGACCGTTTTGAATTGATAAACACGCCTTATGGAGGTATTGCTGGTCACTGTTGAGATCTGCTAGCACTTCTTCTGGTAAGTCCATCACTTTTCCAACTAGAAGTGGAAATTTTGCAATTGGTCTGCTCTTTGGATCAAAGTTCAGATCCTTGCCGATTTTGCCCTGTGAACTTCTAGGTCCTGTCGTTTGCCCGTCAAGAACTTCCAGGTATTTTCTCAAGGGAAGCTCATTAGTGTGAAGTAAGCAAATAATGTCAACTCTAGTTTTCTAATTACTCCATTTCATTTACCTGTATTTACATTAGTTGCATCACAAACTACTGCTTTTAAAGTCGATGTAGAGTTGGTGTCAGTAATTACTGATATAATTTCTTTAGCAATATCACTTGCCCTTCCACTTTCAGGAGCAACATGGTCAATATATTCGTTTCCTGGAAATGAAACTAACACATAGTGGTCTTCATTCAAAGTCCGCTGACATTCTCCCACTTTTAAAAAAGTATTATAAATTTTTCCATCAAATCCAAGGCAAACTATTCCTTTATTCTGTTCTTCATGCTTCTTTCTTTCTATGCTTCTCCACAAGGTTCTTTGACGACGGAGTTTACTGGGATCAATCGTAGTATTTTCAGATAATAGATTAAGATCTTTTAAGAGAGCATTAGCAATTAAACAAGCATCACGGTTGCTTATTTTGCATCGATGAACTGCCTTGCATAATTCTGGATATTGGTGTCGATTTTGAGAAGTGCTAGCTTCTGTATCTAACTCGTACTCGCTCAATTCGAAATCTTCATTTTGATGACCTTTTTCACTTTCAGAGCTGATCTCATCAATATCACAAGGATTCAACTGCATTTCCTGGACAAAACTCTTTTGTTTATCTTTAGAGACTTGTCTTTTATGCGTTCTGTTTTCCATTTGTTATAGTTTTGAAGTTTTCACTTTGTCCAACTTACCTATAATAATTTTTCGTTCAGTATGTTGATCAATCCAGAACTCCAATTCATCATTCGGGATTTTCTCCACCTTAGCGCATTTACATTCACTTCTTTTACGAGAACCGGAGGCATAGCACTTGCAGCAACATATGTCAAATAAATTTCTGAAGGAATCATATTTACTTTGAAAAGTGCTGGAAGATCTTTTACTCATGGGATATCTTCTAAGTTCTTGTCCTTTCTCAATTAATCTCTTTACCTTAATTACTATGCTTCTGAAGTCGATTGATGGAATGGAAGCACGGATATATATATATATAATATATATATATATATATCATTCACTTCTTCCGCAACAATTTGAGCGTATTTCTGAGTGCTAAATGTTGCAGTAATGAACTTATGTTTAAGATAAGCTTTGAATACATCCTCACATATTGGTAGTTGGTTGCCAGGAAGCTCTGCTGGCGTTCCGAAAACAGAATGCTTCACTTTTTCTCTTGTTATACCAGAAGAGGCCATTGCAAGCTATGCTATTACTCTGAAACAAAAGAAAATAAAATGCTGAATCAGGAAACACATGATAGGTCAAACAAATGATAGGTCGCAAATACACATGTAGGCACACAAATACACATGATAGGTCAAACGCATATGGTTCCTACATTTTAAAATAAGTAAAAACAATGTTTATTAATGGTTTTTTGATAGACATTGGCATTAATGGAGTTTATTGTTGAGATCCTCATACCTGTGAGGCGAAAAATTAATTTAAGGAAACATACTAAAAAGGATCTTTTGTGGCCTTTGTTCGCAATTTATTTTTTTCATAGTTGCCCACACTGAAATTAATATTTCTAAAAGATATGACATTTCTTAATCAGTGATTACTCGGGCATCTTTTTCAGCATGTTTCATTAAATAAATTTTTTTCAACACACCCTATTGTGTATGTTTTTAAAAGCAGCGTGAGAGAACGTACAAAGCCTCTACTTATTTTAGGTTTGTCGAGGACAATGTATCTCCCCATCCGCAATATAAGGACTCTTTACGGGAGTTATGATAAAAGCCGAAAATATGAAAGACATCATGATTTGTATAAGGGTTGTCTCGAGTTTACGAATGATCTGTTGAAACATTGTAAGGAATGCCACATGGTTTGCGAACAGTGTAAAAGCTCCAGATGTGAAAGCCGCTTACTTGAGGCTGAAAAGAGAGATTGTAATATATGTAGACGCGCGTTTTTCAATAATACCTGTTTTGGATTCCATAAATCAAATGGGACGTGTAGAAAAATGAGAATTTGCGAGTGCGGCATGTTTCATACGTTGAATGATAGCGGCGAGTTCGGGCATAGATGTGATGAAATCCATTGTTCTACATGTCATGAAAAATATAAGGTGGATGGTATAAAGCATGTTTGTTATATGAAAGACACTGAACCTAAAAATAAACCTTGTATAACTGTGCACTACGATATAGAGACCTACACGGACCCCGAAACAAAAGAGGTTATCCCGCATTTACTTTAAGTCAGACCATTTGTGACGAATGTATGAATGTTGAGTGTGATGAATGTCGCAAATGTGGTAAGTGGACAAAATTTTTTAAGGTGGTTAGCGGACTAGTTAAAAAAATGACTGTGTATATTCTTGCTCATAACGCTGTAAAATTTGATACACAATTCCTTTATAAGGAGCTGCTTGAGCACGAGTCCTCAGAAATATTCACGGGTGATCCCTTGAAAAGAGGAAACAAGCTTATACAGATGCAGATAAGAGGAAATGTTCAGTTTAAAGACACCCTGTTATTCACACCTTGTAAATTAGCTAAGCTACCCAAGGTGATGGGCGTAGATGCTGAAGTTTCAAAAGGTATTTCCCTGACACATTCCTCACTCACGACACTAGGCCCAGTCAACGCAGCCCTTACTGAACTAAATCAGGTAAATTATGCCGCTGGCCTATATATGCAAAGGAAACTGGTCCCAAATTTCATACCAAAGCCCCCCCAGTCAAAACCGCAAGTGCAAACCAAAACCTCCTCCCTGGAAAGTTAAATTAACTAACAACTTACACAAGCCAGGCGTGAACTGAACCAAATAAAACAATATTTCCAAACATCCCCGCCACAAGGAAAACTCAAAAAAACAAATTGGGTAAATAAAGAAAAAGTATAACTTCAGAGATAATCAACTACATGACAAGGCGCTGGAGTTGGAGGGAAAAATCCCAGCCACAGCCAATAGGATTAAGAATAAACAAACGCAGATTGACATGAAAACCACAACAAACAATTTTCATCCAACCCTAGGGGCTTTTACCAAAATCTCATTAGAGAGAGAATAGCAGTCCATGACCCACCAGATCAAACCCAGCTGGAGTCATACTGGAAGCCCCTCTTTGAAACCCCTGAACAGCATAACCCGGATGCTGACTGGATAGAGACCATCACGGCGACAAATTAGGGTAAACCAGAAATGGAGGAGTTAATAATAATGGAAGAGAAGGTAAGAAGGAAATTGGCAAAATTCTCCAACTTTAAAAAAACTTGGCCTAGATAAGCCCCTAAATTTCTGGCTGAAGCAGATCACGGCATTACACCATCATTACACTGCCGCCTTTCACAGAATTTTGCTGGGAGAAGAAGAAACACCAGAATGGCTTACAAGTGGAGATACAACCCTCATCCCCAAGACTTGCGAGACAAAACTCCCAAATAAATACCGCCCAATTTTCTGCCTCACTACCACCTATAAACTATTTACTGGCCTGATTGCTGACAGTATATATGAACATGGTATGCCACAGGGCTCAGTTCTGGGTCCACTGTTATTTTTATTATATATAAATGACCTTCCACGTTCATCTGATATACTGAACTTCATAATGTTTGCAGATGATACAACCGTGTCTTTTTCCTGCAAAGCTGTTAATTCAGCTAAGAATATATTTAATTCAGAATTCATCAGTGTAATGAAATGGTTGACCACCAATAAACTCTTCCTAAATACCAGTAAAACAAATTTCATGATTTTTACTAATAAAAGAAATGTATATCTTGGTGAACTTAATGTTAATGAAATCGCCATAAAGGAGTGTACTGTAACAAAATTTCTTGGTGTAATGCTAGATAATTTGCAGTGGAGTGATCATGTAAATTATATCCGAAAAAGATTTCAAGGAGCGTTGCTATAATGTTTAAACTTAGAAATGCAGTCCCTAAACAAGTTTTATTGACTCTTTATCATACTCTTGTTCTTCCTTATATAACGTACTGCACCCTTATTTGGGGAAACTCCGCTAACAACGCATTAAATGGTACCTTTGTCATCCAAAAACGAGCAATAAGGTTATCTGATGCTGATTTCCTTGATCACCCTAGTGCATTATTTAAAGAGCTAAACCTACTAAAGCTCAATGATATAAAGAAACTGGCACATTTTATTTTTATTTATAAGTGTAAGAACAAAATCATTAATTTACAATGGGTAAATAAATATTTTGTAACTCATCAAGAAATCCACTCGTATCAGACCAGAAATAAATCAAAGCTTGTTATACCTCAATTTAGATTGCCTTCATCTCAAAAACTACCCATTTTTATTGGATTAAAACTATGGAACGACTTAAATGCCGATGTAAAAAAATCATGTAAATGTAAATTTGTTTAAAACCAAATTAAAATCCCGATTAATAATGGCATACTAACAAAAATCTAGGATTAATGTCCATTACTTTGTTTACTAATTATTAATTTCAAGTGTGTAATCTAGTATTAAAAACACATTTCTTGGGATTGTTCAGTTCTTATCTCTCATGTATAATATTGGTTTCTTTGTATGGTACTGGTATAGTGCCTTCAATGGTGACCTTGCATTTGTTTTGGGACTACCACCCCCTAAGCACTACTTTAACCCTTTAACTCCGAACTTTTTTGTACGGTTGAGTTTTTGTACGGTTGGTTTAATGAAGATAATCCTTACAATATAGCGTATGAATGTGAACGTTATTGTGTGAATGACGTACGCGTACTTAGAGTATGCTTCCAAGTCTTTAGAAGGATGTATGTACATAACGCATTTCAACTGTGATCCGTTACAAGAAGCATCATTGTGTTTTGCCGTATTCAAGAATAATTTCATGCCTACAAACACACTTGCCGTCATTCCCCGAAACGTTCCGCGCAGTTATGGGTATAAGGCTATTTACTGGCTTACTCGCATACAGCAGCAGACAGGTGTGTGTGTGTGGTGTGTGTGTGTGTGTAGAGCGCGCTCGCAACACGGGAGAAGTGGCAATCAAGATCAGTGGCCGTGTTATTTGGGTGGATGGTCTAAGTGAGGACCCCACTGGTGATAAGTTAGTGTACTCCTTTAACGGCTGCTGGTGGCATGGATGCCCAAGTCCTGAGTATGGAGTTACAAGGGATGTCCATGGGAGATCTCCTGCCGATAGTCTCGCATGGACCCGTACCCGCGACCAGCTTCTAAGCTCACAAGTGTGTGTGATAAAACATTAAAACCGATATTATTTCATGTATCGCAGATGAAAAAATTCTCTAAACACCTACTCAATATAATGGGATACAGTTTTAAATATATGGATGATTTACCAGTACGCCTCGATTCTTCCATGTTGGAAAAATCTCGTACACGAATCTGTGCTACTAACGCTTCGCAGCGTTCATGACGCATCCCATGTGACTCATTCCCCCCATACCTCCCACTTCCCCAACCACCCCGCATCGCCTAATCCCACCCTGAACTCAACGCCTCACAACCGCTTCAGAGATTGACCCGATAGGACGTGCTCTCCTCATAGAGTCGATAGAAAACTATTAAAAGATGGAGCTTCCGTTGAGCAGTATCCTCAATGCAGTATATGACGTGTCTGTGTTGAAGTCTGTGCGTGTATTCAGGAGTAATACCGGTGCTATTAATTATGTACTTGAAACGAAATGTAGACATTTAAACTCTGGTAAATGCAATGTTATTTATTTAAGTGTTGAAGAGATGAACAGAATCTTCGTGGTGGTTGAGAAGAGGGGTGGGGCGGGTTATAAAATACCTGTAGGTGTAGGCACAAAAAGAGAACAGATTAGTGATACATCCTCATACGCCATTATTTGCACGTTGTGCAGAAATCGTGATACAAACCAACCATGCGTTGATATACGGTTGATTTGGAAGAATACTGTTGACAATAGCGCCCTTATCCCTACACGAAACCGTTTCATTCTCAACAGAATGTTTGAAGTCGTCGGTTTCCGTAAACTAAAACCTCTATTAGACGCTTGTGCTGCCGATATGCGTTATTTTGAAAGGGTACTTGAATACACATACAATGCTCTGCTCGATGATTTTACCAAGTGTCGGGAAGAACAAGGCGAGAATGGTTTGGAACTGGAGACGTATTTAAAAGGCACAGCCTCCTCGAAATAGCATCAACTTTGGTACAAAAGACTAGAACGGTACAAGCCTGGTCTCACCTTCACTGTTCACCCTGAAGAATTATATCTTTATATAAGACGCAGCTGTCGGCACGACAGGAAGGACAGAAGGATACTTCAATTGCCGGTATGAGATGTGAAGGTTTTACAGTTGAAAAGGCCAGCGAGGGAAGATCAAGTGCACGTTTGGAAAGGATAGTTTATAAACTTGAATTTAACGATGATGTAGAAGCGATGTAATCTTTGAGCGTGCCTTTGATTGTATTCTAACCGTGTTTAAAGAGCGTGGCAGTTTTACTCGAAATTGTAAAGTGGGTACAAAATAGTGTTAAACGACCTGAAAACACTTTATATTGAATATAGGACTCTGCATACTTTGAGTGGTAACTAATGTTAAATCGTATTTATTGTGTAGTACAAAGCAACGAGGCTGTAAATGTGACGGCGATAACGTGTGAGTTTACAATTTTACTTAAGCGTGGTAGAAACTGACATTGAAGTTTGTGTCCCCAATTTGTACCTGATGTGTGTATATATATATATATATATATATATATTAAATAGGTCTTGTATATTCTGATTTTGGTGTATGTACGATTCTTCTCTAACGGGCATATTGTTAATTTAGCTCGTCTTTACTGAGTGGTTTATTTTATGGCTGATACATGAATATTTTAAATAAAACAGAGCGATATGATTGTGTTTTAATTCTCCTTTACACTGTCTCAAAAAACTGTTGTTTTATCTCAGTATATATATATATATATTATATATATATATATATATATTAACGTCAAAAACAGTATTCACTTCAAGCCAGAAAATAAAAAAGTACATGGAACTATCCCAATATATACATGTATACTATATAGCGCTCTAAGTGGCAGTTCAGTATATATATATATATATGTGTGTGTGCGTGTGTGTGTGTGTGTGTGTGTGTGCGTGCGTGTGCACATGCTCCTAAGCTAACGAGAATTCTCCTTGGCTTTAGGAACTATCCCCCCTTTGAGGGACACTAAGTCAGTACGAATAGTTGTGGTTCCTGACTGATAGCCAACTGTCACAGGCCCCCGTAGTTTACTTCAAGAAGTCGTGGTGATAGGACGTTAGTTATTCAGTTATTCAGTATATATATATATATATATATATATATATATATATATATATATATATGTTTTGGAATACAGCCCTTCGTGCTTAGATCCCCAGCCGCTCAGCCAACCAACTGTCAGGCGAGTCAAAAGCTACACACACAAACATACATACATACATACAGGCTCGCTCTCTCTCTCTCTCTTTCTCTTCTCAACAAATACTTGCGCTTTATTACCCTTTAAATACATACACAGAAACATACATACATACATGTTAGGTTAGGTTCTGTCTCTCTTCTTCTCCCTCTCTCCTTACATACAGACTCTCTCTCTCTCTCTCCTCCTTTGAGGGGGCTATTTCTTCCTTCTTCTTCTACTACTCCCTTTGGGGATGGGACCATCCCCAACTCCCACTCTACATTTTTTAATATGAAATTTAGCGGCCACCTCCCCCTCTTTACTCCCACTCGGCATTTTTTCAGTACCCCTACCCCCTTCCCCACTCACCCCTATTCCCCCTTTTCCCCATTCACCCCTATTCCCTTTTCCCCACTCTACATTTTTGCCATCATACTACTGAAGTTCACCTTTGAAAAAGAGAATGACGGCTGCCTCTCTTTTCTGGATCTAAAAATTTGGAGATGCATGAATCAATTCAAATTTGAAGTTTTCTGTAAGCCTTCTAATAATAACTCTTATGTGCATTTTTATTCTGACCATCATCCCTCGATAAAATCTACTTTTTCTTCTATGTTTCTTAGACCATTGAGAGTTGTCAATCCTGAATTTTTAGATTCCAAGTTATGCAATATCATGACTATCGGTACTAAATTATGTTATCCAATTCCATTTCCAGATAGCTGTATTCAGAAAGCTAAGAATAAGTATTATAATAGTGTAATTGTAAATGAATTTGATCATAAAAATATCCTCAGCCTACCTTACCATGTAAATTTGAAATATCTTCCGACCTTACTTAAAACAATTTGTATGAACGTAGTCTTTAAGTATAATAATGCAGTTAAATCTTGCTCAATAAAGAATATCCCGGATAATGCGGTTGGTTGTGTGTATTCGATCGAATGTACACAATGGAATTCAGTTTATATAGGTCAAACGGGAAAAACTGTAGATATCAGGGCAAAACAGCATAAATATGCGTGTAGAACAGTAAATAATTCTAATGTATTGCTTAACTATATATAAAGATGTAATTATAGTATCAAGTGGGACGGTTCTAAAGCGCTTGTTAAAATCATAGATACAATTGAAAGGAATATTGTAGAATGTGCATTCATCCATTTTAAAAATAATTTCAATAACAGTGCGGGAATGTATAAAATTGACAATATCTTGTTAAAATGTCTTTTGCCTTTAATCAACGCTTGTTAATCATGTGCTAATATCTTTTATTTCTCTGTTCCGTTGTACATTTGTATATTTTGTCATCTCGCCTTTTCCCTTCATTCCGTGACGAGGTTTACTGCTGAATACACGAAAGACCTTGGAATAATTTTTTTCTTTTTTCCTTGTGGGTTTGCATCATTCATTCATGTCACGTGCTTAATTGTGAAATTCATCCCATATATATATATACACATATATACTGTATTATATATATATATATATATATATATATATATTGGGGGGTGATTTTGGGGGTGATATCGCGTAAAAAAGTTAATACAACATAGGTGCTATTTCTAACCGTTGCGGAGCGGAGCTACGGTCGTTTCAAACTGTGCAAACAACAAATCCCTACTTGTGTGTAATTCGATAGATGGCAGCACTGGTGGTAGTTTCGGTTAACGAAGTTACCACTACTAATTCTCAGTTTTTTCTTTCAGTTGGTTTTGATCTGTGGTACGAGATACTGTGTTGCACTAAGGTGAAGAATCAAAATGAATCAACAGTTCACACCCACTGAATACGCTGATATCCATTTCATTTATGGATTCTGTGATGGTAACGGCAGAGCGGCAGTTGAGGAATATCGAAGACGTTTTCCGAACAGCCGAATACCGAACAGACAAGTGTTTAGTGACACACACCAGAGATTAAAGGAAACAGGGACAATTGTTCCACGTAACCAAGAACATGTAGCACGACGGCCCGTTGCTGTGGAGGCGCGTATACTGGACCTAGTCCAACGTACCCCAACTACCAGTGTTCGAAAGATTTCTAGACGAATTGGTGAATCCACATGGCGTGTACGGCGAATCATACATGATGAGGGTTTATATCCCTATCATTTGCAACGTGTGCAAGCTCTTCAGCCGGATGATTACGATAAACGTGTTCAATTTCGCCAGTGGATGGTTATGCAAGGAAACTTTCAACATCGATTCTCGATGAATGTTTGGTGCGGTGTAATTGGAGATCGGCTGATTGGACCGTTCTATTTCGAACATCGATTAACTGCTGATATTTATCTGAACTTCCTGACGAACAAATTGACACTTTTGATGGAGGACATGCCCTGGGAGACAAGGTGCAGGATGTTCTTTCAGCACGATGGGGCGCCACCACATTTTGGTCGTCATATTACGGATTACTTGGATCAGCGGTACGGGGAATCGTTGGATTAGTCGTGCTGGTCCAATATCGTGGCCCCCGAGATCTCCGGACCTAACCCCGTTAGATTTCTTTTTATGGGGCCTTATGAAAGAAATGGTCTACAAGACCAAAGTACAAACGAGAGAGGAACTCTTGCGTCGGATTATGGATGCTGCTGCTTACATACGAGAACACCCCGAAATGATTCAATGGGCAGTAGACTCTTGTTTGGAACGAGCAAGGCTGTGCATTGAAAACCGAGGCGGACATTTTGAACATTTATAAGGTGTATCTCATAAAATGTAGCAATAAATACATAGATTAATACTCTCGTTTATTTTTTCCGTGCACCTTAAAACGTCCGTAGTCTGCAACGGTTGGAAATAGCACCAATGTTGTATTAGCGTTTTTACTTGATCTCACTCCCCACCCAAAAAAAGTATGGCAGACCGGTTATGAAACACCCTGCGTGTATATATATGTATGTATAATCATCGATCCAGTTATACAGGGTGTCCCTAAAGTCTGGACACATAGGAAATATCACTAACTATAACTAACTATATGTTATTATTATTATTATTATTATTATTATTATTATTATTATTATCTTAAATTCATGCAACTGAGGCCTAAGGTAGGCCCACATCGAATCAGCAACCCTGAGGTAGGACCAAATAGGACCTCCAAGTCCATAACTTATGGACTTGGAGGTCCTATTTGGTCCTACCTCAGGGTTGCTGATTCGATGTGGGCCTACCTTAGGCCTCAGTTGCATGAATTTAAGATAATAATAATAATAATAATAATAATAATAATAATAACATATAGTTAGTTATAGTTAGTGATATTTCCTATGTGTCCAGACTTTAGGGACACCCTGTAGTTTAAGTGGAAGTATGAAGAGCTGATCATCATTTTACATAGAACACCATTCTGCCCATAATATCATATATATATATACACGCTCGTATTACTTTATGCGTTTTACCTAATCAATACTTCCCATTTCCTTATGATGTCACGGTTCCCTAATTCTCTTCTTGGATTTACCTTTGTTATTTATACATCACTCATCTTCAAAGGAGTTATAATTTTAAAGTCACTAAACAAATGTTATTGATTTCCAAGAATAAGGTCCAGTTCATCTTAGTTCCATTATTTGATTTAATTCCAGTTCAACTTTATTCCAACCTGTTCAAATTCAATTTTATGCTAGTACCCCTTAATTCCAGTGTATTCTTTTGAATTCAAGTATCTACAATTTTTAAATTACAGAGCTTACATATACATTTAACCTAACTAATCATATTCCTAGAGAAGGGGGTCTAACTAGACATTTGCAAATTATTCGACTTAATTCCACTATGTCCGATTTACTTCCAGTATGCGAGATTCGACTTATTTCCACTTCAACCTTATTCCAGTTTAATTTTTGGGGTTCGATTTTATTCCATTGGATCTACTTCAGCTTTCCCTTGATCTTATTTAATCCATTTTCACTTCACCCTCATATGAACTTCACACGCACTGCGATACATACATTGACACAATTGTATGTTTTATCAATAATAGAAAACCCGTCTATTCCCTCATTTGCATTGATCTTATCTTAGATACGGGATTTGTATTAACATTTGCTTCGTTTACATCGTTCATTTCAACATTTCTTCTGAATATTTTCTTTGTGTTCTTTGCCTCTTATCAACTTACCAGATTAACACTTCTATTAATCATATTTAGTGTTGTGCAGTATTAGTTTTAATAGTATTATTTTTAAGTGTTAGTTTTATTAGTTTTTGTTGTATTCGTTTCAGTTATTTCGTCACTTATTTCTCTTTACATTATATTGATTATTATTATTATTATTATTATTATTATATTATAGTAATAAAAACTTGTAATTATACTTTCATTTTAAACTTAATTATTATTTATAAATTGCCTTTAGAGATATAAAAATATTTTAAGTTTTAATTCTGCTCCCATTAAAGTTAATAACACACACTACACCACTACACCCCATTCTAATTTAAGGATACTTTCTTTTTTCTTAATCATTTGGCTGTCAACAGAGCAATTTGAGTATAAATATGTTTAGTATTTGGTGCATTATGTACAGTAGTATAATTTTAGTAAGTCTTTTGTTCTCCTTTCTCATTTTATTATTTACTCTCTGTTTAACTTCATTAATGCACCCTTTTTATTATTTGCTTACTATTTACAGCTTCACTCGGAGGAAATTCGATTTTTATTTTAATTTCCACATAACATCTATGGCACTAATGGTGGAAAACCGACCCATAACTGTATACGAACAATGAAACATATTAAAAAATCTGCACCTTCAGTTGAATATATATATAACCTTTGGTTAGCTTCCGCCCGAATTGTTCATTCTGACGAAGGTCAAGCTTTTCACTCCACCTTAGACCTATAGTTTAACGTGGAATCCGAACCACGCCCTACCAGCAGCACAGCGTCTTAACCACTAGGCCACCCAGGGTACCCATTTATCTATCAACCACTTTCTTTATTGTGTGGAAGGATGAACAGCTGGGTTTGCTGCGCGCTGGTTGCCGTCACCGGATTTCGATCCCGGGGCCGATGGATTCGTAGTCATCGACGCTGACCACCGAGGCGCATATAAATAATATATATATATATATATATATATATATATATATAGTGGCGCTCATAAGTATTCGTGCAAAAAAATATTTTGGTATATTTGTCCTTATTTTTATACCACTTATAGCAGTTATGAAAAGTTTACCGTTAATTTGGAAAAATTTAACAAATGAAAATATTAGTTTAATTCCAATATATAATCAAAGAATTTGAAGAAAATAAAAAAGTCAAAATGCAAAAGTTTTCGTACATTTAATTACAAAATTATTTAATACCGGGTGTACATAAAGTCAGGATCTATTTTTGTGAAGCACTTGGAAATTATATGGAATTCAATCATAAAATGATAAAGTGGTAACATTTATTAAATAATTAAGAGTAGGATTCGACGTGACGCCCATCAGTATCCCTGCACAGCTCAAATCGTTCCGCAGCATTTCTAAACACATTCTGGAGCATTTGCGGGGTTATGTTATCTGCAGCAGTTCGTATACGTGTACGTAAGTTTTCAAGACTCGTAATCTTCGTCTGATAGACGTGCGATTTGATAAAGCCCCATGCAAAGAAATCTAAAGGGGTTAAATCTGGTGATCTCGCTGGCCAAGGTCTGTTGCTTCCGCGTCCGATCCAGCGATTTGGAAAACGTCCATTTAGATAATCCTGAACAATTTTGGCATAGTGACAAGGAGCACCATCATGTTGATAGACGACGGTACTAACAATCCTATCCCCGTCGTCTATCAACATGATGGTGCTCCTTATCACTATGCCAAAATTTTTCAGGATTATCTAAATGGACGTTTTCCAAATCGCTGGATCGGACGCGGAAGCAACAGACCTTGGCCAGCGAGATCACCAGATTTAACCCCTTTAGATTTCTTTGCATGGGGCTTTATCAAATCGCACGTCTATCAGACGAAGATTACGAGTCTTGAAAACTTACGTACACGTATACGAACTGCTGCAGATAACATAACCCCGCAAATGCTCCAGAATGTGTTTAGAAATGCTGCGGAACGATTTGAGCTGTGCAGGGATACTGATGGGCGTCACGTCGAATCCTACTCTTAATTATTTAATAAATGTTACCACTTTATCATTTTATGATTGAATTCCATATAATTTCCAAGTGCTTCACAAAAATAGATCCTGACTTTATGTACACCCTGTACTTTGTTTGTCCAGGTTTTGCTTGAATGACTTCAATAATTCGTCTTGGGTATTTTTCTATAAAGTTTCGACATCTCTCAGTAGAGGTTTTAGCTCATTCTTCTAAAGAAAATTGTTGCAATTCATTTAGATTCGAAGGGCTTCTTTTGTGGGCAGCTTTTTTCAAGTCAAACCATAAATTCTCGATTAATTAAATTGAGATCTGGGTTTTGACTGGGCCACTCCAGAAGCTCAAAATTCTTTTTTTGAAACCTTTTGTTGATGCTCCTACTTTTATATTTTGAATCACTAGCTTGTTGCTGTACCCAAATGCGACCAATTTGTAACTCCAGAAATGAAGGCAATACATTTCCTCCTAAAATTTCTTGATATTTCTTCGAATTCAAGATTTCATTGATGACAAGCTTTTCTTGACCAGAAGCACTAAATCATCCCCAAAGAAGCAAACTACCACCATCATGTTTAACTGTAGGGAGGATTTTTTTCCTCGAATGCAGTATTTGATTTTCGCCAAACATATCGTTGCTCGTTGTTCCAGAAGAATTAAATTTTGGTCCCGTCTATCGAGAGAAATTTCTTCCAGAATGCAAATTCATCGTTTTGATGATCATTGGCGTACTTTAAACGAGCTTCTTTGTGCACTTTTCAAAGCAGAGGTTTTCTTCGTGCAACTCTTCCATGCAGACCATTCTTTCTCAGTGTACGACGTACTGTTTGGCAAATATCACCTGCAGTCACTCATGGATTTGCAGCAGCCATTCTTTCAATCCGTGTAGTTGGTTGTACGTTCTGAAATCTTGCAAGGTTGTCCAAACCTTGATAGAGTATTGATTGTTCCAAAGCCTTTCCATATTTTTATAACTGCAGCAACCTTCGTAAATAACATTTGAAGTTCTCCTATTTTCCTATAACTCTTTCCAGACTCGTGTACAATAACAGATCTCTTAAGATTTGTAGACAGCTCTTTACGACCCATTGCTTACTAATGGCTTGTACAGTCATCCGTTTTCCATGAAAATTTACAGAGAAAATTCTAGATTTCAGAATTGCTAACAGTCTCTAATCAATAAACAGGCAACTACTGATAAAATTTTAAATTCTTGACGCTTAAGGAGGACACACAAAGTATTTTGTAAATAATTTTTAAATAAATGTATGAAAACTTTTGCAGTTTAATTTGTTTCTTATTTTCCTCCAGTTCTTTGATGTTTTACATTAACATGTTCGAGTTAAACTAATGTTTGTATTTGTTTAATTTTTCCAAACGCACGGTAAACTTTTCATAATTATTCTATGCATGGTACAAAAGGACAAATATAACTGAAATATTTCTCTGTGCATATAATTATGATTGTCACTGTATAATATATATATATATATATATATATATATATATATATATATATATACACATGCGCACACACACACGCACACATATATATATATATATATATATATATATATATATATATATATATATAAATGAACGTACGATGGCGATTATGGCAACTGAACAATTAAAGCCGCGAAAGTAAATTATATGTATATAGGCCTATGTATATACACACGATATGAATTTCACAATTAAACACGTGAAATAAATAAATGATGCACACCCACAAGGAAAGATGAAAAGCGATTCCAAGACCTTCCGTGCATATACTCGCGGTTGCTGGTATACGAGCCCAAAACTCCAACACTCAACCTTTCCGAAGGACCAAAAAATCTTCCTTCAAAAACGAGTAAATTACAGCCCGATTTTAATATACCCTTGGAACTCATTTATTATTGGAAAGAAGCCGTCACGGTGAGTTACTAAAAGGACATTACAAATATGTCGAATGTAAGATTTTATAACAGAATTACGCTTATTTTTAACCCTCTACCTCTACAATATGGTGATAATTTTTAAAATGTGTGCTTAGATCTTCTGATGATAACTCGCTCAAATAAACATCTGTGAATGAAAAATAAATAATAGTTATTATCTCGTTATGTTGACATCATGCACTAATGAACAGTTATTATAAGGACTTGTTTCTTTTCCCGTACATGCAATGAATAAATGAATACACAATGCGGAGGTTGCAGAAGACCCTTCTCTGTCTATAAGTGCATACACTGAAGTTAACAATGCATTTAGGCGGCAATTACAGTTGACGGACATAAACTCACAACCCGCTGTCAGCTTCAAAATTAAAGTATTTACTATTTAGTAATGTTCCAAAAGCAACAACAGGATATACAATGAACGGGAATGGGTTGTAGACATTCGAAAATCGTAAAATTAGTCCATTAATTAATGTCCTACAAAGAAAAATTACTAATCAGTAATTTTTTATTTAACTTTTTCGATGAACTTCTTTCTGCCACTGTACATGTACGCCTCCTGTTTAGTATCCCGTCATGGAAGTAGACATAATGAATGTCGGTTTTATTCTTAGGTGACTTTATACACGCACACTCGGAGAAAAGTGTTTGAAGGTTAAAAGTTTTAAAATCAGAACAAATAAACATCTTTTAGATAATGAATAATATAGTCTGACTATATAAATTATGAACTATATTTTGTAATAACAAGTTTATGCGGATTTTAAGAAAGCTGCTTTCGTTCTTAAAAACCTTTCTCTCATTGCGCAACCAAAATCCCACAATGTAATTTAAATAAAATAAGTTTCTTTTTCGAATATATACGAGGGCCACTCAATATATTTTTCCCCACCTTTTTTTTTCTTTCCAAGTTTCCTTGTAAGTTCCAGAAATTTTGTACGCAAGTAATTAAATACCTTTTTTACAAGATTTTATTTTTCCACATAGTCTCCATCCTTTTCTCCGGCTTTCTTCCACCTCAGTCCGCTGAGTTCCGCTGGAGTCACCTCTTAACCTCCTCAACAACCTCATCGTCACTCTGAAACTTTCTTCCACGAATAACAACATCCTTCATTGGCCCAAACAAATGGAAGTCTGAAGGTGCCAGATTCGGGATGTATGGAGGGTGGGGTAACACAATCAAGCGCATTTTTGTGATGGCCTCTCTTGTTTGCAAACAGTTGTGGGGTGTTGCGTTATCGTGCAAAAGAAGGACGTCTTCCAGTTTTCTCTCCGGTCGAACTCGCTTTATACGTCTCTGGGGTCTCTGTAGGGTAGCAATATATGCCTCTGAGTTGATTGTTTGTCCTTTCTTCATAATGTCCACCAGAATCACCCCTTTCATGTCCTAGAAGACGGTGGCCATAACCTTTCCTGCAGAGGGAGCCATTTTGAACTTTTTCTTGCGTGGGGAGTCTGCGTTATGCTACTCCATAAATTGGCGTTTTGTTTCAGGTTCAAAGTGATGTACACAAGTCTCATCCCCAGTCACAATTCATGAAAGGAAGTCATTCCCTTCTGTCTCGTATCGAACTAACGAGTGAGAAGCAATTTCTTTTCTTTGGGCTTTGTGATCTTCAGTCAGTTCGCAATTAACAAACCGTGACTTTTGAGTATCCCTGTTACTGAATTATTGTATTCACACTTCCTTCACTAATTCTTAGCTCCAGTGATAGCTCCTCGTATGTGACGCGTCGATTTGATCGAATGATACTGTTAGCACGTTGCACAGTGTGAGATGTCACACCCGATGCCGGGCGACCGCTGCGTGGCTCATCATCGAGGCTGGCTCTCCCTCTCTCCGATGATCTCACACGTTTAGACCAGAATCCAACTGTGCTTCGATCAACAACAGCATCTCCGTGAACGTTTTGTAGACGTTTGTGAATATTTCCAACTGTTTCCTTCTCTGTACTTAAGAACTCGATAACAGCTCTCTGTTTACGACGCACATCACTGTCAGACGCCATTTTCGAAACTGCGTTAACCGTCGGTTTTATACAATGGCGTTTAAAAGCAGTTTTATAGAAGGAGGGGAGATTCAAACTGGAAAAATCTGGTTGTGTGAAGCGCAGAAAGTTCAAACTTACGGCCCAAAAGACATTTCAGCCCCATAGCCTAATATGTAGTAGTTCCGTAGGTTAGTCTCTCTTCTCACGAAAGTCAAGCTGGTGACCCCGCCTCTCGGCTTGGCTTGGTGTTGGAGCGAGTTACACCCTTGCGCTCTCCACCGCACATAGCCAGGTACACCCGGCTGGTACCGTCCTGAGCCAGGCATCTAGTCTTCTTTTGAAGACTTCAACTTTGATCCCTGTCACGTTCCTGAGGTCCTTTGGAAGCTGGTTAGAAATTCTTGGCCCACTGACAACTAAGCTGTTTTCTTTCAGTGTTGAGGAGATCCCTTGTCGGGCCTTTAATTTGGGAACACTACACATTCTGCCTTTCCTATTTTCCAGTGTTGTTTGGATGGTAATTGGATTTAGTTTGAGGTTCGGTACCAGTTTTTCGATCATTTTCTATGTATATGGTGTACTTCTCTCTTCTTCTTTCTAGAGAGTACAGATTTAGTTTACTTAGTCTTTCCCAGTAGTTGAGTTCTTTGCAGCCATCGATCTTGGCTGTGAAATGTCTGTGAATATATTCTAGTTTATTAATTTCTTCCTTCTTGTATGGGGACGTCAAGACTGAGCAGTATTCAAGTTTTGGTGTGATCATTGTTTTCAGCAGAGGAATCATTACTGTCTTGTCTCTTCTTTTAAAGATTCTTAGTACCTGTTCCGCGACTCTTTTTGCTGTGTTTGTCGCTATCTGCTTTTGTGTCTCGAATTTCGCATCATCGGTCATTATAACACTCACATCTATCGCTTTCGTGCTTCGCTGATTTTTCTGCTGATCTTTGTATCGTCTGCAAAGGATGTTACTATACTATTGCTGTTTACTTCATTATCTATATCTATTAGCATGATAATGAAAAGGAGCAAAGGATGTTATAGCACGCGACAGAAAAATGAAAAATGAAATTAAAAGAATACAGCCTGCGATTTATGAAACACATCTACAAATAACACTGTATATAGGGGCAATGTTTGCTCTTTTCAAGATACTCGGTATTTCCCCAGAGTCGAGGGATGTTCTCCATATCCAGTTACATGGGTGTGGCTATTTCATTTTTGCAGTTTTTAATCAGCAACGCATTCCCTTTGTCCTGACCTGCAGCTGAGTGTGATTTCATTTGTCCTAAGCTCGCACTATATCTTCTGGGATAAAATCAAAATCTGTTATATAATCTCTTTGCAATTTCTCTTCAAAGAATGTATCTATGTCGGGTATCGCTTTGTCATTTTTGGGGTACTGAAGACTCATTCATACTGGGTTCTCAATGTTTCAAATATTTCTTTTAAGTCGTCGGTTAGTTCATTATTCCCTTTCCTTGAGGGACCGATAGTGGCACGTGTTTTTTTTTTCTTTTCGCATAGCTATAGGAGTATTTTGGATTATCCTTATTACTTTTACCGCCTTTTCCTCTTCCCTCTCTGTTTGGCCTTGAATCAGGGCTTGTATTTCCCTATAGATACTCTCCAATTTTTCTTGTATTACTTTCCTGGTATTGTTGCCTCTGCAATTAACCATCTTTTCTGCTACTCTCTTTCTTATGCGGAAAATCGTTCGTTTTCGCCTCTCGAACCAGTTCCTCTTTCCTTTTGGCTGTGCTTTCGGAGCATTTTATTTGTACCCAAACGCCTTTCCCACCGCAGTGAGGTCGCGTCAGGAACAGGCAGGAAGTACCTCAATCGCTCACATTCACTGCATCAGGGGTCAAGACAATAATGCACCTGCCTCAGGGCAACATTATCCACAGCCCAGCTCCGCAGACTACTCCACGGGTTACCCAGACCGCTTCATACATTCTGAGGCGGCACATTGTCAGCCCGTCGCCCCCTATATACCACATTGCTCCACTTTTTTCTATCTCCCAGACGTCCAGGCGCTGCTGACCCAAAACTTCCTTCATCCCATCCTTCCATCTCCTCCTCGATCTACTCCTTCCCCTTTCCCCCTCCACCTCCGACACATAAATCCTCCTTAGCATCCTCTCCTCACTCATCCTCTCCATATGCCCAAACCATTTTAAGTCCCCCTCATCTGCTCTTCCCACAAGACTCCTTCGACTCCTACACCTCTCACGGATAACAATGTTTCTCACATGATCAATCCGCCTCACCCCACAAATCGTCCTCAAGCATTTCACTTCCAGTACATCCACCCTTTTCCTTTCTTCGCATTCGCCACTCAAGCTTCACATTCATACAACACTGTTGGCACAACTATACCTTCATACATACCCATCTTCGCACCCATAGACACTGAGCTCTCCTTCCAAACACTTCTTAGGGCACTCAGTACCTTTGCCCCTTCTTCCACCCTGTGACTCACCGCTGCCCCCATAGTCCCATTCCTCGCCATATCCACTCCTAAGTACCTGAAATATACCACTTCCTCCATTTCCTCACCATACAAACTTACACTCAGTCACTCACGAACCTCCCTTTTACAGCACCACATAACCTCACTCTTATTCACATTTACTCTTATCTTCCTTCTTTCACACACCCTCCCGAACTCACTTACCAGTCTCTGTAGCTTTTCTCTCGAGTCGACGACCAGAGCCGTATCATCCGCATACAACAACTGATTCACTTCCCAAGAATCTCCCCCGCAAAATGCTTCACCCCCGCTCCCCTCCCCATGACCATTGCATTCACCTTTCACTACCCGATCTATAAACACATTAAACAACCATGGAGACATCACACACCCCTGCCGTAGGCCCACTTTCACCGGAAACCACTCACCCTCCTCTCTTCCCCCACACGCACATATGCTCTACTCTCTCGGTAAAAACTTTTCACCGCATTTAGCGACGAGCCATGCACCCCATACAGCTGCAGAATTTGCCACAACACCTTTCTATCAACCCCATCATACCCTTTTTCAAGATCCATGAACGCCACATACAACTCCCTTTCTTTCTCCAAGTATTTCTCACATAACATCTTCAACCCAAACACCTTTCCGCACACCCTCTACCTCTTCTAAAACCCCCTTGCTCCTCCCCAATCTGTTGCTCCGTACATCCCACCACCCTTTCAATCACCACTCTCCCATACACCTTACCTGGCATACTCAACAGACCAATTCCTCTACAATTCGAGAAAACATTTTTGTCCCCCCTGCCTTTATAAAGGGGGACGATACATGCACTCCGCCAGTCTTGAGGCAGCTCGCCTTTGTCCATACACACATTAAATACGCACCAACCAATCAACACTACATTTACCGCCTTTTTTCAAGAGTTCTACAGCGATCCCATCCAATCCTACCGCTTTTCCACCTTTCATCCTGCCTAGGGCCTCCACCACCACCATCTACGGACCAACCCATTCGCCACAACTCTCATACTCTGAACCCCCTCTCTACCCAAACATACAACATCTACTTCCCAATCTCCCGACACGTTCAACAGTCCCTCAAAATACTCACGTCACCTTGTCTTCACATCTTCTCTATCTACCAACACTTCTCCATCGGCTCTTTTCACAGTCATGCTCATCTGCCCTCTCATTTTTCTCACACTACACTTCTCTCCAAAACATCTTATTCTCCCTGAAATCTTCTGATACTCTCATACCCCATCTCTCATTTGCTTTCTCTCCCAGCAATCGCACTTTTCTCTTTACTTCTTGCCTCTTCCTCTTATACTCCTCCCAATCACCCACACCGCTGCTCTGCAAGTACCGAGCATATACTTCCCTCTTTTGCTTCACCAACATTTCAGCCTCGACATTTGACCATTCAGTACCCCGTCGTTTATGTCCAACCCTAATCTTCCGTACACAACACACTTCAGTCGCACACTTCAGCACCGCTTCACTAAATATCTGCCACTCTTCTTCCACACCCCTTTTTTCACTCTTTCCCACCCTGCACCATTCCTCATTCAGTCTCTCCTGATACATCCATTCACAATCACTTTTCCTCACTTCACTCACCGTCACTGCCTTTCTCACAGGCACACTTACTCCTCTACCCTCTTAATCCACGCCCACCACAAACCTTCACTTTCGCCTCCACCAAGAAGAGGTCAGACATTCCACCTGCCACTCCTCTCAACACATTCATATTTAACAACCTCCCCCTAGCATATCTCGTCATCAACACATACTCCATTAGTGCCCTATCGCCTCGAACACCACTCATCAACGTGTACTTATGTACAGTTGCGCTCATTATTCGGAGGACACTCTTGAGAACAGATAGCGACACCTGGCATATATTTATTGTGTGTACTACAAACGGTTGTAACATTTTATGAATGAATCTGGGGTTTAGCGCTGATTGGTTAGTTGACTCATTGCCAAATGTTTTTAGAATATCATTATTTCCATTCATCACTCTGGTTTACATATTACTAAGGAAACATAAATGAATAATTAAATATAAATTCAAGAAGAGAATATATTAAATGCAAAAAACTTCACTTTTTTCTACGTGAAGGTCAAAATATGAAAATAAAAACCCACTCTAATAGACAGAGTTTATTTCCACAACAGTTTCGACGCCCACTGGCATCCTCCTCGGGTGGATACAGAAAAACGAATGAACCAAAACAAGAGGGAAAAACAGTCCATGGACCGACCGTTAAGAAATTCGCACCTAGGTTAGATCCCATTCTCCCGACACCGGAAGGGCATTTTCATTAAGTATATTCGCACAAATTTAAAACTATCGTCCTGTTCTAAACATACAGATTCTATTTTTTATTTTTTTTTTTACATAATTATTACATTTATTATTAAATTTATTACATTTAATATTGCATAATTATTTATTACAGAAATTATAAATCTATTATTACATTGGTTATTACATTGTTGTTTATTATACAGAACTTATAAACCGAAAAACGAATGAAAAAGGCGATTAGGAAACAATCCAGAGACCATTGAGAAATTCGCACCTCGGTTAGATACCGTTCTCCCGACACCGGAAGGGCATTTTATTACAGGGTCCCGCTTATAAGAACATTCGCACAAATTAAAACTATCTTCTTGTTCTATACATACAGATTCTAATATTTTGACATAATTACTGCATTTATTATTGCATTTACATTTTTTTTTTAACATTTATTATTATTACCTTTACCCTAATTATTAAATTTATAATATTACCTTTATTATTACATCTGTTGCATTTATATTTATTTCCACATTTATTACTTCCATTATTACATTTACTAAAAGCGAGTAAGGAAACAATCCAGAGACCTTTAAGAAATTCACACTTAGGTTAGGTCTCTGGATTGTTTCCTTACTCGCTTTTAGTAAATGTAATAATGGAAGTAATAAATGTGGAAATAAATATAAATGCAACAGATGTAATAATAAAGGTAATATTATAAATTTAATAATTACGGTAAAGGTAATAATAATAAATGTTAAAAAAAAAAATGTAAATGCAATAATAAATGCAGTAATTATGTCAAAATATTAGAATCTGTATGTATAGAACAAGAAGATAGTTTTAATTTGTGCGAATGTTCTTATAAGCGGGACCCTGTAATAAAATGCCCTTCCGGTGTCGGGAGAACGGTATCTAACCTAGGTGCGAATTTCTCAATGGTCTCTGGATTGTTTCCTAATCGCCTTTTTCATTCGTTTTTCGGTTTATAAGTTCTGTATAATAAACAACAATGTAATAACCAATGTAATAATAGATTTATAATTTCTGTAATAAATAATTATGCAATATTAAATGTAATAAATTTAATAATAAATGTAATAATTATGTAAAAAAAAAATAAAAAAAAATAATAGAATCTGTATGTTTAGAACAGGAAGATAGTTTTAAATTTGTGCGAATGTACTTAATGAAAATGCCCTTCCGGTGTCGGGAGAATGGGATCTAACCTAATTGCGAATTTCTTAATGGTCGGTCCCTGGACTGTTTTTCCCTCTTGTTTTGGTTCATTCGTTTTTCTGTATCCACCCGAGGAGGATGCCAGTGGGCGTCGAAACTGTTGTGGAAATAAACTCTGTCTATTAGAGTGGGTTTTTATTTTCAAGAGAATATATATTAACAAGGGGGATGTCAATGAAGTGAATAAAAAATGGTCTTGTAAAAACTAAAAAAAAAACTTCGGAAGTGATGACAGTGTTCATGGTATTAGCAAGCCTGAACGAAGTGAAGTTTCAATGTATAAAAACAGAGCCATTGGTAGGCGCTGTTGCGCCCTGAGGAAATTCCAAATTGATTAATTTATTTATTTATTTACATTTAATATTGAACATAGATCCAGATATTATTTTGTGTTAAACAAAGACAGCAAAAACTCGATATCTGTAAATATATAGACGGTTTATGAATAAAAAAAAAATGTTTTGATGCATATTAAATTTTAATAACATTATAACATTGCCATATTGATGGGTATCTGTAGGTTTCATACGTCACTGCTTAGAATATCTTCCAATTGGCAAATGGACGACAGCTGAATGGACACTATTGGTATGACATTGTTATATCTGGAGCAAGTGCTATTTCTAAATCAGCAACACTGATATAGTAATAAACAGTCACTGAGAGAAATATCATTTAGAAACAAAGCATGTTTTGTATTGAAGCAGCATCATAAATGTATATAATTGTTTTGTATTAATAAGTTCCATGTTATAACTTAAGTGTTGAACCACTGCAGCTGTGACTCTTGGAGGTCTCTCACCTCAAATGAGAGAATTACAGAAAATAAAACTATTACAGTGATTCATATCAATAAACACAGGGTCATTTAAACGATGGTATTTGACAATTTTGCAAGGGTGTTACACATTCATAATTACCATTGTATTTGAAAGATATTTTATACATGATGACAACAAATATATTATTCATTATCGGTAAGATATTTATTTTTCCTAATTTTATATACAGTATATATATTCGAAAGAGAGCCTTATTTTACTTACATTACATTCTAACCAAATTAACTATTTAAATAGCATAATACCATCTGCACATTATATAAAATATCGTTTGGAAGCTCTACAAACTCAAAAAGATATATGAATGTACAGTATAATACAGTTGCCCTTGTCCACCCAAAAAATACAACATTTCCAGTGATTGGTTGGCGCATCCTACAGAACGGGTGTGGGCAAGGGCGATTCCACTTTACTGTACCAATTTCATAATGTTGACGTTCGACCTTATTCTGGGTCGACCTTATGCAAATTTATGACTTTCAAATGAAAATAAAGTGTTTTTCAATATTTTAACTGAAATTGACTAGCCCATATATACATTTCCATTTTTTGTTGAAAACATCTAACCTAACCTAATTTTAGCGTAACCTAATCAAACTGAACCTAACCTGACATAATTTAAACTAACTTAAATGGATTTAACTGAAACGCATAAGGTCAAGATTTTATACATTATGTAAGTTCAGAAATTTTGGTTTCAACATTGTGCAGCTCGACATTATTTCACTACCCTTCATTACAAAAAGGAGAATTTTAACCCTTCCAGAGCCAGGGACCTTTTCTAAGACTGAATAAAGTGTGATGTCCGAAACAAAATAATAAAGTACGCGATCGGGTCTGAATTAAGTTTTAACAGTGGAATATTAAAAAAAATGTATTGGTCAGATCTTCTGCGAATGCCTTTTCCAATTTATATATGAAATCCTTCGCATTTAGTCTATATTTATTCTGTTTGATTATTTTTATCTATAAACCTTCATTATTTTTCATCAAACTGGATGAAGGACTAAACCAACTGGAAATCCAACTAAAATAAAAACGTCTATGCAAAGTGTTCCAAGTCATCCTTTTAATTCCGAAAGTGCCCACATTAATTTCGTGTTTTATTAGTGTTGCAAAATAAAAGTAATTATTTTAAGTTTAGAAAACAATTTTCACGGTGAGTATCCTGAAAACATCAATAGTGGTTTTATCTAAAACAATCTGAATTGCTTAAATGATATCAACAAAGCAATCTTAAGCAACATTGAAAAAACTGCAAAACATTAAAATTATAATTTAAGTATAATTAAATTTATAACTTAAAGTATGTCAAGTCACCTTTGAATTTAATTTTTTTTAAATCTTTTCCAAAATTCTAAAAGTATAGTCAGCGCCGTAGCTCAGTAGGTAACATTACTTTCCTATAACCGAAGTCGGGGTTTCGAATGGATGACAAAAAAGAACATTGTTTTGTCACAAGAACAAAAATAGGTGGATCTTATAGGTTTTTTACCGCTGAGTTAAAAATTGACCTCAAAATTTGTCTATCACCAACCAATATTGAGTGAATCGAAAATGAAGTTTGGACTAATTTATAGACGTAATAGCAATATCAAAGTAGAAAATGCATATTGAACTTACCTAAAATGTTCACTGAGCGAAATCAAGTGAGTAACTGACAAATGAAAGTCAACAGTGACGTACAGCAACTTATAAGCAGAGAAGGTGAAAGGGGCAAACCCCACCCCCTTCCTATTCTGACTCAAATCCTAAATAATGTAAATTCGTGAGTCACTCTAAAACTGCGGGTGATAGAAAAATTCTGTTTTCATTTCCGTAATCAACGTAAAAAATTACATATAGTTTAAATAAAAATACGAGGTGTGTTCAAAAAGTTTCCGAACTGGTTATGCTGCGCGCGCATCACATGATGCATATTGTAGTGTGATACAGTCTGTGTCCAAAGGCGGTTATCGATTGTTGATATCGTATTTTGTTCTCTCGATATTTACTGTTTTGTGAAGTCATTTTGTGTGTTTTTTCGCATTTTGTGCATTTGAATAATGGCTACTGTCGCGCACTTCCATTGCGATGACTGCTGTTTTGTTTCAAAGTCATACCCGTACACCCACGTCTCTTCACCCGTAGCGATGTTTCTGAGAAAATTTTCATCAAGATTGGCACGTTGAAGGAGGTCTTGGGTCACAACAACACGTTGCTCTTTCAGTCTTTCTGCTCGGCAGTCAGGAGTCGTGGCACAAATTTGGCTGACACAAGACGCATCCCCAAATTTTCTCTGAGTATCTTGTGGCATGATCGTATCGAAATGTCCATTTCGTCTGCGACTTCCCTGACTGTCAGTCTACGGTTCCATCGAATCATTAAAAAACAACAAAGTTAGCAACAGAAGCTCTGGTGGTGGTGCTCGAGGATGAGTCTGTTGACGATGAATGCCAGCTTGTGACATGCCAGCGTGTGATGCCAGCAATAAAATTATTAAAAAGAAAAAAAAAAAAAAATTAGACTAACACGAATGTAGATGTAGCTCATAGCGTAAACTAACCCACTTTTTGTTTAACTTTACCTACTTTTTTTTTTTTTTTTCTTATCCTCCTTCCCTTGCATGTCTAACTCTTTTCTTGCATGTTTGTAGTTTGCATGGTATGACAGTGAGTTAAGACTGTGTTTGCATGGTTTGTAAGCGTTCTTATATTACTTCTTTTCATCCTTCACCCCTCTCCTATTCTCTCCGACTATTTTTCTGACTTGTCGGCAGTGGCCGGCGGATGATGATGGTGAGACACTTTTCCTCTTTTTCTGAATGAATGTTAACCCATGAGTGATAGGTGTTGCTCCTTACTTAACCCCTTATTCTCTTCTCTTAACCCCCTACTCTTTCCTTTCTCTCGGGCTAGCCTTAGAGTGGATCTTAGGGTCTTTGTTAGCCTTAGCTTCTGTAGATCTGTAGTTCTTGAAGTGGAAGGTCATCCCACCGTTGCATCGTCCTCCGTCGACGTTCGGCCTTCCTTAAAGCGCTTGTGCCACTCAAAAGTGGTTGTCCGACTTAAGGCATCATTGCTAAATGCTGTGTTCAGCATGGCATGGGTTTCAGAAGCAGTTTTTACTAACGCAAAATTTTATGCACACACGTTCTTCAAGAGTAGGGGAGGGGCGTCCCATTCCCCCAAGGTCGTGCCACCCATGCCCCAGTCAGGCGAACCCTGCCTTAGGGAGATCGAGGGACGATGATGGATGGGTAACGGTTAAAAGACGCATTTCACGAAGGGTTCCTCAACCCGTTCTCACAGCAAGGCCCCCGGTGAGGAACCTTACCCTCTTTTTTTCGTGAATTCAGCTCTCGAACCAGGAAAGCGATATTTGTCACATGGTAGAAAAAATTTGTGGTGAATAGAATATCTTGTTAGTTAATAAACTAAACACCAAATCTCCATATTATAAATCATTTTAAGCAATAATTTGAGGGGTAAACTCGCAGTTCAACCCTTACAACATAAGTCAGTGGCCAGACGGTATTATTGTTGAAGAATTTATTACCTTTTTCAGAAGATTTGGTAATAGGCAGAATAATAATAATAGAAGAAAATTAATAATAATAATATAATAATAATATAATAATAATAATAATAATAGAAGAAGAAAATTAATAATAATAATATAATAATAATAATAGAAGAAAGTCGATATCAGCCTGTCTTTATAAAGAATTTACATTTAATTTCCAATATTCTGAATAGTTTTTTATTTTCAATACTAAGTTTCTTAATAATAATTTTAGATAAGAATTTGTAGTATGCTAAGAATACTGTCTTCATTTTTTCTTCTGCTGACGCGTTTCGTTCATATACTTTGAACATCTTCAGAGCTTTATACATAATTTTAAAGTAAAATGGGTTATATATATATTTTTTTTTATTGTAAATTTGATACAATTTCAAATTAATTTAGGAATATTCGAAAGTTCACTAAATTTTATATTAATTTTCCGTTTTTTTCATTTTAATGTAAAAGGCTTCCGCAATTTTTAGTTTTTGTACGTTATGTGATGAGTATAAGATTGGAAAGTTTTGTGAGATATTTTATAAATTTAATATTTTATGATCTACTCTGTAATGTTCGTTAATTTTACTTGGACGATATTTATGTTGGTATGCTCTCTCTTTAATGTGGTTTGTGGTGTAACGAATGTAAGTCAACGTACAGTCAACTACAGGACACGTAAATTGGTACACCACATGATATTGCTTATCAGGGTTTTTGTTACGTGTCGAAAAATGCCTTGATAACTTTTTGTTTTTATAGTATATGTTAACATTGATAGTTTTCTCTTTATCCATTGGTTTTATGTGTCTCTTTAATATATTGTTTAAACATTTTTCTTCATGTTTTAGTCTTGTAGGGTTTCTTGTTTCGAAGTTGCGTTTGAGAAGTTGAGTTTTGAAATTTTCTGTAGACTTTTCTTTGTGAGCTGTTTTGTCGTAAAGTCTTATGTTTAGAAAATTAGGAAACAGCTGATTATTGAGGCAAAATTTTAGAAAGTCGATATCAGCCTATGTCTTTATAAAGGATTTACATTTAATTTCCAATATTCTGAATAGTTTTTTATTTTCAGTACTGATTTTCTTAATAATAATTCTAGATAAGAATTTGCAGTATGATAAGAATACTGTCTTCATTTTTTCTTCTGTGACGCGTTTCGTTCATATACTTTGAACATCTTCAGAGCTTTATACATAATTTTAAAATAAAATGGTTTTTTTTATATATTTTTTACTGTAAATTAATTTAAGAATACTCAAAGTTCATTGGTTGTTGTTGTTGTTGTTGTTGTTGTTTAGCCGATCAGCCCACCCTGATCGAGCAAGCCGGCGGCACGCAGGTAACCGATCGCCCTCTCCGGAGTGGACCAGAGGTTCAGCGCACTAGAGATGTTATGTTGTGTTCGTTGTTGTGCTAGAGCGGTACAGTCCGTCATAATGTGTTCAATTGTTTGTGGTGTGTCTTGGCACAGGTGGCAGGTGTCGTCTATGGAGTTGTCTAATCTGTGTTTATATGTCCGTAAGTTGGGGTGATGTCCACATCGGAATCATGCTAAGTTAACTCGATCCGATCTGCTCAGGCTGATCTCTGACCTGTTAATGGGTGGCGGCTTCGCACCTAGGACCGCATTCGGACCGAGTCGTGTCAGTGCTTTGTGGTTAGGTGTGTGTGTATGTGTTTCTGTACTGTGTGATGTCTGTGGGGCGTGGTATGGATGAAGTATTTGGTTATAATGTCTCTCTGGTGTTACCTTAATGGTGCGAGGTGTTGGTGCATGATTGTACATGTAGTGGCAAGGGTGTTGTGGGTTAGTTGTCGCTGCTGCCATGAATTGTGTTCCCCTCATGTCTAAATGTTCCCTAACTTTTAGTATTTTTGTTTCTGTGTGCAGGTGTTCTATTGGTGTTGTTTGAGTGCATCCTGTAATGATACGAAGTGCGTTGTTTTGTATTGTTTGTAAGGTGTTTATGTGTGTGTTTGAGGTAATGGGTGTCGATGTTGTTGTGGGTGGATGTTAGAGTGATATCATCTGCATATGATGATAAGGTAAGCTTGTTATCTATGGGTGTTGGAATGTCATGCATGTATAAGTTGAAGAGTGTTGGTGAGAGAACAGAGCCTTGAGGGACCCGTCGGAAAAGCTTGTTTTTGGACGACTTGCCATTAAATGGACTGTGAGTATCTCCTGAGAGATAGTTGCTCAGCCACCTTTTGGTGTTATTGTGCATGTTTGTGTTGAGTATTTTGTTTATGAGAGGGAAGCGTGGATAGCATCAAATGCTTACTAATGTCTATTGTTGCTAATAGTGTACGTTGAGCTGGTCGTCTGGAGTTGATGCCATCCATGATGTGCTGCGTGAGGTTAGTGAGTAATGTCGTGGTTGAGTGGTGAGGTCTGAATCCATGTGAGTAGGCGATAGTGTTATGTTGGGTTGGTGATTGTAAGATTAGTCTTTCTGTTACTTTGGAAGGTGTGCATAGTAGAGTAATGGGTCTATAGAAAGCTGGTTCTGTTGGATTTTTGTTTGGTTTGAGTAGTGTAATAATTTTACCTTGTTTCCATATGTCAGGAATAATAGAGTGTTGGTATGAATATGTGCTGATATTTGTGAGAGCTAGTATTCCTTGTGGCCCCAAGTGTTTAAGGTGTATGTTAGATATGTTGTCTGGTCCAGTAGCCTTCGAATTCTTAATGTTTTTGATGATCTTGGTGGTCTGGTCTGTATTGAAGGGTGTAATGGTCGTGTCGAGTCTGTAGGTTTTCTTGTGTCTGGCTGTTTGTCTGTCTGCGTGTTTCTGGTTGTTGTCTCTGTTTAAGTGACTTATCTTTGCGTAGTGATTAACTAGAATGTTAGCTTGTTGTGTGTATGTTGGGATATTATTTTGGCTGCGACAGATAGCCGCGTGTGAGGTGTGAATGCCGCTGTTAGAGTGGGTAATGTTGTTTATAGTCTTGTATAGCCTGTATGTATCTGTGGAGTGGTTTAGTGTTGTTATGAATTCCCTGAATGTTTCTGTTTGTTTTTCTTTGAGTTTGTTGTTTATTTCTGTGTTGAGCTGTTGTATCTGCTGTTTTATGGCTTCTGTGTGTGGTGTTTGTGTGTTATATTTGAGGTTGTTACGTTGCCTTATGAGGTGGGCTATTTCTCTAGTGTAATTTGGGTTGTATTTCCTAATGTTGCCCTTGGGTATGTATTTGTTTGCATTATTGATAATCTGATTAAATGTCTTGAGTGTTGTATCGATGTTTATGATGGGTGTGCTGTTTAATGTGGTGAATTGTTCCTCAGTCTGGATTTTGAACTGTTCCCAATCAGCTTTCTTGTAATTTCTGTAAGTGTGCCTAAGGCTGTTGGGGCAGAGTGTAGAATGTGTTGTAATGATGATGGGCATGTGGTCTGATGACAGTTGTTTTTCTGTTCTCCATTGTGTATGTGTTGCTAGTGAGGGGGAACAGAACGTTATGTCTGGGGAGGAGTTTGAGTATCCTGCTTGATGTGGTATGTGTGTATGTTCTTCTGTATTGTTAAGAATGAAGAGGCTGTTTAGTTGTGTGGCTATGTTGGCGCCTCTGGTGTTGTTTTGGTTGTGCAGGTACCAACTAGTGTCTTTGGCATTGAAGTCTCCCCCTAAGATGACATTAGTGAGAGAGGCAAGATTGTGTAACTGTGGATTGTAATTGGCTGGCACCTGAGGTGAACTATCTGGTGGGATGTAAATGTTGATTAGTGTGGTGGTGTTTTTGCGCGTGTTTTAATGTTAACTGCCTGTATTTCTATCGTGTTATCTGCTTGGATTGTGTTTGTAATGTTTTGGGTAGCATCAGTGTAGCTAATGCTTTTACGTATGTAAGTGATGAGTCCACCCCCGTTACCCCCTGTACGATCTTGACGGATCGCCGTGAAGTCAGGGATGGTGGGTGTTTTGTGTGTGCGTTTTAGTTTTGTTTCTTGTATAAGTGCTATGTGAATGTTTTGTTTGTGTACGAATTCCCTAAGCTGCATGATTTTGTTTGTGAGGCCATCTACGTTGTACTGTAATATGTTAATATTATACTTCTGTATGTGTCTCATGGTGCTATTGTGTCTATGTCTTTGTGTATGGTGACACAAAGGTTAATATACAACAGAAAATAGAATATAAAGATAGGACAAAGCATCTTTTTAGTAATTTAGGGTTATTGCACCTTCACTGTAGAAATTCTTGACTAAATGAGTCTCACTTCAAATTTGTTGATAGCTATTATAATAATATAACTTCATTTCTGGATGGAATGATTTTATAGCCCCCCTAAAAAGGGAATCAAAGGATGCTTACGACATATGGTGCCTCCTTGGTCGTCTGAGAATAGGGGCAGCTTACATGAATATGAGTAGAAGTAGGGCTCACTATAAAGTAGCCATAAGATGATGTAAACAGAAACAAGACTCCATTCGAGCTTCAAAAGCCTGTGAGGCTAATTTAAATAATAATACTAACAAATTCTGGAAATCTGTCAAGAAAGAAACAGGTGCTAAGAATACCATCTCATCAATAATTGATGGAGTGTCTGGGGAGGTGGAAATGGCTAAGTTATGGAGAACGAAGTACTCAGACATCCTTAACAGCGTGGGAAGAGTTAATCTTAATGCAGGCTGCAATGGAACGACATTATGTGGGTCCAGTGAAAATGCGGGGACTTCAGTGCCTACAATTGAGAGTCTGATTAAAGAGCTAAATACAGGCGCCTCACCAGGGTTTGATGACCCGTCGAATGAGCATTTAAAATATGCTAATAATGCGATCAGTCTTCATATCTCATTACTGTTCTCGGCAATGCTTGCTCACAGTTATATTTCTGCAGAGTCTATGAGGGTGTATATCACACCCATTGTCAAAAATAAATATGGATACATTCTATCCAGCGATAACTACAGGTCTATTGCTGTTGCCTCATGCTTCTCAAAACTATAAGGTTGTAACATATATTCTGCTCGATTTTTTAGTTCATTCAGAACAAAAATTAAATGACTTATAAGGACAACTTTGCTCGAATTTTTAGTTTATTCACAGCAAAAATTAAATGACATAATGACAAATTAATCATCAATATAATTCCCTTCTTTTTCTATAACCTCCTTCCACCTGTAGAAAAGTTTTTTTTATGTCACGTTTGAAGAAATTCCTTGGTTTCAAGTTAAAAAAAGCGATCACTTCGTTTTCGATAACTACCCTGGGTTGTAACTTTTGTCCATCTAGGTGGTGCTGCAGACTTCTGAATAAATGATACTCTGAAGGTACGATGTCCGGAGAATAAGGTGGATGAGGCATTTTTTCCCAATCAAATGCCTCCAACTTGGGCAGTGGTGATTCGAGCAGAGTAAGGGCGCGGTTTATCCTGGTGGAATAGAACACCTCTGCGATTAATTAATGCAGGAAGTTTTTCTTGTAATGTCATCTTCAATCGTTGGAGTTGTTGGCAGTAGACTTCAGCTGTGATTGTTTGGTTATCTGGCAGAAGCTCAAAATTAATAATTCCTTGCATATTCCACCAAACGCATAGCAAAATTTTCTTTGGATGGGGTCCATTCCTTGGCTGAGGTTCAGGCTTTGTTTCACGACTAAGCCACTGATGTCGACGCTTAATATTGCTGTAGAGGACCAATTTTTCATCCTCAGTGACGATCCGATTCAAAAACGGTGCCTGCAGTTGCCGAGAATGCAGTGATGTGCAAATATCGATTCGATGTTGAAGATTCGCTTGTAACAAATCATGCGGAACCCCTTTTACCAACCTTCACTACTTTTCCTAACAACTTCAAATGACGATGAATGGTCATATGGCTAACGCCGAGTTGCAGGCCAAGTTCTCTTACAGTTACCGTTGGGTTTTCCTTCACGGTTGCTTTCAGCAACTCTTCATCTAACTCATTTGGTCGTCCTGTTCGTTGATAATCTTTCAGACTGAAGTCTCCATTTCTGAACTTCTCAAACCATCTCCTACTCATCCATTCGCTCACATCATCATTTCCATAAACTCTTTGAATGTCTTTTGCGGATTCACTAACGTTAGATCCTTTATGGAACTCATACAGCATCACATATCGAATATGCTCTTTCGTGGGCTCCACGTTTTTTCAATTACTGTTGGCGTTGTAACTGTATGAAAAAACACCAGAGAAAATAGTCATTAGCTTAATCCTACACTAGCCTAAGTCATTCTGTATCATTCTTTATCGTGATAAAACCTGTGCAAACCTGTTTCCGCGTGTATTTTGCAACATTTCTAAAACTATTTCACATTATCTTGAGGTTATTCTATTATCTATCGTCCGTTTCCTAATCGAGCAGAATTTATGTTACAACCTGATACTTGGAAAGTTTTTCCTAGGCTAACTAAATGATTATTTATGGACGTCTCCTAACCAGTTTAGTTTTAAAAGGTTCCATTCAAGTGACCTCTGTATTTATGTTTTGAAAGAGGTTATATTTGGATACACTGATAGTAATTCAACTACTTATAGCTTTTTTATATATAAGCAAAACATATGATAGAGTGAATCACAATATTCCATTTAAAAAATTAGAAGACAGGAGTGTGCCATCATATGTTTTAAATTTATTGAAATTTTGGTACACACACCAAACATTTATTGTTAGATGGGGCACTGTATTGTTTGAATGTTTTAGTTCCTCATGCGGACTTAGCCAATGTTCCTTAAGCTCTCCTCCGCTGCTTAATACGTATATATATTGATGGATTAATTGCTTATCTTAATGAGGAAAAGTGAGATGCTATATAGATGACAGGAGGATAAATAACTTGGTCTACGCTGATGATATAGTGTTAATAAGCCCTTCTGTGAAACGTCTGCATCGTCTTATAAAAATTTGTGAATCATATTCTCAAAACCATGATATTAATTTTAATGTTACTAAAACTCAGGTTATGCAATTCTATCCCAAAAGCTCAAGCCAAAGAACTGATATTATTTTCAAATTGAGAGACGAACCAATAGAGCAGGTACAAGAATTTAAGTATCTGGGTCAAACTATCACCAGCTCATTGAAACATAAGGAAACAAGATCGAAGTTACTGTGCTGAGGCAAACATGATTATAAGGAACTTCAAAGTCTGTTCAAGCGAAGCTAAAGACATTCTTTTTCGTACTTTCTGCACTAATATTTATGGACAGCAACTCTGGGTTAATTATAAAAAAGGCTCCTTCAGAGCCCTCAATTTTCTTTACAACAGATCGTATAGACTGTTGCATAAGGCACCTCCAAGATGGCCAGCCTCTCAAATGTTCGCTAACCGCAACGTTCCGAGCCTCACTGAGGTAACAACACGTGCCCAATACAGTCTAATGCGAAGAATTAAAAACTCAGAAAATCCAGCTGTCTAAGCTATCCATCAGTCCTGCTTTACGTCTTTTAGACTGTGGACCTCTCTGTATGAAAGTGTGTGTCAATAGCTCCACTTAACTCCTGCAACAGCCACCCCATTACAATATTACATGTACTTTTTATTTTTATGAAACTGCTATTACTTTTATTTTATTATTTCTATTACCGTAGTCCTTTTTTGTTTTTGTTTTCAAAGTTAGTGTTTAATTAGTTGTATCGTTGATTACCTTGATGGATACTGTATGTTTATCTCCTTTAGTCATAATTTTTAGTTTGTTTGTTTTTAAATGTCTTATTGTTTGATTTATCTTACCGCTTATTACCCTCAAGAATATTGTACTATGTTATGGGATTTATATCCTGCCACTAAAGCTTATCATTATCATTATTATTATCATCAGTACAAATAATAAAAAAGTATATTCAAGATGAAAATGAGTGATGAAAAATGTGAAAATTGAACTTGAAATTATGTAGATCAAATTTCGTTTTAATAAACAAATAAAAGTATAATAAGATTTTAATGAAGTGAAAAATGTGGAACGAAAGAATGAAATAATTCTTGAAAATGAAAATTTCAACATAAAAGTTAAATATTTTTGAACCTCTTCCAAAGAATACATTAAAAAGTCCCTGAACAGTTTAAAAAAAAAATGCTATAAAAATGTTTAACAGTAATCCTATGACATTACTGTATATTCAAATATCAGGTAAATGAAGTGGAGTAGTGATCAGGGACAAAAACAATTATCATGAAAAGTTCTTAAATTATTAATGACAAACCAAAGTGGAAAGACAACTCAATCACTAATAAAAAAAAGGTGATATAACGGGTCCGGAACCTGAATTTCGTTCGAGAGTCACTTAAGCCCGAGCATTAACGGGTCTCGAGTGACTGTTGGAGTCAGAAACAAGAAAAGAACTAACATTAAATACATATTTGTGACCATGGAAACATAGCACATGAACTGAAATATATGGGAACAACAGGAAAAGTAGGAAAATGGTATATAATTTCCCAAGTGAGCGGCAGCAAGTCGTCACAGTTCAAGGAATATCTTCATCAGAGTCATAGGTCCTCAGCTCATACCACTCCAGCTCTATTACTCCTCATAATCATGCTAACTGATATAAATGAGGAAGTTACCAGTGACAGCACAATAACATCCTTTGCCGATAACACAAAAATTAGTAGAAAAATAAAAAACCCAGAGGATATTGGATCTCTACAAGCAGGCACGAACCGAATCTACAATTGGTCTGAAGGAAATAATATGAAATTTTAACACTGAAAATTTTCAACTATTAAGGTACGGAAGAAGGGAGGACCAAAAATCCATGGAATCCTATATCCGAACTGTACAGGAAATTCAGAGAAATTCTAACGCAAAAGATTTACGTGTTGTAATGACTGATAACGCGAAATTTGAAACACAAAATAAGAGCAAAAACAAAGCAAAAAACAGAGCAAAAAAGTAAATAAATAAATAACTGAGCACATACTAAGAATCTTTAAACGAAGGGATAGGAATATAATGATTCCGCTATTGAAAACACTGATCATACCCAAGTTCGAATACTGCCCAGTCTTAACATCCCCATATAAAAAAGAAGACATTAGTCAACTAGAAGGAATTCAGAGAAGCTTCACAGCCAAGATCAATGGATGCGAAGCACTAAATTACTAGGAAAGGTTGCGTGAATTAAACTTATATTCACGGGAAAGAAGAAGAGAGAGATACACCATTATTTACACCTGGAAAATAATGAAGGAACTAGCCCCTAATCCTACGCTGAACCCTATAACCACCCAAACAACAGTAGAAAGTAGGAAAGGAAAAATGTGTCGTGTTCCCTAATTAAAGGCTGGAGAGGGAACATCCTCAACGCTGAAGGAAAATAGTTTTGTTGTGAAAGGACCAAGACTGTTCAATAGGGTGTCCCATTTTGACCAACTTCTTTTTTCCCGGGCCCAGCCTCCTAATATCATTATGCCTGTCGCTCTATGTAAGAAAATAGCAATTATTTTCCATTTGATGAAAATTTCGGACCCCACGGGCCTACAAAACCAATTTTCCCCGTTTCTTTGTCAAAAATTGTCGATTTTCGGAAGTCTTTCAGTTAGATATTTCTTGCATTTTATTATAACCTCATTCGATGTATATTTTGGGATAGGAAATTAAAATAGCTATCGATTGATACCTACTGTAATTTACTATGCTTTTATACCAAAATAGAAAATTAAGAGGCAAAAATGTCTACTTTTTAACATTTTCTTCTATATTTTGTCTTGAATGGGATTTAGAGAATAGGTGTTACCGCCACCTGTGAAGCATCATCCCAATGCAGCTTCGCGGCAGTGGGCCTTGGAATATATTTGAGACTCACAATATTTCCAAGGTGGGAACAATTCAAGAGATTGAACATTTCATGCCAGCTCTTGAGCTCCATCGTTTTATTTTATTCAACAAACATACAATACCTTGAACAGAAAAATTACTTAGTAAAGCAAATGAATGTATGAAATAAAATGTGAATACTGATAATGATTGAAGCTATTCTAGCAGTTGGACTGAGGAACTCTTTTTAAAAGCTGGCAACAAACTTTTTTGATATTCTACAACTTCCAGGTGTTGTCTTTGTTCTTCATCTGTTGTGATGCAATTTCCGAAATCTTCAATTAATTGTACTCCACGCTCGGCCGCATCATTAACAACCTTAACACTGTGTGCAAAATTGGAGATTTGAATAAAATCTCTGTCCTCTTTCCATGTTTTAACAGGTTTATTTAACCATTTTCCATTGCTATGTAGAACATCAAATAAAAACCAAGATTTTGGTCCAGCTAGGGAAGCTAGTTTGGTTGATTTGTTGATCAAAGGAAATACTGGTTTGCCACTTTGGCCATACGAGCTGTTTCTATCATTTCTATGCGATCTAATAATTTCTGTAGCAATGTTTCTGTTCTCTTCATTAGATATACGTAAAGAAAATAATGAAAATGGAATAAGCTCCTCAGTTAGGTATCAACAATGTCCTTCGAATATCTTGATTGTCCGATGAGCTACATTTCTGTCCACTGTGTCATCATATACTGTATGTGAAGGTCACTATAGAAAGTCAAATCATTGATTGCTGCATCCGACGCTTTTGGTGCTTTAAGCCATGGTTGGATATACAGGGTGGGCCAAAAAAACTATTACCCTGATTTTGAACAATATAATTTTACCTTTATCAAATGTTATTTGTACAAGCAATATATGTGTCCTGTATAGAATTTCATTGTCTATCTCGTGGTGAAGTTAGATGTTTGCTAACTGTAACCATTATTTTGTAATTCGCTGTTATACAGACACGGGTAGAAAAACTTTGTTTCTATACAGTTACCTAAATGAGTCCAAGATTATGTGGAATGTGCCCTCCTCCATTATCAATGCACCCTTGCAACCTTGCTCTCCATTCTTGACTTCTCCCTTATCGACGGTAGTACCGCATCAAGAATTTTTTCTTGGTAATAAGCAGCAGTGATTTTGGCATTTTGATCAACAAAAACAATCTCTGACTTCCCTAACTTTGAAATAAAGATGGAAACCATGACTTTTTGAGAAAAATGCGGACGTTCCCTGCAAAGTCGATCTAGACTGATAGATTTTTTGTACTATCTTCCATAAACTCGATCATTTTATGTTTATTGTTGAAGCATCCATAAAGGTCTTCTCGTCGCTGAACTATATTTTCGACACTTCTCTGTCTGGGAATCGATCTAACAGAACACGACATTTTTCAACTCTTGCTTGCTTATTTGATGCAGAGAGCTTATGAACTTCAACTCTTTTAAAACATTTAAGACCCAGATCGTCTTTTACTATACGACGAACACTAGAGCGAGAAATACCAGTTGTTTTTGAAATTTCTCTAACGGACTTGTGGGTGTTGGGCCGTTCTTCTTGACTGCATATCATGGATGAAACCGTGTCAATATTTTCTTCAGTACGTGATGTTTTTGGCCTTCCACTGCCTTCTTTTTGTTTGGTCGACCCTGTGATATCGATTTTCTTTATGAGATATTGAAGTTCAGGTATCGACCATCGTTTATTTGGAAACTCTTTCTTCATTCGTTTTGCACCCCAGTGTTTCTCCTTACGCAGGTTCAATATCAATGCTTCATCTTCCAAAGCGTATTTTATTATGTTATAAGTTGTTCACCAACTACAGCAGAATAATGGTCTGAAATGTAAAAGAAATAAATTAATTATTTTGTGTAAAAATTAGGAAAATTATTTATTTATGGAGAAACTGACTGTCATCTAAAAGTATCAGTTGCTGATTTTGACCGCCTTTCAATTGAGCACCATATTCTGATACCTCCCTCCAGTTGTGAGCCTGTACCTCTACTCCTGGGGCGTTAAATCTAGATTCAAAGCCAGCGTTTGAAAGAGTAAAAGTATGGGTACAACATACGGCCTCAGCAGTAAGATGAAATACAGGGTGAGCCACAATATTTTTTCAAAAGTCGAGTAATAGTTTTTTGGCCCACCCGGTACTAAGCAGTGAATAAACAGAACTCCTGTAAGTGTTTCACATATTCTTTAGAATAATCCATTTGTTTACTGAAAGCCAGCATTTTAGCAGAATAGAGAATAGTTGCCATCCAGCGAGCATTATGAATTGCTCCCGGACGAAGCCAACGAACTCCGTTAGGTGGTATATGTCCAAGAATTTGGAGGACAACTTCTGCGCATTCTCTATAATCATTCCTGGAAAATATGTTTCCGGTATCTGTGTCACTTAACATCTTCAAAATTTGGGTTACTCGTTGCATCTTTGATTTCATCTGTCTATTTGTATTTTTAAAGTTGTATAAGGTTTTGTGACATCTAATGTCTTCCATTTATCTCGAAACTGTTTAAATAACACATTTTCTGGGCCTGTGGTAGTGCCAAATATTTGAGTAAATGCAGCGGCCAAGACTCTTTCGTAAATGTGATGCCTACATGCAAGCCACATTACCTTCCTTTCTAGGAGCCCTTCTAAAATGATGCAGGCTCCATTTATCCAACCTGTATTAGACGCTGTTGTATAAAAACCCAGTGCACAAATGTTTTGGTCCAAGTTCCAATCTGTTGCAGCATTAAATGCGGCGTTTGCTTGCATTTTACCAGAGGAATCCGGAATAGCTGGTATAGCAAGAACTTTTCCCTCAGAGGCTCAGATGCTGAAGGGATCCCTGACGCAATTATTGCTACTCTTTCTCCCGTTTCCCCACTGTTATCAGAAACGGGCTTCCCATCCCAGTATAGAGCAAAATGTTCAGGTGGTATAAACTTTTCTTTGACCATTTTGGCTGTTTCAATTCTGTTTTTTATCTTTTGCTTGTGCATCGTTGACTTTGATAAAGTGATATCACTCAGGTCTTTATCGCATTGACTTGCAATAACAGCAGCAAACCCTGTTCTTTGGCGAATCGGAAGGTTAAGACGCTCTGCCATATTTGAAACAATAGGATTTTGTGCAATATTTTTTCTTTTGCATGAGGACTTTGATTGAGGAGGCATATAATCCTCATCTCTAGCATATGATGTACTTGGAATAGGATTTGGTTCATTAGGAATCGCTATTTTTCCTTCAATATCTGTTTTCAAGGTCATGCTGAGTTTTTCTTGTCTCTCCATTTCACATATAACTGTGGGTTTTTTTCATAGGTCCTCTTGATAAAAATAGGTAATGACGTAAGACAACTTTTGCCACCATTAGATGGCAAAAGAGACCCTTTCTGAGGTTCCAAATTGTGAATTAAGTTTATGAGAAGCCAACCTTCTGGCTTATCCGTGGTACGACTTTCAACGTTTGCACAAGCCATTTTAGTCTAACTAATCTAACCTGAAATTTGTATCATAATCATATCATAAATCATATAATCATAAATCTGAAAATAAATAGAAGTACAGTTAGCACACACACACACACACACACACACACACACACACACATATATATATATATATATATAGTTTTATACGGTTTTAGGGTCAGAAATGGAGAAGAAAATGTCAAAAAATTAACATCTTTGCCTTTTAATTTTCTATTTTGGTAAAAAAGCATAGTAAATTAGGTATCAATCGATAGCTATTTTAATTTTCTATCAAAAAATGCCCTATAGTCTGAGGTTATAATAAAATGCAAGGAATTTATAACCGAAAGACTTCCGAAAATCGACAATTTTTGATAAAGAAAGGGGGAAAATTGGTTTTGTAGGCCTAGGGGGTCCGAAATTTTCATCAAATAGAAAATAATTGCTATTTTCTTACTTAGAGTGACAGGCATAATGATATTAGGAAGTTGGAACCCGGGAAAAAAAAACCTGGTCAAAAATGGGACGCCCTACAGTGTTCAACCAGCTGCCCACGGAAATAAGGAACACGAGTGGTGTGGCGGTGGATATCCTCAAAAGAAGACTGGACGTCTGGCTCAGAACAATTCCAGATGAGCCAGGCATACCTGGCTATGTGAGGTGGAGAGTACAAGAAACCAACTCTCTACTTCATCAGGCCAACACAAGAGGAGGGGTAACAAACTTGACCTTCGTGAAAAGATGAATCATCGCACGGAACATTTGAAAGGTTGAAAGGTTATTAAAATAAGATAAATGACCAACATATTTACAATTGGATTAACAGAATTGGTCTGGATTATCAAAAGTGTATAAAAATTCACAAAATTAAGCTGTGTTACCTATTGTTAATATGACTGCATGACACAACCTCGCACAATATTTGAACTATATGATACGGCCATATTTAAATGAAACATACAGGATGATCCGTTTGGGTATGGATAAAATAAAAACGCTCTGAGAATCTACCAAAAAGTGATACAGCGCTCATCTTTTGCACGTATGGTCATAAAATGTGGGAGTTTGAAATAGGATATGCCATCCGATGCCAGACGTACGAGACGAGCGCCATCTGCTGTCAGGCTTATGAGACATATGCCAGTTTTGAAGATGGCGGCGAATGCACAAGAACGTGCGAAGTGTGTCATTTGGTTTGCTAAGTTTGAGAGTGTGACAGCGGTACAGCGTGAGTTTCGCCGTGTGTATGATGTTCGAAAAACCCCTAAATACGACTCCATAGTGCAGTGGTACCGCACATTTGAAGAAAAGGGGTCCATCACTAAACCACATACAGGTGGTCGTAAGAATTAGCCTCTTGTTATGACCTTTGTCGTGTCCAGAAACGGAGTCATATGAAGACTAATTAAGTTTGTTACAATCTACCATCTTTGTGGGCATTGTTTGCCAAATATTAAACTATACAATGTTACAGTTTCCATTTCACATCAATTTTATTTTATCCATACCGAAACGGATCACCCTGATGAATTCCTTTTTAAGATAGAGAATTTAAAAATTTCAAACCCCAAATATGTTTCCCTTTCCTCATTAGATGTTGATGTGTGTTTCGAATGTCCGACAAACTAGTGATATAATTTCAAAATCTGTGTATGAACATGTAAATATTCCACCACCATCAATGGATGAAACTATAATAAAATAACTGCTTTTCATATGTTTCAGCTTAACATCTTTTGAACTTAATTAATGGTCACTTTTGTATTTGGACGAATAATGTATTTATACTTCTGAGACCGATATTTGCCGACTTTTAAGTCTCATGTTGAAAACAAATTGTTTATTTTAATTATGCGGTATAGATGATATTTCAATTTTCCTTTTCACTTAGGATTTTTTTTAACTTAGGAAATTAGTCAGTTCGAGTAACATAATAGTGTTTAACCAGTACAAGCTTAGTTGTACATGAATAGGACATATAGTATGTCACTAAATCAATTTACGATAGAGAGGCTTTATCGAGTTCATCACAACTTCGTCTAATGTAAAATCCGTGATTATCTTATTTTATCCTTTTGAGTCATTAAATATTAAAAATGTTTATTCAAATCATTTGTATAAAGATTACATACGCATTACCCTATATACTATTGAGCTAAAATGTGTCTGTGTGTCTGTCCGCTTTCTTCGGAACTGTGCACAGACTAAACGGCACATCGGAAAATTCTGCAACCACCACCAACTGATAGCCCATGAGCTGCCGATGTGCTCTGTCAAGTTTCCCGGTCCTAGGTCACTCCGCGGTCGAACACGAGCTATTTAATGTCTATTACAAGGTCAATAAAACTATAGAAAAGAACACAGCCATGAAAATCTTAAGCTTCACAAATCTTGATACTCAATGAGTTCGGATGTGAAACAATTGGGGGAGTGGGAGTGGGGGTAATGGGGAGAGGGGTGAGGGTAATGGCGTTTTTTACTTTTGTGTGTGGGGGTAATGGGGGAGTGGGAGTGGGGGGTAATGGGGGAGAGGGGGTAATGGGGGAGAGGGGTGGGGTAATGGTGGTAATGGCGTTTTTTTTACTTTTGTCGCTTAGCCACTTCTTCCTATGAGGGCCTCATATAATATAATTTTAAATCTATAACCAATAAAAAAAAATACATGAAAAAGTGAAAAAAAAATTCATTATTATCCATTCAATTTTAAACCGTATCAGAATATACAGCTAACTGTGACATATACTGCTACATATACTGCGACACATACTGCTACCTGCCTGGAGGGCGATCGCGAGCTACCGCTTGTCCTTAACTATAATATTAAAAAAAAAACCTTCATTTTCTTCCATTTCCTTTCAAAATATGAAAAAATTTCTTTCAAAATCTTTTAAAAATTGACAGCAGTATTACACAATCTTCCAAGGTAGTAGTATGACCACAAAATGTTCGAGTGCATATGCAATTGCAATGTTGATCAATTGTTGCAAGGTGCCAGCCCCCTTCCCCCCATGAAGGGGGGATAGGGGTTCTAGCGTTGTAATTACTGGGCCCGTAGGCCCAAGCACCGCAATAAAACTATAGAAAAGAACGCAGCCATAAAAATCTTGAGTTTCACATTGTGTCAAGATTTGTGAAGCTTAAGATTTTCATGGCTGCGTTCTTTTCTATAGTTTTATTGAATCAACGAGAGGAGCAACTGTTGTCTGTTTGCGATGAGGGGGTGGGGGTAATGGGGAAGGGGTATACAACAATGGGGGGTTGGCCCCAAGTTGTATAAAGGGGGGTGAGGGGGTTTTGGGGGGAGAGGGAGAAAGACCTCTTCCCAAAGGGGTAACCCTAACGTGCCATCGCCGTAGGCGAGTTTGCGAAGCACAAGCCTCGCCCGTAGGGCAGGGAACCGAAGGCTCTGCTTGTTAATGTAACTAAAAATTAAGCATAAAATTTTAACAATGATGCACAAATTGATTTTATTTAAATTTTGTAATGCTTGAGTGGAAAAACTTGTCAATTGTCTTTCTTCTCACTAATTCATAAAACAAAAATAGCTGAAATTATATTGCTTATAAATAAAAAACCTGATTATTAATATAAAATTAATGAATTTAGAACGAGTCCGAATATATTTCCTTGAGCCTAAACCTGATATATACAGTATGTCCCACAAAAAAGTACATCCAACTTTAGATTGTACTAACTCCAAAAATTGAGATATTTTGGATCTGTTTGTTTGATTTAATATAGCAAATTATTCTTTGTTAACGTTCAAATTTATTCATGTTTAAACGAATTAATGTTTAAGCATCTGCTTTTAAGTGAAGGGTACAAAAAAATGGATTGCACAAAATTGGTCAATGAAAAAATAATGTGTGTGCTCTCGATGTAATGAAAAGACAAAGACATAATAATAGATACTTTAACATAATTTTAATAAGATGCAAAGCAGATTTTTCTTTATTCCTTATTACAAAAGTTATGCTTAGTTTCGTTTTCTTTCAACGTGACCGCCATTCCTATCGATACAAATCTGGAGTCGAGCTCTCATCTTCCCCATCACTTGTATGGGAAATAGCAGTTTACAATTAATATGCAATCATTGTTCACTTGTAATTCAATTCCTAACAACCTTACATTATCGCTTGTTAAAAATTGTATATGTTTTGACAAATTTTTCCTTATTAAGAAAGCAACACCACCAAAAGGCCTACCGTACATTAATTAATCTGACAAGTCTACTGCTGATGACGCATGGTACATAAAGTCATCATGGACGATAGAGAGGAATTTTGGCTCTTGCTTAGGTAGTCAGTGTTCTTGCAGTAGTATCAAATCTGCATTGCCACAGATTTTATGAACATCTACAATTGAATTCCTCACTGACCTTACGTTATATGAGACTATTTTCAACAAGTTATCTGCCATGACCGATAGAAAATTTATTATTAGTATGATTATTAGTATACACTACAAATTTCATGCATTACCGTTAGGGCGCCTGTTATTATGAAATGAAAATGAAAATGAAAAGGTTTATTGGCAGACTATAGTCCATATGACAAATATTATTAATACAATGACAGTTCATATACTAAGGATAGAAATATATACAATTGATTAGAAATAATACTGCACTGTCGAAGTTAAGTGGAGCTACAGACAGACGTTTTCGTACCAAGTCCATAGCTTAGAGGATAAATGGCAGGACTCATGGATAGCTTGGATGATCGGGTTGGTTGATTTTTTAATTCTTTGCATTAGACTGTGTTGAGCACGTCTTGTTACCTCCGGGAAGCTCGGGACATTGTGGGTAGCAAACATTTACGAAGCTGAGCATCTCGGGAGTAATTTATGTAAGAATCTAAAAGACCTGTTGTACAGCAAATTTAGGGTTCTGCCAGAACCTTTTTTTATAATTCACCCAGAGTTGCTGACCGTATATATTACTGCAGAAAGTACGGAAGCGTGTGTCTTTAGCTTCACTTGTACAGAAACGAAAGTTCCTTATGGTCATATTCGATTTAGCACACAGGCTTCGAGATTGTTTTCTTATATCCGAGTCAT
>JAJOZX010000098.1:432500-457500 GCA_023014485.1 Bathynomus jamesi | reverse complement strand
TCACGAAAGTCATGAAAGAAAATTATATTCTTACAGTTAATTTACCCTGATTACCGCGAAGGCAAGAGAAAATTAATGAAAAGTATGGTAGCTTAATGTATATTCGGCCTTAGGCTTACCCTAAACCTATATTAAAGCTTAAAGGTGAAACTAAATAAAAACAAGTCCAACTGACAATTGCTCATTGTATTATTGTTACTCTGGAACCTGGATCCTGGAGCACACAGCAGGAAAAAGATTTTCTATTTTTTTTTAATGATACGAGTTATTGATGCTATATGTCAGCTCCCTCCCAGTTGGAACACTTCACACGAATTCTTACTGGTATAGCCTAATAAAGACTTAAAATTAAATATGTTGAGCCAAAGTTAATTAAATGTTAAAACAGCAAATTCTTTACGGTAGGTTACTGCGTAGTTATTACTGAGACGCATGACAATGCAAATACCATTCAAAATAGACACACAGTGTTGGTATCGCACTAAAACCATGGCTAGAATTTTTGGAGCAAGTGTAGTTTACGTCGCCCTGTGGTGCCTAGTGTAGTTTACGTTCCCCTACTTTATCCTAGTGTAGTTTCCGTTCCCCAACTTTGTCCGCGTATACCTAATCAAATATAACGTTAAAACTAATGAAAGTATTACGACTTAACCTGACCAATCGTCACTTTATATATATATACGCAAAAAACTTCACTTTTTTCTAAGTGAAGGTCAAAATATGAAAATAAAAACCCACTCTAATAGACAGAGTTTATTTCCACGACAGTTTCGACGCCCACTGGCATCCTCCTCGGGTGGATACAGAAACACGAATGAACCAAAACAAGAGGGAAAACTCTGTCTATTAGAGTGGGTTTTTATTTTCATATTATATATATACACACATATATATATATATATATATATATATATGATACACACAGACAGTGCATGGAACAAGGAACTCTTCTGGGATAATTAAATCCACTATAGTCCGAATAAGTAATGGTAAATGACAAATACCATAGTTTTTCTTTTTCATGATGCTAGCCCGACGTGGGCAACGGGTCACTCGCAAAGAGGTCCCATAAATATCTACAAAGCAGACAGGATCCAGCTTTGGGACATGGATCTAGGGTTTAAAGCACCTAGCCCTGCTACATTTAGAACCTCAATATAAGCAAAAGACTCCCTGCCTTCACGTCAGATTGAATGCATCAAAGAAAAAGGGGTAACTATTATATTTTTAGCCAAAAACCAAAACTTAAACCTCAACTGGCAGAATTGAGCGTCCACTTTTCAAGGCACATAACATGTCCGTTTGAAGATGGGAATGAACTCAGAATGGTCCCCTGAGTTTTTTATGATACACACAGACAGTGCATGGAACAAGAAACTATATATATATATATATAAACTGGCGATTGATTAGGTTAAGTCGTAATATTTTCGTTAGTTTTATAAACGTCTTATTTGATAGATTCATTTAAAAAATGTCTCCTGAAGATCTTAGTGTAGTTTACGTTCCCCAACTTTGACCTAGTAGAGTTTGTGTCCCCTTTTCCGTCAGGGGGACGTTGTTCTTGTTGTTGTTTAGCCGATCAGCCCACCTTGATCGAGCAAGCCGGCGGCACGCAGGTAACCGATCGCCCTCTTCGGAGTGGACCAGAGGTGGCGGCTTCGCACCTAGGACCGCATTCGGACCGAGTCGTGTCAGTGCTTTGTGGGTTAGGTGTGTGTGTATGTGTTTTCTGTACTGTGTGATGTCTGTGGGGCGTGGTATGGAATGGAGTATTTGGTTATAATGTCTCTGGTGTTACCTTAATGGTGCGAGGTGTTGGTGCATGATTGTACATGTAGTGGCAAGGGTGTTGTGGGTTAGTTGTCGCTGCTGCCATGAATTGTGTTCCCCTCATGTCTAAATGTTCCCTAACTTTCAGTATTTTTGCTTCTGTGTGCAGGTGTTCTATTGGTGTTGTTTGAGTGCATCCTGTAATGATACGAAGTGCGTTGTTTTGTATTGTCTGTAAGGTGTTTATGTGTGTGTTTGAGATAATGGGTGCCCAGCATGGGCTAGCATAGTCCATAACTGAGCGAATATATTGTTTGTATATGAGTGATGTTGTTTCCTGCTGGTGTCCAAAGTTTGTGCCTGTTAGTACCCTAAGCGTGTTAAGTCTTGACGTACATTTGGTTTTAATATCCTGAATGTGGTTTGCAAAAGATAATGATGTGTTGTATGTGACCCCAAGTATTTTGGTCCTGTGATTGTGTGGAATGTTGATGTTGTTTAGTGTAAGCTGTGGAATTACCTGGTGTTCTTTCGTGTTGCTTGTAAGCAAGGTGATGGTTGATTTTGTGGGCGCTACTTTGAGTCTATTGTGTGTGAGCCAGTCTTGTATACTGTTTATGTATGTTTGTAGGTTATTTGTAGCGGTGTCGATGTTGTTGTGGGTGGATGTTAGAGTGATGTCATCTGCATATGATAAGGTAAGCTTGTTATCTATGGGTGTTGGAATGTCATGCATGTATAAGTTGAAGAGTGTTGGTGAGAGAACAGAGCCTTGAAGGACCCCGTTCGGAAAAAGCTTGTTTTTGGATGACTTGCCATTAAATGTGACATGTGAGTATCTTCCTGAAAGATAGTTGCTCAGCCACCTTTTGGTGTTATTGTGCAGGTTTGTGTTGAGTATTTTGTTTATGAGAGGGAAGCGTGGGATAGCATCAAATGCTTTACTAATGTCTATTGTTGCTAATAGTGTACGTTGAGCTGGTCGTCTGGAGTTGATGCCATCCATGATGTGCTGCGTGAGGTTAGTGAGTAATGTCGTGGTTGAGTGGTGAGGTCTGAATCCATGTTGAGTAGGCGATAGTGGAATGTGTGGGGTTGGTGATTTGTAAGATTAGTCTTTCTGTTACTTTGGAAGGTGTGCATAGTAAAGTAATGGGTCTATAGGAAGCTGGTTCTGTTGGATTTTTGTTTGGTTTGAGTAGTGTAATAATTTTACCTTGTTTCCATATGTCAGGAATAATACAGTGTTGGTATGAATATGTGCTGATATTTGTGAGAGCTAGTATTCCTTGTGGGCCCAAGTGTTTAAGGTGTATGTTAGATATGTTGTCTGGTCCAGTAGCCTTCGAATTCTTAATGTTTTTGATGATCTTTTTGGTCTGGTCTGTATTGAAGGGTGTAATGGTTGTGTCGAGTCTGTAGGTTTTCTTGTGTCTGGCTGTTTGTCTGTCTGCATGTTTCTGGTTGTTGTCTCTGTTTAAGTGACTTATCTTCGCGTAGTGATTAACTAGAATGTTAGCTTGTTGTGTGTATGTTGGGATATTATTTTGGCTGCGACAGATAGCCGCGTGTGAGGTGTGAATGCCGCTGTTAGAGTGGGTAATGCTGTTTATAGTCTTGTATAGCCTGTATGTATCTGTGGAGTGGTTTAATGTTGTTATGAATTCTCTGAATGTTTCTGTTTGTTTTTCTTTGAGTTTGTTGTTTATTAGGGGGACGTAAACCACACTTGCTCCGAATTTTTTAATCCAGTTCGAGTTTACTATTTATTTGAAGCTCACGATACATTTAGATTTTAAATGCGGCTTCACATACAGTATTTTAACTACCTCGCTTTAGATGTGAAGCTCAGAATTTTGATGGCTTTGTTATTTTGTAAATTTATTGATCGACTGGCTTTCTTGGATTAAAAAAAAAGTATGAAATTTTGTAGAAGCGTGGAGAATCTTCGATTAATAAATTAACATAGCCTACCCATTTTTCACCTAAACTAGAGCCTCAGGTTACAGAAAGTTGACAAAAGTAGATACAGCTGACATTGCGCAATATTTGTTAAAAACGAAGAAAAAACGAGTGAAGATGAGGTTGTTGTTGTTGTTGTTTAGCTGATCAGCCCACCCTGATCGAGCAAGCCGGCGGCACGCAGGTAACCGATCGCCCTCTCCGGAGTGGACCAGAGGTTCAGCGCACTAGTGATGTTGTGTTGTGTTCGTTGTTGTGCTAGAGCGGTACAGTCCGTCATAATGTGTTCAATTGTTTGTGGTGTGTCTTGGCACAGGTGGCAGGTGTCGTCTATGGAGTTGTCTAGTCTGTGTTTATATGTCCGTAAGTTGGGGTGATGTCCACATCGGAATCGTGCTAAGTTAACTCGATCCGATCTGCTCAGGCTGATCTCTGACCTGTTAATGGGTGACGGCTTCGCACCTAGGACCGCATTCGGACCGAGTCGTGTCAGTGCTTTGTGGGTTAGGTGTGTGTGTATGTGTTTTCTGTACTGTGTGATGTCTGTGGGGCGTGGTATGGAATGGAGTATTTGGTTATAATGTCTCTCTGGTGTTACCTTAATGGTGCGAGGTGTTGGTGCATGATTGTACATGTAGTGGCAAGGGTGTTGTGGGTTAGTTGTCGCTGCTGCCATGAATTGTGTTCCCCTCATGTCTAAATGTTCCCTAACTTTTAGTATTTTTGTTTCTGTGTGCAGGTGTTCTATTGGTGTTGTTTGAGTGCATCCTGTAATGATACGAAGTGCGTTGTTTTGTATTGTTTGTAAGGTGTTTATGTGTGTGTTTGAGATAATGGGTGCCTAGTCCATAACTGAGCGAATATATTGTTTGTATATGAGTGATGTTGTTTCCTGCTGGTGTCCAAAGTTTGTGCCTGTTAGTACCCTAAGCGTGTTAAGTCTTGACGTACATTTGGTTTTAATGTCCTGAATGTGGTTTGCAAAAGATAATGATGTGTTCTATGTGACACCAAGTATTTTGGTTCTGTGAGTGTGTGGAATGTTGATGTTGTTTAGTGTAAGCTGTGGAATTACCTGGTGTTCTTTTGTGTTGCTTGTAAGCAAGGTGATGGTTGATTTTGTGGGCGCTACTTTGAGTCTATTGTGTGTGAGCCAGTCTTGTATACTGTTTATGTATGTTTGTAGGTTATTTGTAGCGGTGTCGATGTTGTTGTGGGTGGATGTTAGAGTGATATCATCTGCATATGATGATAAGGTAAGCCTGTTATCTATGGGTGTTGGAATGTCATGCATGTATAAGTTGAAGAGTGTTGGTGAGAGAACAGAGCCTTGAGGGACCCCGCGGTATTAATAACAATAATTGCAGTAATTGCACGCTTGGAAGTGAAAGTAATTCTAATTAAGTTTTTACCGACGTTTGCTTTTGCCAAAAAGTGACTCAAGTACTTGAACCCACACTCTGCACGCCGAGTGCGTGCCCGCGAAATGGCTCAAATGACTCAGTGACTCAAATCTCACTTTGTGGGAAGACGAAAACCGTGATCAGAGGTTACTCAAGTATCTGAATCACTTCTTTAGTTTTGACATTCTGAATACACTTTAATCACTTTCACTTCCAAGCGTCCAATTGTCAATTAATATTTGGGGATCATCATTGATCTTTCAATCAAAACAAGGAAAAAAGATAGAATTTTTTTCCTTTAATTAACAAAGCAAATAAATTTTCACAATGAATAATTACAGTAGTCTCAATTAAATATGCAGTGATACAGTGATTGACTTACTGGACATATCGTTAATTACAATGAAAGACAAATGCAGTGATTAATACAATACGATACGTCACTTACACAAAATACATTGAATATAAAACAAGTTACAAACGGCTTAACCAGCTATGAATTAACTGTCAAAATGAGAACACAATGTCAAGTTGCAACAACAGATAACAAATTACATTAAAAAGGGGCAATAATGCAGTAATGATTGTTAGCTTGATAAATGAAACACGGAAGTTTGTTTACACCGCCACGAGAAAATCGAATTGTTTTCAGCGAGCGATGGAGTCCTTATGTAAAAAAACTATATAAGGCTATGGGTTGATTGCCTGTTACCCTCATCCGTTGGAAATTTCCAGCAGATTTCAGTGAAGAGTTAACGACAAAAGCCCTACGTTTTTTTGTTAGAGAGTTATGTATATGTAGGTCTTCGAAGGACCTCGTTATGTTTATTTGCCATCGATATTTGCGCTGCCTAATGATAAACAAAGAAATTACCTTACCTTATTATTTCGTTGGGCCTCGCTTCTGTTCGTAGGACGCAACGATGTTTTTCGATGTAGGGCCGCGGTACGATGGAGTTACACAACGAGTTGATTTGATGTAATTAATATAGGCAGTCACTATATTTAAATTCCTGAAGGTATAGGCAGTCACTATATTTAAATTCCTGAAGGTATAGGCCTATCCTTTTGCGTTATTAGGTTTATATCACATGTTATTCACTCAGAACTTATAGGAAGATAAAGTACATCTTCCTTGCTTACAAGCCCGGCTGTAACATAAGCAAGCTCCGAGCGAGCCGCTAATATAATATAAATTTTCGTCTTTTATTATTTGCTGATTTTGCAAAGTTCGTTGACTCTTCTCTCGAAGTAATTTTCATGAGTCAGCAGTCGAAAATTTTGAACACGAAATAATAAATTTTTATTGTGATTGGGTGGGGCCAATGCCTCCATATTGGGTTCTATGTATGTATGGCAATTATTTTCATTCCCAATAGGCTATGTCGTCAATCGCGAGGCAATTTTGTAGATATTTAATACAATTAATAAATAATTTATATTTAATTAAGAAGTAAAGGTACCACATACGATACCATGTTGTAAGCATATATAGTTTTTTCCATACCTTATAACGGCGTTTTAGGCTGTGGTAAATGAGAACTATACCTAGGCGGAGAGTTGTATATCTTGGCAGAGGCACAGATAGGCCTATAAACAGAATTAAAAGCACTGAGTTAAGGTATACACAGGCAGCTAGAGGCCTCTAATTAAGAGAAGTTTCTGCCACGGAAAATTTGCACACACTTTCAATGACAATAAAAATACTTTACAGATGTGGGCTACGTGACTACGCAGGAAAAAAAATTACACAAGTTAAGAAGGCAAAATTGCAAAGTAGCCCTATGCAAGAGAGTGGACTGATTTCGAAATTCAGCTGTATGATGAAATACCTTGCTATATTGTGGCAGCGTTAACTGGAAGTTGACTTGAAGGTTAATCTTTGGTGAAAAACTTTCGAAGTGAGACAAAGGCATCTCTGGGTGAACCTGATAACGAGACTATTTCTGAAGTCTAGAAGTGCCTTGTGATAAACTCCAGACGTCTTTGGGGCTCTCGAGAATCTTGTACCGACAAGTGAAAGCTCCGGAAGAGTGACCTCCTCTCATGACCTTCGATATGAACTTGAGAAAAGTGTTAAAATCGTAGGCCTAAAGAGATAATGTTTATGAACGCCTCTACACACACACACACACACACACACATATATATATATATATATATATATATATATCGTTGTAACGGCAAATTTTGTGTGCCAAAATCTCTTACGAAAATAGGAGCAGAAATTTTAGTTTTGAGATTTTGTTGTTTAAATCTTTAAAGCAAGGTAGTTTAGATTATGGTTATTGAAGAATATCAATAGGTTTCTTGTTACAAGGTTTAAAAATAAATAAATAAATAAATAAAAATGTTTCAGATTGTTTAACGTTCGTTCGATTTTTATTTTTGTGTTCTCACGTGAATGGTATAACCCAGGACAACCTTGCGGTAGAGATTTATGGTAGGGTGGAGAAGCGGCCCTAGCTTCAAAGAGAGGGGTAAACAAGCTGGCCGGGTGCAGATGTAAAATGGCTTTTACGGAAAAAGGAGGAGCTTTGTTTTTGGAAGGGAATGTCAATGTCCAATCAAAGGAAACTGATTCTTGGAACACCCAGTGAGGGAAAAGAAAAGCTCCTTCTTTACTTATGTATGGAAGAAAACTTTTGTAGGGACGACCTTATGTAATGAAAGTGTTTTTGATAGGTCATTCAGAATATTGTAAGGCGGAGTCCTTGAAATTTGAAGGTGTAACTTAGATTTCTAAGTTAGTTGTAGCTCCGTCCCCGAAAGTTAAAAGTGGCTTGTAAGAATAACTCCTTAAAATCTGTGACATGTTTAAAAATTTATAAGTTGATTTGAAATTGTTTCACGGTGTACTTAAAATTTGAATTTCCTTTATTTACGCGCACTTGTGTGTAAGAGTTTTATTGTTAGCGACCGGAAAAAAAGAACTGTGTGGCATTTCTTCTAATTTAAGTTTGCGACATATTAGGTTTCCTCATGGAAGAGTCAATATCTTGTGTTGAAGTTGGTTCCCGTGGAAACCCGGGAAGTTAGTGTATGACCATTCAGTTATTGCAAGAAGAAATCTAATTTATTTGACGGACTTTTTTCCTGGAAAAATCTGCGGAACTCGCGCAGAACTGTGAAGCGTAAATTTCCCAAATGTTTGTAAGTAAACCATTTTTTAAACTCCTGCTTAGATTATGAAATTTGATTTAGTGCTGTTTTTAAAGTTACACGCAAATAAAAAAACCCTCTGTATAAATGTTTTTTGAGACTCAAATGCTTGCAAACATTTTCTTTAAATTAATAATTTCATTTTTTAAACAAAATTTGTAATCGCACATTCGCCTATTTCTTTCAATTTATGTCCTAATTGGAGTGAAATTAAATAAACTTTATAAGAGGGAGTGTGTCGTTTTTATGCTACCTTGCAATAGGCCTCTCTTGTAAGCTGAGGGCAAGTTAACATTGAAAGTTTGAAATCCAAAGTGGGCTTCAAGTAAGCCGAGGGAAACTACGCGTATAAAATTAAAAGGCCATCCGAGTGGATAAACAGTCATCCTGAAATAAACGAACACGCGCGTAAGAAATGTGCAATCGGAAAAGGGTGTGCAGTGTGCACCACATAAATTAAGGGGTTGCGCACCATAATATATATATATATATATATATAACTTGGTTGAATGGTTTGTTCTTAGGGAAGCGTAACTTAGCGAGGAATAGGAGGACGTACAATATTGTTTTTGATTCTCGCTAATTGTTGCGCCATTTTAATTTGTTGTTCGTTTATTTATTATACTTATTTATTTTTACTTGTTTTAAAATTTTTAGCACTGATGATGGAAAGTGAATTTTTCCGAAACGTCTGTTAATAAACATGTACCATCTCTTCGTCCTCCTATTCCTCGCTATATACATATATATATACATATATATATATATATATATATATATATATATATATATATATATATATATATATATATATATAGGGTGTTTATAAAGTCCCTATCTATTTCGTTGAATTAACAGTTTTTATTTATTTTTTGTTGCAGAACCCTATGAAAATGACTGTACAAGAACGGGTGATGGTGGTGACACTTCGGATTAAAGGAAAGAAATGCAAAGAAATTAGAGAGAGGTTTGAAAGAACATTTCACAAGCCAGGTCCTACAGAGAAGACAATTCGGGATTTGCTTAGTAAATTTAAAAGAATGGGATCTGTTCATGATGAGTCAAGATCTGCACGTCCAAGTGTCTCTGAACATGCTGTAAACGCGGTACGTAATGTTATCGATGAACATCCAAGCATGCCAATTCGCACCACATCACGTAGACGGGATACCCAAATCAACTCTCCACAAAATTTTGAAATCGACGTTGAAGAAGAGAAGTTATCATATTCAGGTGCTTCATGACTTACATGAAGAGGATTATCCAAAGCGAAGTGCAGTGTGTGCTGATCTTGTTGAACACATTCAGAATGAAAATTTAATGGACCACATTCTCTTCGGTGATGAAGCAACTTTCCACACGTGTGGAAAGGTTAATCGCCATAACTGCCACATATGGGTTAATGAAAAGCCAGTTGATTTCTATCAATGGAAACGAGATTCTCCTAAAGTTACTGGCTGGTTGGGTATGACCAAATCTAAGATTTATGGGCCCTTTTTCTTTGCTGAAGCTATAGTTACAGGGCTTATTTATCTGGACATGCTTCAGCAATTCCTGGAACCCGTCGTCTTTCAACAAGATGGGGCTCCTTGTCATTATGCAAACATTGTTCGGGAGTACCTAAATGAACGATTCCAAATCGGTGGATCGAACGTGGAGGCAACAGGCCCTGGGAAGCTCGATCTCCTGACCTAACGCCCTTGGATTTCTTTGCATGGAGCTTTATCAAATCAAACGTCTATCAAACGAGGGTTACAGATCTGCAAGATTTACCTGCTCGTATCGTAACAGCAGTTACAAAAATAACCCCTGTCATGCTCCAAAATGTGTTCCGCAATGCTGCTGACAGATTCGAACTCTGTAGAGATACTGATGGTGCTCATGTAGAATAATATGTTTAAGTATTCATTAAATGTATGCTTTCTATTATATTGTTATTGAATTTTACCCTTTTTGCTACATTTTCACTGAAATAGATAGGAACTTTATAAACACCCTGTATATAATGCGCCTCGGTGTAGTGGTTAGCGTCGCTGACTACGAATCCATCGGCCCCAGGTTCGAGACCCGGTGACGTCAGCCGGCGCGCAGCAAAACCCAGCTGTTCATCCTTCGACACAATAAAAAAGAAAGTGGTTGGTAGATAAATGGGTACCCTGGGTGGCCTAGTGGTTAAGACGCTGGGCTGCTGGTGGGGCGTGGTTCGGATTCCACGTTAAACTGTAGGTCTAAGGCAGAGTGAAAAGCTTGACTTTCGTCAGAATGAACAATTCGGGCGGAAGCAACCAAAGGTTATATATATATATATATAATTTTACGTCAAGGACGAAATTCCAGATACCAGACGCGGTTCAGAGACAGAGTTCATAACAGCTTGGTAATATGTTAAATTAGGTTAGATTAGGCTAGGTTGGTTAAGTTTGGTTGGATTAGGTTGACAGTTAGGGCCTATTGACTCTGAACTGCGTCTGGCATCGAGAATTTTGCCACATTATGTTATTATAACCTAATAGAGTATGGATTACTAAAATGAAAGTAACTGAACCCAAAATGAGACGAAATATGATATATCTATGCCTAATTCAGAAATACATGACATCGAATATATCAATCATCTTTAATTAAGCGACGAGATTTTTAAATTTTGCAAATCTCGATTGTCGTCGATTAATGGTAAACGGCAACAACCGTTTTTATGCAGGTCACGATTCAACGGCAACAAACGGCCGTGTGATGTGGGCTTAAGGTTGAAATGCATTGTTCGAATGGTACTGTTCATGGTTACATTAATTTAGTTAAGATGGTCAGCACAACTGTTACAATCCTGGGAATACGGAGTTTGGTCTGTGTAACTCCTCATATTTTAAAGCTCTTAAAAATTAAAGCCATGGATGGATATATTGATACACGTCTTAAGTTTAGATTTAGTCGTAATTTTACCGAAACACACCATAACACTTAAACACACTCGCATTAAATTTCCACGTCTATTCCTAGTTCAAGTCACATACGTATATCGGTAGAGTGGACGCCGCCTTATTTAAACAGCTGTTCGTTCGGTGGGCTGTTTTTCCGTCCAGATTTTTACAAGCCCACAAATCTTCCCGACATGCAACCTTCAACTAACTGTCCGAGAAAAAGTAAATGTGTCGATACATTGGCGTCATTCTCGACATACTGAGTTCCTTTGAAAGAAGATACAAGAACGTACTGTTTCCCTTGCTGAAGATACTGATCATACCAAAACTGGAATATTGTTCACTATTAACCTTTTAATTTTATTTACTTTATTTGAGTTTCAACAACTGTTCAGGATTTTTAAAACGGAACTTTTAATAAATTCAATAACTTTCAATAGATTCAATCACTGTATCGACAAATTTACTGCTTCTTATATCTTAAATATCGATGTATAAATTAGCAAGATGAACACCCCATATTTTTTAAATTATAAATTGCTTCTTAAGTTACGAACTTCAATCTTTATAGATAGATAGATAGATAGATAGAATATTGTTCACTATTAACCTTATTAACTATTAATTCTTTCTATTTGATTGAGTATATTTGAGACACTACTGTTACCTCTGCTTTGCGTAACATGGGATATAGGGACAAGAGTAAAGTGGGAGGTTTTCATATTAACCGCGAGTCTGGTTAACTTATTATATAGACGTTGCTTTACAGAGAGAGCAACTGAGTAGGGGTGAAGAATCTGCGGAGGCGGTACAGCAAACCTAACCTCTTAGAAGCTGTTTTGGAAAGAGTATGTCATATTTCCAAGAAATATCACGAGGAAATAAAACACCAAAAAAGTTAAGAGAACAGGAGGGACTGAGTTGTGTATTGTTGAAGATAATGGGATATTCGTGCGGAAGACTGTGTCAAGTAGATAGATGAAGGAACTGGGTTTTTGAGGCATCGAGAGCCACAAAGTTTTTTCTGCTCCATTTAAAGATAGTAGAAAGATCAGAGGTCAGGTACGCCATAGCTGTCTCTCGTGAAGCATGGAGTGATTGTTGAGAGGGACACTTTGTGAAATGGGTGGAGAAGTGAAGAGTGGAATCATCGGCATAGGTGTAGATAGGACAAGAAGTACGACTTAAAAGATCATTGATAAATAAAAGGAAGAGAATGGGTGACAGGACAGAACCCTGAGCGACACCACTATTAATAGTTTTAGGAGAAGAGCAGTGGTCATCTACAACCGCAGCTATAGATCGGCCGGGAAGGAAATCAGAGATGACGGCACAGATAGAAGGATAGAAGCCAGAAGAGGGCATTAATTATCGATATACAGTTTTGTCAAAAAGTTTTCCCTTGGTTGGAAAAATAACTTGTGGGGATAATTTGCACGATAATTTATGGGAACTTCCGGATTACCATTTTTATATATAGGACATATGCTGGTTAGATTTAGAAATTCGGTACAACATCCGGTCTGAAGAGCAATTATAGAGGATGGCAAGTGGTACTAAAATAATGTCACAACAGTTTATATATTTTGCTTGGTTTTGTTTTGGTTTTTGTCAGGTTTGGATCACCATTTGGTTTACGACATTTATCTTAATTATAATGTTTTGTTTCGCATTATTGATTAGTTTGTCAAGTTTGTTTTTGTATGTAATGTTGAGTGCCTGAGGAATTGATTGATTTATTAAGTTGTTTCTGGCACTTTAATTTTGAGGTCATATCATTCTGAAAGTCGGAGCAGCAGTGGGGTCTCGTGGGGTCTCGTAAGTGGTTGCCAGCGCCTGAGGAATAATATATTTTTCCACACTCTCGTAAATTTATGCTTTTGGTTTGGTTGACCCTAATAAGCCACTGGTAAGCCATGAATTTTATAGTCTTTTTCTTGATGTACGCTTCGTTTTTATTGGGTGCGTTTTGTGATAGGCACTTGTTAATATAGTTTCAAGCTGTACAAACTTTCCATTTAAATCCATTGTTTTATCTGTAGTGGTTATTAAATTTTCAAATTATTTACTGATTCTGACTTTTGACACTACAGACTAAAATTGTATTTGTCTACAGGAACATGAAGAACATACTATATACGAGTATAAAACTTAGACAAGAAAATATGATATTTACCAACCGACACCACCGAAATTGGTTAATATACAGAAAAGGACAGCTCTTGGTTTCAGATAATCGACTATACTTTTACAGACAAATTTTTGACGATGATTCAAAGTATGATAGTCGTTTCTTGTGCAAATGCTCAGTTGTTGAGTTATGTCCTGTACATTTTTTTTGGCCAATGACCTGACAGTATTTAATCACGTGACGAGAAACCGAACACAGTAGAAAATATCAACCAATCACTGTCATTCTTTCTTCTTTTGTGGGTGCTGGAGACGTTGTTAGGTTAGGTTAGGTTTTTACGTGTTTTAATCCCACATTTTCCCTCTTCTTCAAAGCCCTGCCCACTTTTGTTGGGGTCAGTGGCGTAGCTAGAGTTTGTGCCGCCCGGGGCGGTCCTTGAGTTTGCCGCCCCCCTGAAACACAACACAATACACATAACAAACATACTTAAACAAAAAGTGAAAACGACGTATAGAAAAAAAACCTGTGAAAAATATTAGGACATGTTTACTTCTGAAGTGAAAAAATTAACTACAACATTCTACACAGTTATTTTTCTTGCTTTTCTGTTAGCAAAATCTTCGATGACATTGTCGAAGTCTATTTCGTCTGTCAATTGTTGTTCTATAGACAGTATGGCAAGATTTCTCAACCGCAAGGTGCTCATAGTAGATCTTAGGTAATTCTTTATCAGTTTTAGTTTAGAAATGCTCCTCTCACAGCTAGCAACACTAACAGCAATTGTGAGAAAAATCCGCAGCAGTATTACAATATTTGGAACCGAGTTACCAAGATTATACTTTACAACTAATACCAGCATATTAGTTTTGATATTGATTATTTATAAATATTAAACGTATATTTATAGATTATAACGTATTTACAGAACTTTATGGGTTATTTCCCTTTTTAATGAAATAAATGCATTTATACCAATGCTATTATTAATTAAGCACAACTAAGCGCTTAAATAGGTATGATGGTCAATAAGGCCATCTTCAAGAGAACACAATCCTTACCATTGTCGGAAATTAACGAAGTAAGCAGTGTTTTCGTGGAAAAATAAAATTGTGTCTGGCGTCTTGTATCCTTCTACTGTCCCGACATAAAAAAAAAACTTTTTTTTCATTGCAGTCGACCAAAAGTGCCGCCCCTCAAAAAGTGCCGCCCAGGGTGGCCCGCCCCCTCCGCCCCCCTATAGCTACGCTAGTGGTTGGGGTTCATTATTCTAGGGATAAAAAGGGGTAACTCCAGAAAAACACATTTGCACAGGAAATGAATATCACCATTGAAAAGAGGAGAAAAAAAACGATCTAGAAAAACACGGATTTATGTCTGAACCCAAGGTCCTTTTCTGTAAAATTACCCCAAAATTAATCCCAAAGAAATGTACAGTTGCCAGCATATGTAATGTTCCTCGCCTCACAGACGACTCCGTACATGTGGCAACGCTGCAGTGATAGTCAAGGTACCCCAACTGTGGGAAGGTGGGGTGGAAGGGAGACAACCGAGTCCAAATAACACAGACATATATTCTAAAGGACAATTGAATATGCAGTTATTGACATACAGGTAATTATAATGTAATGGCTTTGTTCATAAAGATAAACAATTAATATGATTGTGAACAGCGTTGAACTGCATGTAGTTTATTAGTCTTATACAGTAATAAGGTTCCATTATGATTACTGCAAGTCTATATGAACAGCTACCACAATACAACTTTTTATATACTAGTGAATTTGAACCAAAAATAGGCATTACACAACAAATTACAATTACATTACAATAGTTTATAATATTTAGAGATTAGCTATTCGAGAAAATGTAAATTTATGGACAACTTAACTTCCTATTATGCTTTGCCATTTTTGTGAATGTAAAATATTTTTATATAATTACACTTTGAAATGAGTATAAATTATTATAGTGTTTTATGGTGTTCAATTTTCTGTAAATATACTGTAGATTTTGTTTTGTAATGAAAATTTTAAAATTTCAAATAATCAGTAAGAGAATCGGCTAAATTTGGCCGATGCCAATGCCCCAAAATTGGCCGATTCTGCAAATGCCGATGAATCAGTACACCACTAGTTTTTATTGATTTTGCTAATTTTGAGGGCCAGGGTCTTTACTGGTAAATATACTATTCAGTTTGATGTAATAACATGTTTTATAGATTTAATGACTCACACATGTTGTTTATACCCTCATGTAATCGCAAGTTTCTTTAAAAATATCATCTTATTTGTTAAGCTTTAATAAAAAAAATGTCTCATCTTTTAATTTTTTTTACAGATAAGATAGCATAATGCCTCCAAATAAAGAAATTTCATATAAGAATAGGTTGAAAATTATTGTTCTCCATAAAGAAGCCAACACGCAAAGACAAATAGCTGCTAAAGCTGGAGTATCATTGTCGACTGTTTTCAAAATACTTTCTCGCCACTCACAAACTGGGGATGTGAAGAACAAAACAGGTTGAGGATGGAAGCGAAAACATCTGAAAAGGATGATGAGTATATGATAATGATGAGCAAGCGTAATAAAAAGAAGACTGGTGGGTGGGGAAGGGGAATGAGGAAGTGTGGGGGTTGGTTGTGTAATGTCTATTTTTGGTTCAAATTCACTAGTATACAAAAAGTTGTATTGTGGTAGCTGTTCATATAGACTTGCAGTAATCATAATGGAACCTTATTACTGTATAAGACTAGTAAACTACATGCAGTTCAACGCTGTTCACGATCATATTAATTGTTTATCTTTATGAACACAGACATTACATTATAATTACCTGTATGTCAATGACTGCACATTCAATTGTCCTTTAGAATATATGTCTGTGTTATATGTTGTTAGACTCGGTTGTCCCCCCTCCACCCCACCTTCCCCCAGTTGGGGTACCTTGACTATTACTGCGGCGTTTTCACATGTACGGAGTCGCCTGTGAGGCGAGGAACATTACATGCGGGCAATTGTACAGAAAGTTATACGTACACGTACATCAGTTAACTTATCACGAATTATTAACAATCAAGGTTTTAAATTCCAGCAGTAATGAAAACAAAATTAAAACTACTAATAAAAAGCGGTAAAGAAATTGTTATAAATAATAGTACGCAAGGTACTATTACGTTAGGATAATAATTCTTTGGCTCGGTCAACCCGTCGAAGCCTTGAGATTGGAGAAGAAACTTACACTTGCGTTACAAGGAACCTTAAAGACCAAAATCTTTCCATGTAAGCTATCACAAACGTGGTCTAACAAGAAGAATATACGAATCAATTCAACACCGTTAAGGTGCATTTAAGGTGTGTTGACCGTACAAAGGGAAATGTTAGACTGATCGTTACTCATCCTCCTTTCAGGTTAAGCTATTTTTTATGAACAAGTCTCCAAATTTTACAAGAAATAGAGACATTTTGTACATGCTTATTTTAGAGTTATATATGAAAACAATTAGATCTTATTTACTGTGCAGTACATTCATACGTCTATACTGTATATATACAATGGGGAAAATTCATTCTTCACATCCATACTAGCATTAATAATCTAAAAAATTGTGATTGCTCAAGTTATCTAAACAAGACCCTCTACATGCAGGCATCCTAACTAACCCTGTATTTTATGTGTGTATATCCAGTCAGTTTTGTATAAATGAAGAAAGATGCAGATCTCACGTGAGGCAACTATTACACCAGAGTTGAGTTTCGGTTCAGATTACTCCATGTGTGATCAATAAGGGTGGAATTTACTAAAACAGTGTTAATTCTGATAACTTTATTGATACAAGAGTGAAGTCGTTTGTTAACATAAATAATAAATGGTGCTACTGTAGTATGCGGTCTACCTACGATTGGTTAGGTTTAATCACGATATTTTCGTTAAAACTAACGAAAATATCATAACTAAACCTAACCAATCGTCAAGGGCGATTAACATTGGGATGTAAACAAGCAATTAGCAAACAAGATAAGAAACTATGCTTCAAAGGTAGACCGCTGAATCGTAGGTAGACCGCCACCTACAGTAGCACCGTGTACTGTATCTTTTAAGCTCTTGTTTAGCGAATCGAGGTAGCTAATAAATTGCTAGCGGTTTACGTTATGATGGCTGTACTATGCCTACCGTTAATTTTATTGGCCACACATTTACCGATACTCCTACACTTCCATGTAGTCACACATTTCTTTTATTGTGATATTCGAAAGATCTTTCCTGACGAGGATTCAAACCCCACCCCCATTTCCACTTTTCCTAAATGTGTGAAAAGCTTTGTAACTATTTATTGGAGTAAATTATAATTATAATTAAACGAGAAAATTTAATTTTAATTAAATTCAGAACATCTACCAGCGATTGACAGTTTTTCGGCAAGTTCCTGATGTTAATATTACAACTATAATTTTATTTTCGACGCATATAATGGCTATTTAAATTTTACTTTGCTATATTGTCATTTTGGAGGCGAGTCTGGTTGTTATTATTACTGGTACCATCGGGATTCGAACTCCTGACCTCAGTGTCTTCACTTCGTTTATAGGGAAACGATGTTACCCACTGAGCTACTGGCGCTGGCGATGGGTATGTCATGGATGAAAGTCAAATTTGTGAATATAAAGAAAGTTGCAGAGGGAAGTGGAACAGATTGTTATATAAAAGAAAAGGAGAAAAGGAAATATATGACAAAGATTGGGATTAAGCTCTAAAAACTAAATTAATTTTAATTTTAATTTGCCGCCACGAGTATGACTTACATTTAGATTAGCTGTTTATGTTGAAGATAATCACTTAATAATATTTGAGATGCTACCTAGAACTGAGGTCTAAAGAAATAATATATAAGGACAAAATGCAATAAGTACCCCCATACATACACACGTACACGCATATACTGTGTGTATATATATGTGTGTGTGTGTGTGTGTGTGCGTACACACACACACACACACACACACGTACATATACATATACATACAGTACATGTTAGCATTTGCGAACATATGTGTACTTTAGGCCTGTTCAAAAATCAACTTTTTCTTATTTTCATAGGTTTCTGTACATTTTCCAATGCTTTTTGACCTGCAAAAGCCGAAAATCACAACTATTTTGACCTAGGATGTTGGAAAGCATTGCCGCATGGAGCTTTAAATTTTCTGCCTTGAAATCGGCCAAAGCGCCAATTCCGGGGTCCCTTGAATTATGTTTTGCACTTTATCTTTTGATCTAAACAAGATAGAGCAACAAATTAGGTATCAAATGAAAGAGCATAAAATTAATAAATAATAATAATAATAATAATAATAATAAATAAATAAATAATAATTAATAATAATAATAATAATAATAATAATAATAATCTATCATTTTTCAGGAAACAACAGAAACTCAATCAGAATCTAGAAAACCATCTACAAGTTACAACTTCACAATGGCATTAAGCAAGGAGCTGAGGGAGCTCCGTGGGCGCACAGTTGATATCTCAGAACCTCCACATACTGTCCACAGGCAGGTGTCAACTGGGCCATCTACCAGATCTCTCACTGAAACTTTCCTGGTTGGATACCCTTCAGCTTTTATCAGTGGTTCCCAGCTTCCCACCAACAGACAGGCGTTCCAGTATTTCCTTAATCTTCAGAATTTACCGGAAAATGCAGGGAGGCCCATGGTTCAAGACCTTGCATATGAAACAGTTGAATCTATCATCCCATTCTGGCAGATGGCTAGGATCAAGACAATGACCAAGTACAACGCAATGAAGCTCTTCATGAAACTACATGAGAAACATCGTGCTCTGGTGAAAAGCAAGTAACCCTGGAGGAAAAAGAGGAGCATTTGTGCTGGAATTAGACAGCCTGTTCAATATAGGAGCTCCAGATGCAATCCAGGAAATACAGAACAACAGACTGTTATCCAGAGAGAAGAAAGATGAGGATATCAGGTTCTACGAAGACCAAAAGACTGAGAGGAAAGGTCATATGTCTGGTCATGACAAGATTTTTGAGACAAGATCCCTGCAGCAAGCAGCGAGGAATGAAAGACTGCAGCATAGACAAGAACAAGGTAAAACTAATTACTTTGAACGTTACAAAAAGTTTTAAGTTTTACTCCATTGCGATATTTAGCATGTACTTAACAATTACTGTCTTAACATGTTGTACTATTTTACAGCTGCAGCAGAACAAGAGGCAGTTGTTCATGTGGATGACATTACCTGGGGTGACTCAACTGACAACGACGCTAACACAGAGGACATGGATTACCATCAGCCTCGTCCTGGATGTTCTCACCATCAAGACACTGTGACTAGTGTGACTTTGACGTTTCCAAGGAAGGTCATGGAATGTGATGTCATCTGCAATACAGCTGATCGTCTTGGTTTATCAGACAATCAAGTTACTGCCATGGTTTCTGCCACCTTGAAAGCTGGAGGGGCTGATCTGGATAACTTCGTCATCTCAACCTCAACAACACGTCGCAACAGAATGCTGTCCAGGTATAATATCAGCCAGAGTCACATGTCCAAGTTTTGTGAAAAAAAACCACAGTACGCTGCCTTACACTGGGATGGAAAGTTGCTCAAAGATGTCTTGGGCAGTGAACCTGGAAGTACCTCAGAGACTTTAGCTGTGCTAGTGTCTGGTCCACCTTCATACACTGAAGGAAAGTTATTGGGAGTACTTGTCATCGACAATTCTTCTGGCACAGCTCAGGCTGAGGCTTCAATGGATTTACTGGAGACATGGGAACTTACGGATAATGTTACTGCCCTTGTTTTTGACTACATCCAGTAACAGTGGAGTTCACAGAGGAGCTGCCAAACTGCTAGAGAAAATGCTGAACAAAAAGGTGTTTTATCTGGCCTGTCGACATCACATCCTGGAAATCCTAGTAAGAGCAGTTTGGGAGAAGCTGTTTGGGAAGGTGAAGGGGCCAGATAATCCCTGGTTTGAGCATCTGAAGGATGTTTGGACGGACTTGTCCAAGGAAAACCCAAAGATGCTGGCTATCAACACAAATGGCTGAAGGAAAAGAAGAAGAACAGTGAAGAAATACTCCAAGACATTCTAACAGCAGAAAGGCTTCCAAGAGCCGACTACAGGGAAATGGCTGAACTGACAGTCATTGTTCTTGGAGGAACGCCTCCTCAAGGTATTCACTGGAGTCGACCAGGCGCCATTCATCAGGCCAGATGGATGGCCAGAAACCTGTACTCCATGAAAATGCTGATGTTTGCAGATCAACTTGAGTACGACGAAGACACTGTATCAAAGCTGGAAAGACTCAACACCTTCCTTGCGCTGTTCTACACTCCTGTATGGATGATGTCAATGTCTGCTGCAGATGCTCCCGTGAATGATCTAAGTCTAAACCAGGACATGTTGAAGTACAAGAAAACTGACCCAGAGCTTGCTGATGCAGTACTTAATAAGATGGAAAACCACAAATGGTACCTGACGCAGGAAGTCGTGCCATTTGCCCTGTTCAGCAGTAGATTGAGTGACACATTGAAGCACGACATTGCTGCCCAGTTACATGCCACTGAGAAGCCAGACAGCTTCAGAACAGGAAAGCTTCTATTCCAGAGAGTCACAGCTAAGACTACCCTGGTTGATCTCATTGGCCCAGAATCACATTTCCTGCTGGACACACTGAACATTGGATCCGAGTGGCTTCTGGAACCTGTCACGTCTTGGCCACAGAATGAGGACTACAGAAAAGCGTTGGACTATGTTAAGAATCTGAAAGCGGTGAATGACATTGCTGAACGTGGTGTCAAGATGATGAGCGACTTTGCAAATGTCATAACAACAGATGCCAAGCAAAGGGACTATCTCCTTCAAGCTGTGGAGTTCAACAGACGCCGCTTTGACAGCTTCAAGAAACAAACTCTCAACAACTGACTGTGTAAATGTCATTATGGAATTTATCATCATGTAATGCTTTCACTTCTTGATCGATTAGACTTGTGACAAAATGTTAATCTCAAATTTGTGTCATGAATAAGGCGCCTTGTCTGCCTTGAGTGTGAGAAAACGAATTTTGTGATATTTCTGAAATCTTTGTATGTACCAATGTGCCATTTCTTGTTCCAAGACTATCATAATTGTATAAGTTAGAAAGAGGATTAAAAACACTTTAATTTGGTGCCTATTTTGTTGCTCTATCTTGTTTAGATAAAAAGTTATAGTGCAAAACATGATTCAAGGGACCCCGGAACTGGTGCTTTTGGCCGATTTCAAGGCAGAAAACTTAAAGCTCCATGCGGCAATGCTTCCCAACAACCTAGGTCAAAATGGTTGTGATTTTCGGCCTTTTAAGGTCAAAAAGCATGGGAAAAAGTACAGAAACCTATGAAAATAAGAAAAAGTTGATTTTTGAACAGGGCTAGTGTACTTAGATCGCTCACATGTATGTTAATTTGTATGAGGGTAATTAGATTGAAAGAAGCAAACAGTTAAGAATAAAAACAAAACCTTATTGTCCCTAATATAGGGGAGTATTTGAGGAAACAAGAGTAACAAAAGCACATCCGATAGATATAAAATTCAACAAATAATAATATTATAATAATAATAATAATAATATTCAAGTATAAGTATTAAAATTAGCTAGTAATAAAAAGTGAGTGAGATAGGCATGTAGTTTCGGGGGTTTGAGGGATTTCTCTTTTTGGGGACTGGGTGAATGTTGGCTTGTTTTTAGAAGGAGAGGAATACAAAAGTACGAAGGCATCCGCGAAAGAAATTCGACAGAACCTGCGCCAGTTCAGGTGAGCATTTTTTACAGGACACCCGGAAGAATCTCATCCGGACCCGAAGCCTTGTCAGCTAGTTTTTATTTTGAATAAGAAATCGATTGAACCACCAAACGCGGATGAGATGAGGAGTCGCTTGGTCATCCTCAGGCAGATGGAAAACATGAAGAACAGAAGAATAACCTCCCGAGAAGCTGAAATCACAAAACCAACAGGTGAACCCAAAGGCAGTACAGAGGAGTATCTATTAAAGTTAGAATTAAATATGTTCAGCATAGCCAGAATATTTTATTGTTCTTTGAGTGACTGAGCAATTTATTGTTTTGTTTATGCAGAAACTTGGATTTGGTAAGCCTTAAGAGTCTTTTGTTATACTTTCTTGCATGTTTATAAAAAATTATGGGATTGTTGAGTTTGTGTTGGATTGTTGACGAGCTGTGCAAGGTTGTGGGTAACGACAGACAGTTTTCCCTAGCTCAACACCAACGAGGTCACTGCGAGCGGTAAATATTCAGAAATAACCTGGTTAATACTAGTGGTTAAAGTATCAAAGAGACTGGTTGCTAGAAGGGCAGTGAAGGGAGGATAGACACAACAGAAGTATTTAATGGGTTTATAAGTAGAAATCAGGTAAATAGATAAGATTAATACCAGGAAAAGAGGAAGCATTTTCATACATAGCATAGGAACAAAGACGTCCTTTAGCCTTAGATCGTGAATAAAATTCTACCCTGGAAAGTATAGGTGAGAGAAACAGTAGGAGGAAAAATCTAAGTTTCGGTTAAGAAAAGTAAATCAGGTTTCACTGACTGAAGATAATAGTGCACAAAATCAAGGTTTATAGTTACCCTTCAGATATTGTTGAAGGGTATGGTAAATGGAGAAGTATCTAACTTTTATCTTGACCAAGGTTTTGGAGTTCAGTGGACGACTGGCTATCGCAATAGCTTAATGACGACCGAGAAGGGCCCCAGGAAACCAGCCGCGAACGTTTAGCTGTGTTTCGAGTCGTCCCCAACAAAAAGCTTGTCATAATGCCAGCCGTAATTTCTTCTTTTTTATCTTTTTTCTACGGGGAAAAAAGTTCCGAGAAAGTTTAGAAACGTGTACTGTAATTTACTGTTCATGTTATGATAGTTAAAGGGAAGTATGGTTGGGGTTAGCTCAGTACCCGTGTGTCTGGAAGATAGGTAGACCAACATTCTTGGTATGGAAGAAAAACTGGGCTCTGGGAATGCAATCTAAGGTTTTTTCAACTCTGACGGTAGTAGTACCCTGTAGTCTCTGCCTGAAGATTTACAACCTTAAATACAGTACCTTATATTATCTTAAATCAATCATGTTATGAGATTTATATCCTACTAATAAAGCTTATCGTTATCATATCATATCATCATTAATTAATAAACGAATAAACTGTACTTTCGTTTTCAAATGCAGCTTACAATATGAAATTTAGTTTATTTAAAGTAATTAAAACAAAGAAACAAAACTAATTTTAAAAATAATTTATAAACAATTAAAATATGATTCGTTTTAAATTTCTGTGACGTTGGTGCAGTGCGGTTGAATACTTTTAAGATGTGGTGTTAGACTTCTGCATAATATTTGATCCAAGGGATCACATGAAACACATACACACACACACACACACTTGAAATAAAGTGTTTTAGAGAGTGAATTACTAGTACTTGAAAATAAATAATATAAAACAGTAAAGTGAAATGAGAAATGGAGGATAAAAGTGATGATAACGTAGTCATGCACTAAAATGTAAAGATAAATAAACAGAATAATAAATACTTGAAGAAAATAAATAAATTAAATAACATTATTATATACAACAAAATTTTAGACAAAAAAGGAGTAATAATGCTAAAAAATAAATGCGTTACATACACTACAAAACTTTTATAAAGCCTTTTCAAGTTGTTTCGTGTGGGAGGAATGGGATGAAAGCCAGATTGACCTTCTTGGCAAGATACCAGCGTATAGTTGCGTGGCCGAAGGTCGAATGTCGCCAGATAGCGAGAATGAATGGAAGACAGCAACAATAATAAGGGTAGCGAAACATTGTAGATCCGCATGATGTCGATATGCATAAGGTCGAACATCGACATTATGAAATTCGATTTTGCTCATGTAATGCCAGTAATAACAGAAAATGTTGACTTTGAATGAGGCATTTAAAGAGAAATGTTGACTATGAATGAAGCACTTAAAGAGAAATGTTGCCAAATATTACTAACCCATCAAACGAAGATAAGATTTCAAAAGACTTTTTGTAAATATTTGAAATAAATAAGGAACAAAATAAACAATAATGAAGAAAAAGCAATAATAATAATTATGAAATGAGGGAATTTTTACAGGAAATTTTTAGAGGAATGGACCAGAGAGAATTTCCCATAGCTGTGTACTCCTCGGGCTCGATCGGACGCTTTTTTCCAGATCTAAGAAAGTCATATACTGGTGTGTGTTCCACTCCCAAGAATGTTTCACAATCATTCTTTTAGTGAACACTAAGACATCCGAACTGATCTAACTCCTCTTCCACAGAAACACTGAGTTATCTTTCCATATTTCTCTCCCAAGTATCACTGTTGTGTAGGATATGTAGCAAGAGAGCAATCGCTCCATAATCATCCTGTTTCACGCATTTCCTTTTAATGTGGGGCAGACAATACCTTTGACCCAGTTGTTCACATTACTCCCGAGTCCCAAACTGTGTGAAACATTATTTTCATCCAGGAAGACACCTCTTCCAACATTGAAAAACTTCAATCGCTAATCGTTCAGGCCACCCTTACAGACTTAGCCCCCGTTTTATTTTGTTGATAGCGTCCTTAG
>JAJOZX010000098.1:372500-430000 GCA_023014485.1 Bathynomus jamesi | reverse complement strand
AAACAGTATTATTAGTAGTTGCACTAAAAATAGACTTAAAATCTCTTCAAATCGCATATACGTTCCCACCCCCATCAGTTAGACCACCTAATTAGAACTAATAACTAGTGATGCACCGGAGCTCCGGCTCCGGCCGAGCAGGAGTTCCGGCCATTTTAGGAAACCTCCTGCTCCGGCCGGTGGTCTCACTAAACTCCGGCCTCTGGCCGGAGGTGCCAAGTACACCAAACTCAATTCTGACAACTTTTAGTTTTAATTTTATAAAACTATAAAACCTCATTTCTGCACCTATCCGAATATTTCAGTTCTCAGATGTCTGTAATAATAATTTATTTTATGAGTGATCAGTGATTGTATTAAAATTTCAGTTCTCAATGACTGTAATAATAATTTATTTTATGAGTGATCAGTGATTGTATTAAAATTTCAGTTCTCAGTGATTGTATTAAAATTTCAGTTCTCAGTGACTGTAATAATAATTTATTTTATGAGTGATCAGTGATTGTATTAATAATTGATTTGATATAGGCTACTTTACTCAGCATTCAGCAAGACATCATAAGTTTCATAACCTGAGGATATTCTGTTCAATGGGAATTTTTAGAGAAATTAGCACACACAAAGCATAGAAAGTCGACTTTTATAAAGTTTAAGTTATTAAAGACTTAATAATTTAAAATAGCAGGACTATAATATATAAACCCTAAATAGATGAGACGATGGACCACACACACACACACATATAAATACTGAAATAAATCAATTGGTCGGAACCTCCGGCCTCCAGCCTGAGGAAAAAACACTAAGCCGGAGGTTCCGGCACTCCGGCCTCCGGCCAAAATCTGCCTCCGGTGCATCACTACTAATGACTTCTCAATAATTGCTAAAACCAATAAACAAACACGATGTACCCCTCTTAAAATCAATACTAATTTTGAAACATAAACCATATATAAATCATCATACCCCATTCCATAATCTCAATATCCTGTAATAAAATTTTCTTTCCCTACCAACCAACCAGGTTAACGCAATTCAACAATTTGTATCAATCTTCCTTATCTTCATTCTCTTCTGTGTTTGTGATCAAGTAACTTGTACCTGATTTGTTTCTTTTAAGGTTTTATAGATTTTAATGTTTTGCATTCTAAACTTTTCCATAATGTTCCCATAAATTATTTTATAATGTTTTACTTTCATCCACTCTTATCCTGAAGGTTTCTTTTATATTTTATATTTTAATTGTATTAACTTTATACCTTCATAACTGTTTTATTTTTTTTCGTTTGTAATATTTAAAATCGTTTTAAATTCATAGATAGTTTTTAATTGTACGAGTATATATATATACAGTATATATATTATATATATATATATATATATTACGGCCTTTTTGCGAAATTGGCTTTTTTTCAAAAAGATCGACCTTTTTGCAAAACGGTTAAGTCGTGATATTTTCGTTAATCAACGAAGGTATCACGACCTAACTTAACCAATCGTTACAGGCGGACAGTTGACCTAACCGAGCATTCAATTAACCTAAATCGGCCTTTTTTCGACAAAAAGGCCGATTTCGCAAAAAGGCCGAAACATATATAACAGAGCCAAGTGATTTTTGAGGTAGAAACCTTAGTCGAATAAGGAAGAAGACTAGTCCATATGCAAACATATTTAGGCTTTCGACATATTCTAATGTAATCTTCAGTAGTAAAATGATATATATATATATATATATATATATATATATCATTTTACTACTGAAGATTACATTAGAATATGTCGAAAGCCTAAATATGTTTGCATATGGACTAGTCTTCTTCTTCCTTATTCGACTAAGGTTTCTACCTCAAAAATCACTTGGCTCTGTTATATATGTTTCGGCCTTTTTGCGAAATCGGCCTTTTTGTCGAAAAAAGGCCGATTTAGGTTAATTGAATGCTCGGTTAGGTCAACTGTCCGCCTGTAACGATTGGTTAAGTTAGGTCGTGATACCTTCGTTGATTAACGAAAATATCACGACTTAACCGTTTTGCAAAAAGGTCGATCTTTTTGAAAAAAAGCCAATTTCGCAAAAAGGCCGTAATATATATATATTAGGGTGGTCCACAAAATCGAAGTTGTTTATTTTTTTTGCGCTCACTGTTTACTGTATTTGGTTCCTTTCCTCATGAAAAAACTGCATACCAAGTTTTAAGTCATTATGACTGTCTAGGGCAGTGCTTCTTAAACTTTTTCAATGTCATTCACCCTTGAGTTATTGTTACAAAATTTCATTCACCCCAGACTTCACCTTATAATTTGTATAAGTCTGAATCTCTCAAACATTTGGACTTTATAGTAGTAAATACAATTTTTTCCGAAATCATTCAATTCTTACATTTTACTTACCTTATAAGCAATCTTTATTACTCCAAATCTGATGATGATTATCATTAACTGGATCAGTTTGATATACAGGGTGTACATAAAGTCAGGATCTATTTTTGTGAAGCACTTGGAAATTATATGGAATTCAATCATAAAATGATAAAGTGGTAACATTTATTAAATAATTAAGAGTAGGATTCGACGTGACGCCCATCAGTATCCCTGCACAGCTCAAATCGTTCCGCAGCATTTCTAAACACATTCTGGAGCATTTGCGGGGTTATGTTATCTGCAGCAGTTCGTATACGTGTACGTAAGTTTTCAAGACTCGTAATCTTCGTCTGATAGACGTGCGATTTGATAAAGCCCCATGCAAAGAAATCTAAAGGGGTTAAATCTGGTGATCTCGCTGGCCAAGGTCTGTTGCTTCCGCGTCCGATCCAGCGATTTGGAAAACGTCCATTTAGATAATCCTGAACAATTTTGGCATAGTGACAAGGAGCACCATCATGTTGATAGACGACGGGGACAGGATTGTTAGTACCGTCGTCTATCAACATGATGGTGCTCCTTGTCACTATGCCAAAATTGTTCAGGATTATCTAAATGGACGTTTTCTAAATCGCTGGATCGGACGCGGAAGCAACAGACCTTGGCCAGCGAGATCACCAGATTTAACCCCTTTAGATTTCTTTGCATGGGGCTTCATCAAATCGCACGTCTATCAGACGAAGATTACGAGTCTTGAAAACTTACGTATACGAACTGCTGCAGATAACATAACCCCGCAAATGCTCCAGAATGTGTTTAGAAATGCTGCGGAACGATTTGAGCTGGGCAGGGATACTGATGGGCGTCACGTCAAATCCTACTCTTAATTATTTAATAAATGTTACCACTTTATCATTTTATGATTGAATTCCATATAATTTCCAAGTGCTTCACAAAAATAGATCCTGACTTTATGTACACCCTGTATATAAAACCTTAAATAATATATATATTTTCTTTATTCGCTTCATTAATATCTTTGGCCTACTAATATATCATTTCTGCCTCAGTTTATGCTTTATTTAATTATAAACTTTTTGAAATGCTTTGTCAAATATCTGGAAAGTAAATAAAATAATAAAGTTAAGCTAAATTACTACTTGAAACTCTTACAAATGTATCGCTATATTTCTGATTATTAACAGCATAGCATAACATAACTTACTACCACAAATTACCAGTTCTATTTTATAATTAGGTCAAATTTAATAACTCGCTATCACTGGCAATAAGCAAGTCTGCACAGCTGCCAACTAGTCTATATTTACCCGGTCAGGCAGTTACCAGTTTCAAACCTGAGCAAAAATTATAATAATTCAGTCTAGTTTAGCTCATTCACCCTTATTACTTCAGTCACCTTTCATTCACCCCTAAGATTCCATTCATCCTAACAAAATTTTTATTCACCCTTGGGTGAACCTTTACCACTTTAAGAAGCACTAGTTTAGGGTATGCACAAGCTGACTAAGAGAAGCTCACATTTGTTTGATCTCTTTTCCTAGAGAATGACTCTTGTATTAGGAAAATGATACTCAAGTATTACATATTTATAGGTAAATTATTATTTAAGTGATTAATTTATTAATTAGAGGCAAACTAAACACAAACAATGTTGATTGAAACAGGAAAACAACTCTTCCGTCCTCACGATTACAAGTTAGCCTTGCTTGCACTAGGAAACTGGCATCGATGTGTAGCGACCACCTGCAGCAGATACTGTTTCTGTTCTTCGTTCTTGGTAATGGAAGAGTTATAATCCTGAATTAGCTTCACCACTCTTTCAGTCACATCATTCACTACCAGCATATCTTGGAGGACTTCCTTGGCCTGGAGGAACTGCGGATCATCCTTCCATTGGGATGGATCTTTAGAGATGAATCCGGAGCCTAGTTGCGTGGTCTGGAAGGAGCGGTTAGTATTCTTGGATGCTAGCTTCTTCAGCGTCAATGACGGAATGTCCTCTTCCGGCATTTTAATTCTCTTCGGTGGATCTTTCTCTCCTTCTCTTACCCTCATCGACTCCAGGATTCCTCTCTTTTCCATATTGGAAACTGCGTCACTGAATAGAGCCAGAGCTACCAACTCCTCGCTCACATACCACAGAGGTCGTTGGAATGACTTTGTAGCTGCCGCTCCAACTGCTCCATCCACTTTATTCCTGTATTCTTGAATTTTCTTAAGGAAGGAGATATCGTTGCTCGGGGCTTCAAAGATTATGGGAGCCTTGAACCATGCCTGTCCGTACACAAGAGCAACAAAGAGGACCATGGTTCGAATGGACTTCTCTTCCTTGGAGAACACCTTAAATTGAGGTTGAAACATGAATATTTGGAGACAGTATATTGCCTTTGACATCCAGCGAGCATGGTGTATGGGGCCAGGCTGTCCAAATGGAATCCTTCGGGGAGGTGTCCCACCTAGGAAGACTACGCTAAGTGCGGGAGTCTGCGGTACTCGTTGCGGGGTTGCGTACACTCAAGAGCTTTTATGTAGTAGTCGAGAGCTTCTTGTACCCATTCAGGGTTCCCTTTGAAAACTGCACTGACGTGGTCGTCCATCATTCCAGTCTTGAAGTTTGCTTGATTGACCCACTGCCAATTCTTTTGGAACTGTTGAAATAGGAGAACCTCCGGATCGCTGGACGATCCATGAACTGTCTTGAAGACGTCGCTGAGAACGACCTCCAAGATATGGTATCTGCAAGTAAGGTGGAGTAAATTTCTTCCCAGTCGCTGTTCAATCAGAGTGCAAGCTCCACCAATATGACCCGTATTGCTTGGAGTCGTATCAAAGCTCATGGTGACGACTCGGTCTTCGACCTTCCAATCCTTCAAGGCCTCAACCACGGCGTCTGCTTGCGCAATTCCTGTTCCACATGCGAGCTTCGGAACACCCAGGAGTTGGATGTGCTCCTCTGACGATGACGAAACATCCTTCCTACAGATCAGTACTGGGAGACGATCGACATAGTCATTTTCTATGAGGACTAGAAGGAGTTTCCCGTCCCAATGTACAACAATTCCAGCATTGGTGCCAGAAGATGAGACAGCTTGTTTTACAGAAGTGATGTGGTCACTGCGATGTCGCATACGGGTTCTCCTGAATGTGAAGCGACTGATGGCCAGTTCATCAATATTCCCTCCAAGGCTTTTCACAGTAGCTGCCACGATGTGAACTGCCTCACGATCGCTGGTGTTGGTTCTATCAAGGGCGGCAGTGAGACCAGGGGACATGAAGTTCTTAGGCCTCGTTTGACGTGCAGGACGAGGAGCTGCATTTGACGGGCCAGGGACCTGAAAATCCGGATCCATTCCAACTCGAGGCATCTTCGGAAATGAAGGAGGGCCTTCATCATCAGAAGAGGTGCTGGTTGACTCCAGCTGAATGGTCTCTTGCTCTTCACGCATCTGCTTCTCTGCTACTTCCTTTTGCTCTCTGGCCTTCTTCTTAAGATACTTCTGTTTCATTTCTTTCTTAGCCAGGCTTCGTCGACTCGTCCCATGTGAAACTTGCATTCCCTCTCTTGGTCTTCCAAGAAGACTCGGTCTTCCTCTATCCGGATCACTTTCCACATCATGATACTTAATTTTGAAGAGCTTTTCAAGATTATTTGAGAACTCTTGTTTCTTCTGTATTTGTGGCTTACTTCTCCTGTTGGAACCCTTTTTCAACTTCTCCCATGTGGACAGGATTCTTTCAAGGTTCGTTTGATATTCCGCTCCTCTTGACTAGGGATGCGGTCCATTCCCCAGATATCCATGGTTTCCTTCACCACCATATTGATGCACTCTTCTTCGTAGGAGGTGGCTCACTCATTTTCAGGAGATAAAAATAACGTTGGAGGACGTTGTTGTTTTCTTACGCAATGCAGTTGCCATCATCACAACCTAGAAAGAGAAACCAAAAATTGACATGAATTTTCAGCAAAAATTATTATTCAACATAAACCAAAAATAATAACGCAACAGTAATATAGCAACTTTAAGCGTCATAGCAATTTATAACGCAATAGAAAATATAGCAATTTTAAGCATACACAGTTTTAACGTTACTCTTTAGGACTAAACATGCAATAATGTACATCTCTCTCCAGAAAAAAATTATTATTCAACATAAACCAAAAATAATAACGCAATAGTAATATAGCAACTTTTAGCGTCATAGCAATTTATAACGCTATGGAATATATATTCACCTTAATTAAATATTAATATTAATTAATTATTAATTAAATATTAATTAAATATTAATTAATTAAATATTTACCTGAGTCACTAAAAAGCAAGCTAAGATAAATGATTCCCAGTGATTCGTGAACACTTAATACACCCTATCCGATTCTTGCCGGGAGAGTAAATGAGGAAAACCGTTCGTATTTGAAATACGATGCCAAATCGTAGTATGTTCAAAAATAAGAGTTGCCAACTCTAAACTTAATTAATTAGTTAATTATGAACATAATTTGGAGTTAGAAACTGGGCGAATTGCGCAATTTTGTTTTACGTTCCGAGTTATGCCTGCTATATAGGCCTAGTCAGAGCCGAGCATTACAGCGCATTAAAAATGGCAGCCGTGTGCATACCCTAAATATTCATTAATTTAAAAAATAATTCACGTGCGCTAGTTTCTCATCTAGTGGGTACGTTTGAGCTATGAGCACACAAAACTTTCGTAGAAAAAAATTTCACCCCCCCCCCTTTCTGTGGACCACCCTAATATATATATATATATATATATATATATATATATATATATATCCCCGCAAGGGGGTTCTAAGCTCGTGCTCTCTTGAGTGCTCTTTGTGCTCGTTTGTACGTGCTTGTTCCTGGAGGTTTCACGTGCGCCTCCCGGCCCTAGCACCCAAGGATGATGGGGCTCGACCCTGCAGTCCTTGTCATCCTTGGTCTTTTTCCACTTCGACTGTCCCCTCCACCCTTTCTTTTTCCTCTGTCTTTCCTCTCACTTTTTCTTTGTTTTTCCGCTGAGATATGCCCTTTAAATAGAGGCGAATCGGTTCTTCCTGAACTAAAAAAAAATATATATGTATATATATATATATATATATATATATATGCAGAGTATCTAAAAAGTCACTCCCTATTTTTAAGTACTTATTGTTCCTATACGAAAAAAAGATATGAAAACATTTCTTTAACTGAAATGAAGCTTATTTATTACCGTTTATTACAAAATTGAAAGGGTTCGACACAGTTCGACACAATTTGTCGGCCCGTACTTGCTTACGAGGCACCATAAACAGTGAGTGATACTTAGAGATGCTCCAAAATTTTGTGTGGCCTACCATTTCTGAATGGAAAAGTGTTGGAGAATTGCTTTTCATGCAAGATGAGGCTCCACCACATTTTGCATTAACTGTTCATGCCTGGTTAGATAACCACTTCTCCGGACGGTGGTTAGATCGTCGAGGGCCAACGGAATGGCCTGCTCGAAGTCCAGATTTAATGCCATGCGACTTCTTTCTGTGGGGTTGGGCCAAAGAAGTAGACAAATTAAAACCAAGGACCATTGAACCATTGATGAACTTGAAAACAAAATTCGTGATGTTCTTGGTAATGTATCACGTGACTTCTTGAGAAAACCTGTTGAAAATATACTGGTAAGGTTACAGAAGTGTGTGGACAATGTTAGAGCCTACGCTGAACTTTAACTATGTATAAAAGCTTTTCAATTTTCTAATAAAGTAAGCGGTAATAAATAAGCTTCATTTCGGTTAAAGAAATGTTTTCATATCCCCTTTTTGTTTCGGAGCAATAAGAATTTAAAAACAGGGAGTGACTTTTCAAACACCTGTATATATAGTCTTATAGTTCCACTTGCAAGTCATCTCCTAACTTCTATGCATCCCCATTTACTTCTCATTTAATACTTTTCATCTTTTTATGGAATATAATATATATTCTTACATGAACTCCTCTGTCTTAAAATGGAGACAATTCTTAAAAGCAAGTACTCTTTTTTTTGACAATTAACCTTAATCCTTTCAGTCTACCAATGGAGTTACCACTTTTTATTACGTGATAAATTTTGCCCCAAGTTTCGCAGCTCATTTCACTTCCACCTCAAAATCAGAGCATTTTACCTTTGTATATACTTATTTGTCTCCGGTAAAACCCATGCGATTGTATGTTGCAATACAGTGAAATATCATTGAAATATCAACCAATCTTTCCAGTTTTAGTCTCTATCTTTTAGCAAAGACTATTATATCTCGTCGCCCCACGCTCGTACAAAATTTCATATTCTATTGTAAAATCGAGGAAAAGCCAATGAGACCATAAAGTTTGAGCTCCACATCCAAAGCCAGTGGCGTCAAATTTGTGGAGCTTCACTCAACATCTAAGTGGCTCATGAGCTTAAAGTAAATGTTAAGTTCTCACCAGCTTAAAACGCAGCGACCGAATGAAGCGAAGTTTGTCGATGGTCTGGACAACTTCTTTGATATCACTTGCGGGGTTGCCCTGAACTTGATCAAGATCCAAGAGAGTAGACATTCTTCTTGCTCAGAGGGAAAAAGGACGCCGTGGGTGTTTGGTCCAGGTGGATAAGGTTCTTGCTTCTTAGGAATCGAAGACGACGAAGAGAAAAGAGGCTATATTATATATAAAACCTTACTTAAGCTTGGTTTTGCTTCCGCCCAAATTGTTCATTCTGACGAAGGTCAATCTTGTTGCTCCACCTTGGACCTTCATCTGAACGTGGAATCCGAACCACGACCCACCACGGGTGGTCAGAAATTACAAAATCCTTGCCCAGATTCGACCTCACGACCCCCAATCAGCAGCACAGCGTCTTAAACCACTAGGCCACCCAGGGTACCCATTTATCTATCAACCTATATTTTTGGGAAGGATGAACAGCTGAGTAAGCTGCGCGCTGACTACTTTCGCCGGGAATCGAACCCAAAGGCGGTGGATTCGTAGTCAACGATGCTAACCACTGCACCACCGAGGCGCATACTTATACGAGTATAGAGTATATTATTAACAAGTAAACTTAAGGTGAAAATTTAGTCAAATTTAGAAAATCGTAGAAATTTTTCGGCTATGTTGACTTGTGACGTTATTCAATCCAACTGCTTTTGCGTATCTTGTGCAGGATTACGGAGGCCTCACCTCCAGTAAAAGGACATCACGTTACTGTGCAGTAGCTCACCATGCAACACTCGGTGCAATAGTACGCCGGCGCGGCACTATCTTTAATCCTATGAGTTTTGGTGTGACCCATCGCGCTACTTAATTTCTAGTGACATCACTTTTCCTTTAAAGGAAAGCAACTCTGACCTTAAACGTAACTCATGGAATCATTATTTATTTACAAACTTAAACCAACTCTCAACTCCGATGAATCTTCAATTGATCTATTGTTTTTCAACTAAGATAACTTTTTTTTTTTATTTTCGCCACACGAAGATACGTGTAGTGACATCTGCAATGTCGCCATAGATTCAGACTCAATTTTAAAATTTTAAATCATTAAATATCTTAGAGAAAAGAAATACACTGAAGGATGATGATACGTTAAGTAAGGTTAATTTAATTGGATTATTTAGATTAAGTTAAATGTCGCTATCCACAATTGAGATTTTTTAAGGTAGCCAAACATGTGTGTGTGTAGGCAAATAGACATAAGTATGGTCGAGTGTGAGATAATTCACAGATGTAGTGAGGTAATTTTGTTTGAGGTAAAACTTTTAATACCTCGGAACATTAAAAAATCTATATAAAACGTAGAAATATTTTTAGTGTCGGAAAAAAAGATATGTTGATTCTGATTAGGTTACTTTAGTTACGGTTTGGTTAGGTTAAGTTAGGCTAAATTAGCGAGTATCTTATTATTTAATTACCTAACATTACTTAACTACTTATTAACATTACTTAACTACTACTTTAATTACCCTAATTACTTATTTCGAGACCTCATTTGCATCCCAAACCCTTACTACGCCTTCCTTGGTTCGATGGAACTAAGGTTAAGTTACATTTGGTGTGGTTAATTAGTTTTTAGATATATGGATTTTAAAAAGTTGCCACCTTCATTATGTGGAGAAGTATGTGTGTGTGTGTGTGTGTGTGTGTGTGTGCGCGCGCGCGTGCGAGCGAGCACGCGTTTTATGAACTGTAAAGTAATTTACCGAGTTTCACTGAATAAAAATCTTTTTATGCGAGTCATTCCTTTTCCTTTCTCAGCTTAATTTGATTGTATGAAATTCGTTCTGGAATGTCGAATTTGCAGAAATAAATTAACTGACTTTCCACTTCAAATCACGGAATGGCCATAATCAAAAGATATAAAAAATATGCACTCGCTATTATTTAATATATTCAACTGCAATAAAAACGGAGCAATAAACTTAATTTAAAAAATGCATACATACTCGAGTTGATTTAGGAGGTTGAAGGAGAATTAGAATTTTATTAAATAGCAAGTGGGAATCGAAATCACGACTTTCGGATGAGGGACGGAATGCGGCTATTTCCTGAAATATCATTATTTTGTCTTTCCGATCCTTCATTCAAAATCGCGAGTTTTCTCACTCGATGCCTTATCGGTCATCGGATGAGGTAACGCATTTACCATCGCTCGTTTACACTCAATAGGAATGACTCTTATTCAAGAAGAGGGATTCCTCTCTGTTTAAATTAAATTGAAATATATAAGATATCCTAACTTTCAAACCTAATTCAGAAAAGAGCAGTCTTACATTATTTTTTTTTAACTTAAAGGACAAAATTGGAACTAAAATTCGTGGCGAGGATGACAAACTCTCCAAAAGTAAATATGAGCAGAACTCAAGAAAAACAAACTCGATTTTTGCTTTCGATTATTTTTTATAAAGAATTATTTCAAGTCAATACATTCACTCTAAATTAAACTTAACTTTCAGCCTGAAATTATATATATATATACAGTATAATCTTGGTTTTGCTTCCGCCCGAATTGTTCATTCTGACGAAGGTCAAGTTTGTCACATCACCTTAGATGTACAGTTTAACATGGAATCCGAACCATGCCCCACCAACGTCCCACCGTCTTAATCACTAGGCTACCCAGGGTACCCCATTTATCGACCAACTAACTTTTTTTTGTGTGTGGAAGGATGAACAGCTTGGTTTTTGCTGCGTGCCGCCTGCCGTCACCGGGTCTCGATCTCGAGGCCGATGTACTCATAGTCAGCGACGCTAACCACTACACCACCGAGGCGCATATATATATATATACACACACACACACATACTCATATATAAAATGTCACTGAAACCTTCCCTAGATTTCCCAGAATATGTATGCTAAATTTGATGCAGATTACCCTAGTCCAGTGGTGGCGAACCTTTTTTACTGGCGGGTCATTTTTGTTACTTTTAATTTTAAAAAAAAACGAAATTGGGTCACAATAATTTATTTACTTACTATTTTTAGTGAGAAACTTCTTGTTGGATTTTAGCTGCTAATGTTTTGATCCGAGGTTTATATTTAGTTGTCTTTAGTCTCACACATGCATCACTCATATCTGTGCCAAGGCGATTCCTAGTGGTGGATTTGACGAAATTCATGGAGAAAAACAACTGTTCACACGAATAAGATGAACCAAACATTGTTAGCAGAGCTAATGCTAGCTTTTTCATTGATGCAAAAGAACTTGCTAAAGAGTTCCATTCTGCAAGAATAAGATTCTCTACTCTTTCTATTGATTGTTGTTCTCTGGTTACACCCAAAATTAACGACTCCAATTCCTTTTCTTGTAACTTCAGATTAAGATCAATAAATTTAGTCTTCCACACTGCACTTTCTTGGAAGTCAACTAATTCAATTTCTAAATTACCATTGTCAAGCCAATGAAAAGCTGATAACTGAAGATCTTCAAATTGAATAGTATGGAGGAACTGGATGAATTGTAATGTTGCATCAATTTGTCGGAATTGTGAAAACGTCCCTGAAAATGATTGTCTGGCATCTCTCATTACACTGGCCAACAAGTATTTTTCATCAGATATAATTATGGGTGGGTTAGATAGCTGTTGGGACGCTGATTCCAAATCTGTTTTCGGTTTTCCTCGAGCACATCTAGTTTTCGAGATGAGACCGATCATAATATGTATAATAAATATAATGTGGGTTTGCAGCATAAAATATATATATAATATAATACTCTATATAATATAATATATAATGCTATATATACACAATATATAATATATAATGCTATATATACACAATATATAATATGCGTCCTTTATATAATATAATGATATATATAATATGCGTATAACTATATATAATATAATATATAATACTGTATATACACAATATATAATATACGTCCTTTATACATGCAGCCGAGGATTTTGTCGTTGCAGCTTAGGTGTAGGTTTTTGCTTTACCGTTTCTGTACCCTCATTAGGGTGTTTCATATCTATAGGGTAAAATAAAAATGAGCTTGGAGTTTTAATCCACACGTTTCTCCGTATTCTAAAGAACAAGAAAACACGTTTGTGCAAGTTTGAACCAGATCGCGCTGCATTTAGAGGTCCCCAACTTTGACGACTTTTTGTCAGTTCATTTCTCGCCTGCCTGCAGTGAAGACGGTTTTCTTCGTCACTTGAGCGGTTCGTGTTATATAGCCTATTGGACAACTATGGAGGTAATTATATATGCTACTAATTATCTCATTTTACTGTGGTATTGAAATTTATTATTATTTAATTTCTGTCATTTTACTGTGGTAGTGATATTTATTATTAATATTACATGAAATTAATTAGTCTGTTGCATATTGGACAACTAAGCTGGTAATTATTTATGATACTAATTAATGTAATTTTACTGCGGTATTGAAATTTATTTAATTAATGAATTGTCAAAGAGAACATAGTGTACACGTATCAGTTTTATAAATAAAGAAAAGCAGTAACTGGGACTCGAACCAGTGTCATAGCCGTTTGGCGGCATCGCTCAAGTCGGCGTACACAGCACGCTATCCACTCCCTAGATGGTGTAGTGGATAGCGTGCTGTGTACGCCGACTTGAGCGATGCCGCCAAACGGCTATGACACTGGTTCGAGTCCCAGTTACTGCTTTTCTTTATTTAATTAATGAAATTAATTACGATGTGAAATTATTTCTGTGGAATTATTTAGTTTGTTTTCTTTTCCAGGTGTCTACCAGAGCGAAAACAGAAGTGTTTCTTATTGGCCAGACGGATGCGAACATCACATCAAGTGGCCTTCCAACTCAGTTGCAAGTGCTCAAAAAGTACTTTTACCACCAAAAGGAGCAAAAATTTGGACGTACTAAATGCCTGAACCTGTCTCATATTTTGGGAGAGAGTAAGAATCCCCATGATGCATCAAGATTCGGCCTTGAGGAAGATGGAATCCCTTCTCAAGGAATACAACCAGCTTGTGAAGCACAAGTCACATAAAGCAGAGTCCTTCCGAGTGAAGGAGGCGATGTTCAAGGAGGCAATAGCGAAGGAGATCATGGACATTGCTCATTCACAGGCTAAGGAAATGATGAAGAATCAGGAGGACATCCACTTTCTCGACATGCAGCGTGACGATCCAAATTCCTGCAGCATGGGCCCTGTTGACATGAAGCTTCACTATAAGGAGATTAGGAAAAGGAAGAGGCTGGACAAGATTAAGGAACAACAGGAGAAGGCCAGGAAGGAACAAGGAGCTGCAGAAGATACGGGGGCTTTAGTGATTTCAACTTCGTCAGAGACTGACTCAGATGTCGTTGACCCAACCATGGAAGTTTTTCCATCCTCCTCCAAGGGAAATACCAAGAAGCGACGCAGGAATCTGATCTCACAGGATGTGACGACTACCTACGATCGGCTGAATATTTCGTACCGCGATTCAGCTATGTCGTACGCTGCAGCGGCTAAATCACTAGGTTTTGACTTGGATGAACTGTCCATTTCTGCCAGTACCATGTACCGCACACGCAAGGCTCTCAGGAAGGTGGCTGCTGAAAGTTATCAATCCGACGAAGTTTGTCCTGGTCAGCCTCTTGTCTTGCATTGGGACGGTAAGCTCCTACCTGACAATGAGCAATGGAAGGAGAGCGTTGACCGGATCGCCGTCCTCGTCTCTGGCGACGGCAAGGAGAAGTTGCTCGGCATTCCTAAGGTGACGTCCGGAACCGGCGAGAAGATAGCGCGAGTTTGCTTGGATTTTGTCAAGGAACACAGGATGGAAGAGCGCGTGTGGGGACTGTCTTTCGACACGACAGCGTCGAACACCGGGATTCATATCGGGGCCTGCGTCCTGATTGAGAAAGGTCTTGGCAGAGAACTCATGTACTTCCCCTGTCGGCATCACATCTATGAAGTCATCCTCAGCTCCATCTTCAAGCGTGCATACGGCCCTTCAAGTGGCCCTGATATACCCGTTTTCAAGAGGTTTCAGGCACAATGGAAGTTCATCGACCGGTTGGACGTGCGGCTGTACGATTTTGCTCAAGTCAATGACTCTATGAGGGAACTGAGGGAGAAGTCAGTCCTGCTGGTGAGAGGGATGGTGAGCACGTCGCATCAGCGCGATGACTACAAGGAACTGCTACAGTTGGTTCTCATCTTCCTGGGAGAAGCAAAAGTGGTGGATTTCCCTCTCAGAGCCCCTGGCGCTTACCATCACGCTCGATGGATGGCGATAGCCATCTACTCCTTGAAAGTAATTCTACTGAAGAAGCAGTTCAAGATGTCGAGTCACGAGTTGGAAGCTCTGACAGCCGTAGGTCTCTTCGTGTCCCTCGTCTACATCCGAGGTTGGACTCGTGCGGCAACCTCAAGCAAGGCTGCCGCAGTTGATCTGGAGTTTCTGCGTGACGCGGAAGCCTTTAACATGTCGGGATATTCGTGTGTTAACGCTGCGCAAGAAGCCATGTCTCGACACCTATGGTACATCTCTGAGAGACTTATTGCCATGGCGTTCTTCGACGCAGATGTAGCAGATGAAGAAAAGGCTCAGATGGTCGTCAGTTTGGGTAAGCCCGCATCGAAAAAGGAACTCAAGCGACCCCAAGGGAAGAACGTCAGGAATCTTGCCTCGAAACACCTGGCGGAGTTCATGACAGGAAAGACGATGGCTTTCTTCCATGCATTCGACTTGGACACAGAATTCTTGAAAAAGCCAGTTGCCGAGTGGACTGAAGTAGAGGGCTTCAAGCAAGCAGCGGCAACTGTTAACAAAATCTCTGTCGTCAACGATCGGGCCGAAAGAGCCATCGCGCTCACCAAAGAGTTCAACTGTTCTCTGACGAAGAACGAAGAGCAGAAGCAGTATTTGCTCAAAACTGTGATGCAGCATAGGGCGAAATACCCGAATAAAACCAAGAAGGATTTCATGGACAAATGATTCGCAAGAAGTGGTTATGTTTTTTGTATCTTTGTGAAAATGTGTAGTGAAATGGTACTCGTTTGTTGAATAAAAATTCATTGACAGATTTTTGTTTAATTTTTTCCATTTATGATCTGCCAGAGCATCAAACTGGGGACCCGTAAACTTTAAACTATTGAATTAATACTTCGGTTTATCAGTCTCCTCAGCAAATGGAACAAGGGGATCCATGTGGATTAAAATTTTTCCAAACTTTTAATTTATGAAACACCCTAACCCTCATGTATGGCATTTTGTCGTTTCAACTTAGGCTTTTCGCACGTTGTCTTGTAGTATTTTAGGTGAGAGCAGTTGCTGGTCACAAATTTGCAAACGTTGCACATGTACACCCTTTTATTCTTTGGCGTAACAGTCACATGTCTAGTTGTGTGTTGTGTTTTGTTTCATTTTGTGTCGCCCAATTACACATTTTATTTTTTTAGGTGATTTACATCAACCCACTCATCAATCATCATGCCTCGAAAGTGTAAAAATCACCCCGACAATTTCTGTTGCGTGTGCGGCTCGTTCGCGACTAAATCACAACGGCGTACAATCACGATGAATCTTCGGAAAACTTACCGGTTATACTTCGGCTGTCCACTAGGCGACCAAGATAAGGCGTGGGCGCGACATGTTATCTGTACTGCTTGTTCGAATGGATTACGTGACTGGTTGAACCAAAGGAAAAAGTCGATGCCGTTCGCTATACCCATGATATGGAGGGAGCTGAGAGACCATCATGGCGATTGTTACTTTTGCAATGTTAACATAACTGGATTCTCCGTAAAGAACAAGCATAACATCGTTTATCCGAACGTAGACTCCGCGATCAGACTGATCCCTCACGATGACACGATGCCATTTCCGGTACCTCCACAGCATGGACTCGATTCTTTAGAAGACGAAAGAGAATCCGACGAAGGTGCGATTGGCGGAGATGCGAGACCTTCAGCCAATCTTGACTACACACCTGACGAAGAGCAATCGGAGCCTGAGAGGCTTACCCAAAACTAGTTGAATGACCTCATTAGAGACTTAGCCTTCTCCAAAGAAAAGTCAGAACTGCTCTTCTCGAGACTCAAGCAGAAACACTTACTTGAGAAGAATGTCCGAGTGTGTCACTATCGAAAACGAAACCATGATTTGGCGACATTCTTTACAGTAGACGGTCCGTTCTGCTATTGCTATGATATCAATGGACTTTTCGAGAACTTGTCACAGGTACATATACCGTCTGAGTGACGCCTTTTCATTAATTCCTCAGCGAAGCTTGAAAGCGGTTCTCCTGCATAACGGGAACTTAAAGCCGTCCATCCTGATCGCCCACTCCGTTCATCTAAAGTAGACGTACGATAACATGAATATACTACTCGAAGCAATCCAATACAGCACTCATCAATGGAATATATGTGGTGATCTCAAAGTCATTGGTATGTTAATGGGCATGCAAGGAGGGTTCACGAAATACTGTTGTTTCCTATGCCTATGGGACAGCCGTGCTACCGCGGATCATTACAGCAGACATGTCTGGCACCAGAGAAACATATACGAGCCAGAAAGGGGCAGTGTCCAGTGTGTTCCTTTAGTTGATTCAAAAAAGATTTTCCTGACACCTCTCCACATTAATTGAAGGAGAGAATCTTTGTGGGGCCTCAAATCAGGTAGGTTATGCAGGATGAAGGCTTTGAAGAAAGCCTCAATGCCTTAGAACTAAATGCATGGCAGGCTTTCAAATGGATTTGTGGAAACTTCTTGGGTAACCACAAGTCTCACGCATACAAATATGGAGTTCAGAAGCTCGATGCATATCAAGAAATGGGCTGTCGCATGTCCTTGAAAATACATTTTTTACATTCGCATCTAGATTTCTTTCCCGTAAACCTTGGCGCGGTGAGTGACGAACAGGGAGAACGCTTCCATCAAGACGTGCTAGAGGAAAACCGAAAACAGATTTGGAATCAGCATACAAAACCGGTCTAGAAAAGTGTGTATACATCTTTGATAAGAGAAAAAAGTTCGATTTTGTCGACCAGTGTTATTGAAGAGTACTTTTTGAGCACGTCGGATTTATTTTCTTCATTGTCTGCAAAATATTTTTAAGTCAAGAAGTGTTTCTGCAATAATGGAAAATATTTTAATTTTTCTTCTTCCAGATCTTTTGAGAAAATATTTAGTTTTTTTTCAAAAGCTTTAATATTTTCAAACATTGATGGTACAACACAGGTTACACAGCCGCGACCTTGCAACTTTTTATTTAAAGCATTGTAATGCAATGTGAAATCAGCGAAAAAATGCAAGTCATTCAACCAATTCATATCAGTCAGTTCTGGATATTCATGTTCCTTTTTATTAAAAAAATATCTCATTTCTTCTAACAATTCAACAAAGCGATTCAAAACTTGACCACGACTTAACCATCTGACATTGTTATACTCAAACATGACTAACTCTGAAAACTGAGAGTCAACCTCATCTAATAGTTCGGTAAATTGACGTTTGTTAAGATCGTGAGCAACTATAAAATTGACACTCTTTGTCATAAGAGACATTACATTTTCAAGTGATTTTAAACTTTTTTTTGCCCAAAGAGCTTCTTGGTGTAAAATACAATTAAATTCAACTAAAGGGTGTTTCACTTCTTGCTTAAGTAATTGAACAAATCCAACATTTTTTCTAATCATACTCGGAGCTCTATCAGTCGTGACAGATATAATATTTCTGAAATTAATACCTATTTTGATGAATTCCTTCTTCAATTCATTCATAATATCCTGTCCTCTGGTTTTCTCAGGCAGTGTCATCAATTTAATTAGCTCTTTCTTCATTATATTTTCGGAACAAAATCTTGCAATAACTGCTAGACGGGTCTGTGATGTGACATCTGTACTTTCATCCAAACGAATTGAAAACATTCCAGCATTTGTCAAATCCAATAAAAGTTGACCAGATACATCTTTGTCCATGATAATTATTCTATCTTTGACCGTATTTCTGGCCAAAGGCAACTCATTAATACGTTTAATTATTTGATCTTTATTCTGAAAATCCTCAAATAAATAAGCTGAGCAGTTTATATAAGCTTCTTTTAAATAATCGCCATCAGAAAGTAGTTTTCCGTGTTGAGCAATGGTAGATGATAATTGAAAACTAGCTGCTGTAATATTGTTGTTTGGTTTAAAAATTCTTTTGAAAATAGCAGATTCTTGTTCCTGTTGGTTTAATTGCCGCATAATAATTTAATTCCTTTCTAGAGATGAAACCCGGTTTTAAAAAACCGGTTTTTAACCGGTGATGAAAATTTTTAATCATCACCGAAACCGACGATAAGAACTGGTTTTCATATTTTTGCGCAAGTCTCCGATCACTTTGGTCCATTTTCTATGAAACAAACGTTTCCAAACGTTTAAAAACATAGTAATTACGTTTTGCATCGTTTCGTATCGTTTTTTGTTTGTTTATGTGTAAATAATTGATGCTTCAGTCTTGAATGTTATGTGGATGATTGCACATTGATCAGTTAAGATTCTAAGATTTAATACTCCATCATGTCAAAGAAATCAAGTGCTTGGTATCATTTCACTCGTAAGAATAAAGAAGAAGCAGAGTGTATGACATGTCACAAAGTTTCAAAGTGTTGTGGAGGTTCTACTTCAAGTTTATCATCCCGCATGAAAAATATTCATGGCATAAACATCGACCAGATTAATCAGCCATTGAAGAAACAAAGAACAGTGGAAGAGTTTGTACAAAAAAAGTCCATAGAAGAGGAAATTTCGAAACTTGCGTGTGCAGATGGACTGAGTTTCCAATCAATTGCTAAAAGTGAATTCATTCAAGAAAGCCTAAGAAAGATAAAATACGACAAGCCTCATCCAACTTTCCATAATGGTGTCAGAAAAGTGGTGTTTAGTTTTTATGAGAAAAAGAAACATGAATTGGTCAACTACTTCAAGAATCAGGTGAGACAAGGAATCCGCTATTCATTAACTATGGATGAGTATACATCTTTGCAAAACCAAAGATATATTAATATTAATGTTCATGATGAAAATCAACATTGGTCTCTTGATCTCATGAAAATAAATGGTTCTCTCGATAGCAACAAAACTATTGCAATCGTTAAGAAAAGATTGGAAGACTTTGGCTTGGACCTAGATAAGCATATCGTGGGTTGCACCACCGACGGTGCCTCAGCAATGGTCAAATTTGGAAGAGAAATAGTACCGGATCACCAGCAATGCATTGCACATGCTATACATCTCGCGGTTTCGGATATCTTGTATTAAAAAACTGCTGAAAATTCAGTTGAAGGGGAAAGTGACCCTACCCCTGAAGATGAAGTCATCGAAGAAGATGAACACTCTGCACATGAGTTAAGCGAAGATGAGTGTAAAATTTTATGCACTGATACAATTTTTGAGTCCGACATAGATGACGTAATTGTTCTTCCAAAACTTCTAGAAGATTACTTAAAAGTAATAAATAAGGTGAGAAAAATCTGCCGCATATTTCGAAAGTCTCCTTTGTAAAATGAGAGATTGCAGGATTTTGTCAAAGATGAATTTAATGAAAAGGAAATGAAGCTTATCCTTGACTGTAGAACGAGGTGGAACAGTCTTTTGGCCATGATAGAAAGATTTTTGAAACTCAAAAATTGCATTCTAAAGGCCCTCAGAGTGATACGCTCAACAGAGACGATTTCAGATGAAGAATAGAATGCTCTAAAGAGCCTCTTTGACACGCTTCGTCCAGTGGAAATTGTTTTGAAGGGACTCTGTTCCGAAGATGCAAATTTGCTCAAAGCTGAATCTTCCATGAAGTTCATTTTGGATAAATTTGAAAGCAAAAACAATCCTTTAGCTTTTGAGCTACGTCAGTGTCTCATTGATCGCTACTCATCGAGAAGACAAAAAGAAGCTGTCGCCTTGCTGAGTTTTCTCCACAATCCCGCGGTCTTGAAAAATGAATCATCAGCACCGTTCCTCTTTCCTTCAAGACAAGCACTTAAGAAGTATGCGGATCATACATTCAAGAGGCTTTTTCAAGAAGCTTGCCAGATTTCAGAAACAGACGACCAAGTCCAATCAATTGCTTCGAAACTCGAAGATTCACAATGCAGCTCAGGTCGTGAAGTAAATGATGACGCTCAACTTATGAACGAGTACATGTGTGAGATGAATAAATTGAAAATTAAACCCAAGAAAGATTCTTCCGAGACCTTTGACGTAAACAATGAATTCAAATATTTTGAAGCTACTTTGAATAGAAGCGAAAATTTGGATCGAATGTTCGAGGCGTTGCTTACAATAAAAGCCACCAGCGTAGAGTCCGAGAGAGTGTTTTCAGCTGCTGGTTTATTCGTCACAAAGATTCGATCAAGAATGTCAGATCAGACACTTAATGCTCTTTGTTTTCGCAAGTGTTATTTAAAAAATCAAGTTCGATAATAAACTTTTTAATTCAAATGTTACACATACTTGACTGAATCAATTAAAACCTTACTTCTGTTTAATATTTTGATCATTTTCCTCTCTAAAAAGCATACAGAATCCCATCGGTGAAAACCGGTAAAAACCGGCTTTAAGATTATAGCGACGGTGAAAACCGGGTTTACACTTTTCGGTTATTTTCGATCCCTATTCCTTTCCTCATTTGACAGTGAGCACAAATTTTTGTGGTTACTTTCAAAATGTCGCCTAATATTATAAAAGCGAGCAACAATGTCATTTTGCAAATACAACAAAAAGCTTTATTATTTCGTTTAATAACACCGTATTTCACAGTTCACTCTTCATGAAATAACCTTCTACTAGGGGTACTCAATATATTTTTCCCCACCATTTTTTGTTACCTAAATAATAGGCCATGGGGCTGAAGTTTCTTTTAGGCAGTAAGTTTGAACTTTCTGCGCTTCACATAACCGGATTTTTCTAGTTTGAACCTCCCCTCCTTGTATAAAACCGTTTTTAAACGCCCTTGTATAAAACTAATGGTTAAGGCAATTTCGAAAATGGCGTCTGGCAGAGAAGGAAACAGTTGGAAATATTCACAAACGTCTACAAAACGTTTACGGAGATGCTGTTTTTGATCGAAGCACAGTTAGACGCTGGTCTAAACGTGTGAGATCATATATACACACGTATATACGGTGGCCATAATCTTTCCTGCAGAGGAAGTCATTTTGAACTTTTTCTTGCGTGGGGAGTCTACGTGATGCCACTCCATGGATTGGCGTTTTGTTTCAGGTTCAAAGTGGTTTACCCAAGTTTCATCCCCAGTCACAATTCATGAAAGGAAGTCATCCCCTTCTGTCTCGTATCGAACCAACGACTCAGAAGCAATCAATTTCTTTTCTTTGGACTTTGTGATCTTCATTCAGTTCGCGAGGAACAAACCGTGAACACACTTTTGAGTATCCCAGTTGCTGAATTATCGTATTCACACTTCCTTCACTAATTCCTAGCTCCAGTGATAGCTCCTTGTATGTGACGCGTCGATTTGATCAAATGATGCTGTTAGCACGTTGCACAGTGTGAGATGTGACGCGTCGATTTGATCAAATGATGCTGTTAGCACGTTGTACAGTGTGAGATGTCACAGCCGATGCCAGGCAACCGCTGAGTGGCTCATCATCGAGGCTGGCTCTCCCTCTCTCGTATATAGTCGGTTGTCATACATACACCCACGTTTTTAAACGTATACTATACGTTTAAAAACGTTTCAGCGTGTATCAGCTGTTTATTTTGGTAGGAGAATAAAATAATTTTAAAACTGTAAGGCAGAAAATATTAAAAATTAAAGTCGTATTTTATTTAAATAAGAGCTCGTGTGTCACTAAAAATTGTCTCGTGGGTCAGTAATTGACCTGCGGGTCAGTGGTTCGCCATCACTGCCCTAGTCGTTTAGTTGTGACTAAACGAACACAGAACAGACAGACATCATTAGCATCACCATCATCATTCCCAACATACGAGTGTATATATAATGCACATCCACAATGAAAAAATGAAAAGTGATTCCATGGACTTTCGCGTATTCACCAGTGCACCTCGTCAGGGAATGAAATGAAAAGGCAAGAATATGAAAATATATATCTCCGTACAAAGTAAACAAAGTAGTTAGGAGCGGTTAGCAAACAAATAACAAATACTAAGTAAAGGCAAGAGGTATTTTAAGATGTCGTCCATTTTATATATTCCCGAGCTGTTACTGAAATTATTTGTAAAGTATACGAATACACATTCCAGAATGTTCCTTTCAGTTATCTCTTTATTTTTAACAAGAACTTTAGAACTCTCCAAATACGATTATATCTATACATACACCTATGGCTAAACAATGCATTAGAATTATTCGCCATCCTACGTGCATATTTACGCTGTTTTATTTTGACTTCTAAAATTTTCCCAGTTTGACTTTTTAAAACTGAATCATATTGTTTACATCCATTCGAGTAGAGAGAGCCAGCTGCATTATCTGGGCTATCATTTATTAGACATAATTTAACAGTATTTTTATACTTAAAGACTGCATTAATTCTAGCTCTTTTAAGTATTAGCGGAAGAGGAAGGGGCGAGAGCTTTAGAGTATTAACCTTTGAAATTAAGGACCACCCTGATATATATATATATATATATATATATATATATATATATATATATATATATATATATATATATATATATATATATATTAGGCGTATGGATGTGGCGACCCCACCAAACACCGAAAGATGTATCCGCATCTCCTGCGATATGGGAGGGGAAGGATTGGGCTGGGAACCCATCCTTCCCTCTTTCTCCACATGAAGACGAGCTACCCACGTAACTGCAGGCAGGCACGCGTGGGTGTGTGGAATGTAATGGGGATAAATGATGAGCAAAAGAGGACGGAAGTAAGGCAAATGTTCAAGGGTAAAAGGTTTGATGTTCTGGGGTTTAATTGTTCGAACCAAGCTGAAAGAGGCGGTGAGTGTGAATGGGAGGGTAATAAGCGTGTGAGAGCGGATGTAAGCAAGAGTGCGAGAGGAAAAGAATGTGTGAGCCTGTTGACGAATAATGTATGATTTGAAACGAAGAGAGACTTCTCGTGTCAGTTCCCTGATTGTGTGTATAAAATTTATTCTTTTAACAAGGTCTGGAAACGCCACCAAGCATGGCGTATGAAGCCAGGTGTGGGATGTAGTCGTATGGCAGGGCATTAATTGGTCTATCAGGATGTGTTGTGTATGTGAATGGATGTGTACGCTTTAGTTTCTTCCTTTACCCCTCTTCACTACCTTCTGTATTTTGCATCCAAGATGTTCCTGCCTTCTCATCCCAATTCGTTGAGAAACGATATGTATATATATATATATATGCTGCAAACCCACAAGGAAAAAGAAAAACGATTCCAAGGTCTTTCGTGTATTCAGAGTACACCTCGTCATTCCCTGACGAGGTGTAGCTCTCAATACACGAAAGGCCTTGGAATCGTTTTTCTTTTTCCTTGTGGGTTTGCAGCATTCATTCATTTCATGTGTTTAATTGTGAAATTCATCCCATATGTATATATATATATATATATATATATATATATATATATATATATATATGCGAGGGCCACTCAGTATATTTTTCCCCACCTTTTTTTTTCTTTCCAAGTTTCCTTGTAAGTTCCAGAAATTTTGTACACAAGTAGTTACATACCTTTTTTACAAGTTTTTTTTTTCCCACATAGTCTCTATCCTTTTCTACGGCTTTCCTCCACCTCTAAACAAGGGCCTTTAATCCTTTCTGGTAAAAGTCCGCTAGGTTCCGCTGGAGCCACCTCTTAACCTCCTCAACAACCTCATCGTCACTCTGAAACTTTCTTCAACGAATAGCATCCTTCATTGGCCCAAACAAATGGAAGTCTGAAGGTGCCAGATCCGGGCTGTATGGAGGATGGGGTAACACAGTCAAGCGCATTTTTGTGATGGCCTCTCTTGTTTGCAAACAGTTGTGTGGTCTTGCGTTATCATGCAAAAGAAGGACGTCTTCCAGTTTTCTCTCCGGTCGAACTCGCTTTATACGTCTCTGAAGTCTCTGTAGGGTGGCAACATATGCCTCTGAGTTGATTGTTTGTCCTTTCTTCATAATGTCCATCAGAATCACCCCTTTCATGTCCCAGAAGACGGTGGCCATAACCTTTCCTGCAGAGGGAGCCATTTTGAACTTTTTCTTGCGTGGGGTGCTTGCGTGATGCCACTCCATGGATTGGCGTTTTGTTTCAGGTTCAAAGTGGTGTACCCAAGTTTCATCCCAGGTCACAATTCATGAAAGGAAGTCATTCCCTTCTGTCTCGTATCGAACTAACGAGTGAGAAGCAATTTCTTTTCTTTGGACTTTGTGATCTTCAGTCAGTTCGCGAGGAACAAACCGTGAATACACTTTTGAGTATCCCAGGTGCTGAATTATCGTATTCACACTTCCTTCACTAATTCCTAGCTCCAGTGATAGCTCCTTGTATGTGACGCGTCGATTTGATCGAATGATGCTGTTAGCACGTTGCACAGTGTGAGATGTCACAGCCGATGCCGGGCGACCGCTGCGTGGCTCTTCATCGAGGCTGGCTCTCCCTCTCTCCGATGATCTCACACGTTTAGACCAGCGTCCAACTGTGCTTCGATCAACAACAGCATCTCCGTAAACGTTTTGTAGACGTTTGTGAATATTTCCAACTGTTTCTTTCTCTGCGGTTAAGAACTCGACAACAGGGTGGGACAAAAGATATTGAGTGCCCCTAGTATATATATATATATATATATATATATATATATATATATATATATATATATGTATATATATATATATATATATATATATGGATCTTGTCAGTTTTATGAACTGTAAAAATTTTAAATTATATATATATATATATATATATATATATATATACAGGGTGTCCGAGAATTATCTGTGCAATTTTTGGCTGTTATTAAAAGTCAACCATGAAGTGTAGAAATTCCAGTGTTGTTCCATTTTACAGAGAATCTCATTAAGTTTTTTTTTATACCAAGTTTTGACAAGTTTTTTAGAAATTCCAGTGTGTCCGAACATTATCTGTACAATTTCATCTTTTAATAAAATTCTTGATAACACACGTAAAATTCTTAAACAAGATTATTTAGAATCTGTATTTTCAAAAGTTTCTTTTATTAAAGTAACGTTGTTACAAACATTCGATATGTGCACCATTAGTGATTCGCAAAACATCCAATCGATACTCCAAATGTTGCCATGTACGCTGCAGCATATCCACATCAATTCGCTCAATAGCAGCTGTGATTCTTGCTTTTAAATCATCAATGTCTGTCACCCGCGTACATTTCTAAAAAACTTGTCAAAACGTGGTATCAGAAAAAACTTAATGAGATTCTCTGTAAAATGGGATGACACTAGAATTTCTACACTTCATGGTTGACTTTTAATAAAAGCCAAACATTGTACAGATAATTCTCGGACACCCTGTATATATATATATATATATAATAATGAACAGGAACACCAGAGAAAATACAAACATCCTTCAAGGTTTAATAGTACCAACGTTTCGGAATGCACTAATTCCATCTTCCTTTAGGTTTCAAACGAAATTTAATCTCGACTCTGACCAATAGAGCTTTCAATATCTGTTCAGATTACTTCAAACTACACGATGAACTAGATTTCATCCGAAAACTCCTTGCCAAGAATAATTTCCCTTCTAGACTGGTCGAGACTACAATAGGCAGAACCTTAAATAGACTAATAAGCCCTACAACTAGAAACTTAATTACAGTCCCCAAAGATATCCTGTATTTCACTTTGCCCTATATGGGAACCTCAAGTTTTAACATTAGAAATAAACTTTTAAAATTGCTCAAAGAATTCTACCCACAACTGTGTATAAAAATTATATTCACCCCGTCTAAATCGATTTACCATTTATTTAAATACAAGGATGTTATTCCTACACTTCTTAAGTCATCTATAGTTTATCAATACAAGTGTGACCACTGTATGGGGTCATATATAGGTAAAACTAAAAGACATTTAAAATCTCGTATTTACGAACATCTCGGTAAATCGGTCCGTACAAATTTACCCCTTGGCAAACCACCTAATTCTCTCATACGTAATCACTCGCACAACAATAACCACCCAATTTCACAGTCTAATTTCACCGTACTTGCTGCTGGAAGCTCTGACCTTAAGCTTAAAATTATGGAGTCTCTGTTTATTTATAAACTAAAACCAGACCTAAATTCTGACGAATCATCGATAGATCTGCTATGTTTTGGTTAAGGTACTAGTTTATTTTATTTACATTTCAGTTTTAATGCTTTTACTTTTTATAATTTTAACTTTTTAACTTCACATTTATTTACCTTTTAGTTTTAATGTTTTACATTTTCTTAGCTACTTTTTATAATTTTTTTTTTTTTAAGTTTATTTTAAATTGTTATTAAGCAATTTGTATTTTGTAATTTGTATGTGATTTAGAATTTTATTGTTTTAGCCCTGAAGATGGAATTAGTGCATTCCGAAACGTTGGTACTATTAAACCTTGAAGGATGTTTGTATTTTCTCTGGTGTTCCTGTTCATTATTAAACTGCGTTTTCCACGCCACCAATCAATAGCCGATATATATATATATATATATATATATATATATATATATATATATATATATATAATATATATATATACACATGTAACCTGGTTACACCAGATTTCGCTTCTGCCGAATATATAGTAGGCTTCTAAGAGCTATCAATTTTAAAGGAAAAAAGGAGTAATAGAATAAAGCGTTATCAAATGGGTATGATTACTTTATCATTCTGAGTTCCCCGTTGCTGGGGCTCTCCTTTCCCTTTGACATTATGTTATCATTTGAAGGCCCATTTTTCGAATGAAATCACTGCAATCTGACATGGCACAGACGTGATATGAGCTTTAAACTCTGTAACTCCCGTTAACACTGTCAACATAATTCTTTTAGCTAAATAAAGTCTATAAACTAAGAATTAATAACTGTTACTGTGCAGTTATTTAGGTCGTATACGAAACCGCCATACGCTTAATTTATTCATTTGAATCTTAATTCATTTAATTAATTTATTAATCTATACGTACAAATGATTCTCACTTTATCTTCGTGTAGTTTTAAATTTCATACAGAGAATCTATGACATGAGAAGTTGTTAGTAGTAACGCAACTTACACATAATTCTATTATATGATATGTATACATTACTGAGTAAAGTTTCCGACCATTTTCTTAACTTCATTCTGTTGCTCGTAATTGCATGTAAGGTGCAGAATGGATTAATTACTTAAATTATTCTGTAGTATTAGCGGATTTCCTGATGATTCAACTCGAGATTTTCTCTAAATGAGTGCCAATAGACTAACTATGTACGATTATGCTATTTATGTATTTATTATGCTATTTATTTATTCCCTTTGTAAAACAAGTAATATTCCCCAATCAACATTATTACATGAAGTCTGGAAAACGCATGAAAACGAAATAAACGAGTATTCTCATAAAGCAAATTTTAGCCAAATAGACGCAACGCCGTTCAAATCCATCTCATTGAACTGAATACCTCCTTTTCATGTCTGCATGGCTGCAACAACGAAATATGTGTTACTTATAAGTACTACGGTTATTTGTTTATTCCTAGAACAAATTACCTTGGTTGTATAATGAGATTTTTAATCCACTCATATATACAGTATATATATATATATATATAATATATAATATATATATATATATATATATATATATATACACATATATATATATATATATAAATTCTGTACTGATTTATCGATTTGTAGTACCTGGTATTCCATGCATTAAAACCAAGCTCACCCTCTCGTCTATTGTTAATTTCGCAGCCATCCCCTACCTAAAAGAAAAAAAAGAAAATATTATAGTCAACACTGAAAATTTCTATGATGCGCGACTTTTGCGCCACCCTGTAGCGGATGGCTGGTGCATCGGTGACGAAAACCGCTCAGATGTTCAATGTATCCAGAGGAACTGTCTCTATGGTCATGTCTGCATACCAAAACCATGGAAAGACAAGCACCGACAAATGCAATAGTGGACGCAAGAAGAAGCTGTGTGATCGAGACCGCCGGGTGCTAAAGCGCATTGTGACAAAGAACCATAAGACCACAGCTCCAAAAGTGACTGCAGAGCTTAACCAGCATCTTGCAAGCCCGGTATCGACCAGAACTGTACGTCGCGAGCTCCATGGAGCTGGATACCATGGGAGGGCTGCAATTGCCAAACCCTTCCTTTCGCACATCAACATTGAGCGTCGCAGAAAATGGTGTAATGACCATAAGAATTGGTCAATGGACTGGTGGAAGAATGTAGTCTACTCCGACGAATCCTCCTTTACGCTATTTCCATGTTCCGGTCGAGTTTACGTCTGGAGACAGCCTAAAGATGCTTATGACCCCGACTGCCTGACTCCAACCGTTAAGCATGGAGGCGGATCTGTGATGGTTTGGGCAGCAATATCGTGGAATACTCTTGGCCCAGCTGTAGTACTGCATGGTAGGGTTAACGCCCAGGTCTGTCTGTCAATATTGGCTAACCAGGTCCATCCCATGGTCCAAACGCTGTTTCCCAATGGCGGCGCCGTCTTCCAGGATGATAATGCACCAATCCACACCGCTGGGGTCGTTAAAAACTGGTTTGAAGAGCATGTTAGTGAAGTAGAACGCTTGGATTGGCCTCCACAATCCCCGGATCTTAACATTATCGAGTATCTGTGGTGTCAGTTGGAGCAGCAGGTCAGAAGCCGATTCCCACCGCCGGCGTCTTTGGAGGAACTGGAGCGCACAACATTATACTGGTTCCCCAACCACCGTATTCGCGGATTTGGTACCCTGTGACTTTTTCCCGTTCCCCAAGCTGAAAAACATCCTCAAGGGCAAAAGATTCAGGAAGTAGCAGAGATAGAGCAAAATGCGACAAGAGAATTGAAGAACATTCCGAAAGAAGAGTATAACAGGTGCTTCAATAAGTGTCTGGACCGCTGGATCACTGTTTACAATCAGGAGACTACTGTGGAGACAAATTTGATTAGGTATGTGACATTTAGTTTTGCAATAAATACATTTGTCCCAGAACTTTTTGATATATACCTTTGGTAACCTTTGGTTAGCTTCCGCCCGAATTGTTCATTCTGACGAAGGTCAAGCTTTTCACTCCACCTTAGACCTACAGTTTAACATGGAATCCGAACCACGCCCAATCAGCAGCCCAGCGTCGTAACCACTAGGCCACCTAGGGTACCCATTTATCTACCAACCACTTCCTTTATTTTGTGTGGAAGGATGAACAGCTGGGTTTTGCTGCGCGCCGGCTGCCGTCGGGTCTCGAACCCGGTGCCGATAGATTCGTAGTCAGCGACGCTAACCACTACACCACCGAGGCGCATATATATATATATATATATATATGAGAGGGGAAACATAAAATAAATAACTGCAAATGAAGTGACCTTTACTGTATTATAGAGAACATGCATTGAAGTCGTACATAGAATAGGAAAAGCATTAAAAATAAGTTTAGAAATTTTGGATCACCTGAAGACTAGAGCCCCCATATATTCTTGTTTTTGGTTTCAGTATCAAATATAACAAATTATTAAATTGAATGCCCGGTTAGGTCAATTGTACGCCCTTGACTTTTGGTTAGGTTAAGTCGTGATATTTTCGTTACTTTTAACGAAAATATCACATGGGGGGCTTTAGTCTTCAGGTGATCCGAAAATTTTCTTCGAACAAAATGGAGGCTTCCTCTGCTTCCTCTGCGAGGAAGCGGAAAATAGTAATTTGTATAAAAGATTCTTACGCAACTTCAACTTGCATAAAATATGCATGATGAAGCTGAACCTGAATTAATCATATCTGCATAAAATCGTCTTGCATAAAATATACTTCCATAAGTGCAAAATGGAATATACACACATAATAAAGTCTCGGTTTGATTATATATAGATTAGGTTAAATTAAGCCACGCTAGAAATTTTTCTATCCCTTGGAAATAAATGCAATTAAAGTTTATTATTTTCAGAACAACCTACATCTTCATATAAATGAATTGGATAAAAATATACTTGTATAAAGTGGATCCTCCTTAATAACTTGCATAATGCGAAAGGTAATTTTATGAAATTCTACTTCCTTCCTGTAATCCAAAATATAATGAGAGTTTACAAAATTCAGTTAAAGTTTTATTTAGAGATGCCACAGACGTAGAAAAAAGGTATACTTTACTCATTTAACAATGAAGATGCTCCCAAATGTATTCAACATGGTTAAACAGGGTTCTGGTTATGTCTTCTAGGTGGGTATCAAATAAATTGCGGATCATTTCGTTTCTTTCACGGAGGGTAGAGGAGTGTAGTATAATGTTACTGTAAATTGTTCATAAAAACGTTTTTTAGTTGATTTTCGTGTTGCTCTGTGAAGGTTAGTCAAATAACTATGTCCCTAGTCACTTATATTAAATTTGTTGAAAAATGTCACAAAATTATTAGTCGACTCGATAAATATTAAGTTTCGGGGAGACCAGCGTTTTAACAAAATCGAAATTTGTTGCAAAGATCGTGATTGGCCGAAATTGGTCATGTGAGAAATAACAAACAAATCTAAAACGAACAACTAACCTAATGTAATCTTGTCTCTGTGAAATTTAAAAAAGCCATCTACTCAATCTCTGTGATCATCCCAAAATTCTCCATGATTCACTTGGCGTTAAAATAGTCAAATTATAAGTTAAATTAAGTTATATAAAGAAACTAGTCAATTAAACGACTTCCACACTAATGAATAGAGCGCTTAACTATGTTTAGCAAGATCTGAACTGTGCCTTTGACCAGTAACAGCTTTACAGGCAAATAATGGGATTACCATACGTTTCTAGTAAGAACAGTTCATTTGATTATACTCATTTTTTAAGAGAATTTGACAAGGTAGAAACAAAAATTGAAAGAATATATAAAAAAATATTGTTTTTTATTACTTATAGATATGAAGAATCATTTAACGGTTGAAAATTAAACTAACAAATCTGTCAGTTTTTGAGAGTATTTTAAAGAGAACTGTCTTGTATGATACAAGGTGTTTCAGGTCGACCCTAGAAATATGGAAACATTGAAATATGGAAATACAGGAATCATTGGATTATTTATACTTTTCTTCGTTGTGATTAGGTTCGACTGCACTGCCCTTCTCTGTATGAGTTGTTCAGAAAATTATAGTGTTTTAGTAAAGCCCATGGTATGTGAATTAAGAAACTGCATAATTTGTATCTGGAATGTCAGGATTGATAGGAATGTGATGTAGAGGTTATTCTACCCAAACACTTCTATTTCTTGAGAAATGTACCTCTCTCATATGACTAAAGGGGGCACCTATATTTCCAATTATGGTTGATTTGCTATGAGTTTCATATGCGTAAGCATCTGATTTTATATCAAAATTGAACTGATGGACATTTTCTTTGTTTCAGATTTGGATTACATATGCCAAGAGTTTGTAATAATACACGTAATTCATTCTGTTATATATGCGGACGATTTACTACTTCTAAACAAAGGCAAGAAATCACCGTAAAAGTACGAAAGCATTGTAAGAGTGTGATTGGTATGGTAGGATCATTGTGAAAGTTGAATGTGAGCGATAGGTGGAGTGTGAGACTAGAGCTTGGTGTGAATGATTTGAAAGTGAGCGAGGTGAAAGAGAGTAATGGAAGTTTGGGGATGATTCGCGTTTGTGATCTGAACAATAAAGGTTGGAAGCGGGAAATTCAAGTTTTAGTAATTTCAAGAAAGTTTGATATTTAAAAGTCGAGTTGTCGGCATTAAATCTGTGGTCACTTCAGGTAATTTTCTTATGTATTTTCATGTTAATGTATATTTTTTGTTATTAATGTGTAAATATTTATATTGAATTGTGATTAATATTTAGTTTGTTTTTCTTTTAATGAAAACATAATTTGAAAATTCATAATTGTGATTATTGTACAGGGTACAGTGGTGTCTGAACATTGCCTATAATGAAAATTGCCTATAGTGAAAGTATTGAAGCCTCTATACGAGGTAAGATATAGTTGAAATTGTTTACTGCAAGAACTTGAGACCATCGAATTGTACGTGTATATTTGGAGTATTTATCTCATTGTTCCAATAGGCTTCAAATCTGGAAGGTGTATCTACGCTTGGGTTCGGCTGGGAAACTGAATTCCTGGTAATTGGAACGGCTGTCTACCAGAGCGCAACGTGAAGGTCAGAACGTTTTGTGGGCCAAGTTCCGAGGTTAAGCGTCATCAATTTGGAAGTCAAGGCAGGATTGGGAACAAAGCCTATCCTTTCATGCCCATCTAAATCATTTACAACAGCTGAAGTTAATATTAACAGTTTTGGGACACCACTGCGACTGAGACAAGACAAGTGACGTGATAGTTTACTTTAAGTAGGAACAGGATCTACTATTTGCACATATTTAAGTGCATGGTTTCGGTGTTAATTTAGGTTTGGTGTTAATTTAGGTTTGGTGTTAATTTAGGTTTGGTGTTAATTTAGGTTTGGTGTTAATTTAGGTTTGGTGTTAATGTAGGTTTGGTGTTAATGTAGGTTTGGTGTTAATGTAGGTTTGGTGTTAATGTAGGTTTGGTGTTAATGTAGGTTTGGTGTTAATGTAGGTTTGGTGTTAATGTAGGTTTGGTGTTAATGTAGGTTTGGTGTTAATTTAGGTTTGGTGTTAATTTAGGTTTGGTGTTAATTTAGGTTTGGTGTTAATTTAGGTTTGGTGTTAATTTAGGTTTGGTGTTAATTTAGGTTTGGTGTTAATTTAGGTTTGGTGTTAATTTAGGTTTGGTGTTAATTTAGGTTTGGTGTTAATTAGGTTTGGTGTTAATTTAGGTTTGGTGTTAATTTAGGTTTGGTGTTAATTTAGGTTGGTGTTAATTTAGGTTTGGTGTTAATTTAGGTTTGGTGTTAATTTAGGTTTGGTGTTTAGGTTTGGTGCTAATTTAGGTTTGGTGCTAATTTAGGTTTGGTGTTAATTTAGGTTTGGTGTTAATTTAGGTTTGGTGTTAATTTAGGTTTGGTGTTAATTTAGGTTTGGTGTTAATTTAGGTTTGGTGTTAAGTTAGGTTTGGTGTTAAGTTAGGTTTGGTGTTAAGTTAGGTTTGGTGTTAAGTTAGGTTTGGTGTTAATTTAGGTTATAGGTTTTTGTAAATACATTTAACTTATTTGAATGTTTTCTTTCAAAATGTAGCTTAGATAAATAGTTTATAGACACCACATTGCTTTTGAACCCATAAGTGAGGAAGAAAGGAATTCCGGTAACCGGTGCCTCACCCGGGGCAATAAAGGAAGGGGGACTGGTAACACAATTACCACGCCTACTTTGTCTGTAAGATCGACGACCAGGACAAAGTTTGGGCTCCACATTGTTTGTAAGTCATGTGTGGAATGTTTGCATCAGTGGACTTGTGGGAAGAAGGAAATGCCTTCGGTATCCCCATGATTTGCAGAGAACCGAGAAATCACTACGACGGTTGCTACTTCTGCATGACAAACGTGGCTGGATATGATAATAGAAATAAGAAGTACATCACATATACGAGTATTCCATCAGCCATCCTTCCTGTGCAACATTCAAGTGAAATTCCTGTGCCGAAGCCGCCTCTTCATTTTGAAAATTGATTCAGATGTAGACAACATCTCGATAACAGCAGAGTCATGTTCAAATGAACACGACGAAGAATATACTATGGCCAAAAATCAGCCACCAAAATTGATATGTCAGAGTTATCTCAATGACCTAGTAGGAGATTTAGCATTACCGAAAGATTTGGCAGAACTTCTGGGATCAAGGCTCAAAGAATGGAATCTACTCACTCCTTTGACAACATTCTATTGGTACAGACATCGTGAAAAAAAATTTAATAAATTTTTTCTCGACTGAAGGATCACTGGTATACTGCAATGATATAGGTCTAGTAAAGTCGATGAGCAAAGACTACCAACCATATGATTGGCGCCTATTTACTGATTCCTCAAAACGAAGTTTGAAAGCTGTCATACTGTATAATGGAAACAAAGTTGTCCCTCTGCCTATAGGGCATTCAGTTCATTTGAAAGAGACTCCTGGAAATCTTTCGTTTCTTTTAAACAAGGTAAACTATGAAGAACACAAACGGTTTGTTTGTAGTGATCTTAGGGTGATCGGCCTTCTTTTAGGCCAGCAGCTGGCTTTACAAAATACCCATATTTTTGTGTGTGTGTGGAATAGCAACAACAGGTTACTCCAGGACAAGCAAACAGCATTGCTAATCCACTGGTAGATCGTAGCAAAATACTGTTACCTTCACTCCACATAAAGCTAGGATTAATAAAAAATTTCGTCAAAGTTCTCAACAAAAAAGGATCTGGATACCAATTTTTGTCAAAAACTACCTCAAATTAGTCATGCTAAGCTGAAGGAAGGAGTGTTCGTCGGTCCTCAAATAAAGCAACTCTTAAGCGATCCAGCATTTGAAGATGCATTGACAAGTCATGAGAGAGATGCTTGGCTATCTTTTAAAGCTGTTGTAAACAACTTCCTTGGTAACAGGAAATATTTGACTGCAAAGAAATAGTTAGACATGATCCGAAAATATCGTTTGCTGGGATGTAACAGGAGTGTAAGATACACTTCCTAGACTCTCATCTTGATTGTTTCTGAAAACTTAGGCGCGGTAAGCGAGGAACAGGGAGAAAGATTCTACCAGGATATTTCAGAAATGGAATGGAGGTATCAGGGAAGATGGGACGTTCGAATGATGGCAGACGATTGCTGGGGTCTAAAGAGAGATGCACCGAAATCAGTACACAAGAGAAAATCGACGAAAAGGAAGTTTCTTTAGCTACTGACTGCTCTAATAAATTCAATGCGTTACTGTTGATGAATGATTGTTTGTCATTCACAATTTTTATATATAAATATACTATCTAGCTTAAATCTGTATCTACATGTATTATATATATTAGTGTATATATGTAATAATACCGTGAGTGTGTGTGTGTGTAATGTGTTTTTGGGCATGCATTACTAATGTAAAATGTTTGAATTGAATAACATATGCCATATGATTCATCTGTTCTCTTATCCAATTGGTAATATTTTCTTATCTATACGTTACCTGTGGTTGTGGAGTATTTAGATGCGATAGGAAAAAACTAAATAGGTGAACCCCGCTTAACGCGAATAATTCGTTCCGTTTGTTCCTCGCGTAATGCGAATTCGCGTTGAGCGAATAATATAATAAATGGGAATAATTACAATGCGTTCGTGACCCTTCTGATCGTTCAGTAAAACTTTTAAAAATGCATTTTTAAAGCCATTTTTTTCTGGAAATAAGTACCGAACTGTGAAGGTTAATAAAACTAATTGTAATATTTGTCATTTATTTCATAATTACATCGTAAATGAATTATTTCTGACAAACTCAGAGACGAAATCAGCTGAGTTCAGCTGTACGTACTGTATTTTTTCAGTTCTCATGGCGCGACATTCAAAATTTCAGAAATTTTCTCTCGCGGTATTTGAATAATTGTACGTGTACAACGGGAAATGGTCACAATTTTCCAATTCGCGGTAACTGATTTTCGCGTTGATAGAATGCGCGTTAAGCGGGGTTCATCTGTATACAGTTGAAAAGAGCATGCCTTTATTGCCTAGAATTCCCCATTTTCATTGAAACAACTCTCAAAAAATTTGAATTCGCAGAGCGGTGTTGATTATGTTTCAATGTGGAAACTTAAAAAAAAAAAAATTAAAAAAGTTTCAATTCCTATTTGTTAATTTTCCTCAATTTTACGAGGATTTGTTTGTTGGGCAAAACTTGAGTCTCGAACTAATAGCGCGATCAGAGGAACTTTTAGTGTACTGGATACTCTTCTTTTCCCACGTATTATGCTTTACTCATTTATTAACTCGCGTGTCAAATAAGTTCTATTCTTCCGTTCACTTTTCTCGTATTAAAATCTTAGTTCTTCCATTGTGTAGTCAAATCTAACTTGTTTTGCATTACTCACAAACGTCAGCTTCCGTAGCTTAAGAGGAATCACCGTTTCCCTGCAAGCGAAGTTGAAGACAGTGGAGTCGGGGGTCTGATCCCCGGTGATGCTGGTAATAATAATAATAATAATAATAATAATACAAGAGTTAGAGCAATGGCCCGTCTTAGTTGAACTGAGCTCTGTGCCAGTTTGTGGCCCTCCTCAATCATTATTTATCGCTCACAAACCAGCTAATTATTCATTTGCAAATTATTAAAACTTTTAATATAAAATGTTTTCCCTAAAACATTACAACTAAGAGAAGACAAAGACATTTACTCAATTTTGTCATAAATCAGAATGTCCAATTAAATAATAATATGAATGAATAAATCGTAAAACTTTTAATTCGAGTAAATGGAACGCAATCCCAGTCGACAGAATTACTTTCCACTTTGAATACAACCATACAAAATCTTAAATCTAAATGCTACATATGAGGTTTCATATCCGAATGAAATTTGGGATTCACTCTTTTCTGCTATCTCTGATTGGGGCAGAGAAACTTTGAGGTTTTCATTGCCTCAGAAACTAGGTTCCTCCATCTGTCTACTCGTCACAATCTTCGCACGACTATTCTCTTACCTTCAACACCACACAACTCAATCCTTCCTCTTCTCTTAACATTCTTGGCGTTTCCTTTTCTCGTGATCTTTCCTAGAAAGATGACATGTACTCTGTACCGCCTCCGCAGTTTCTTTACCCCTACTCAGTTGCTCTCTCTGTACATGGGTCTTCTCCGCCCCTGTATAGAGTATGCTTCTCGTGTATGGGGTGGCTCAACCCACACAGCTGTATTTAACAGTGTGGAATCAAAAGGTTTTTTGTCTCATCAATTCCCTGCCTCCTACTAATTGTCTTCAATCCTTCTTTCTTCGCCGTAATGTTGCCTCACTCTCTCTTTACTATCGCCATTATAGCGGACAATGCTCTTCTGAACTGAACTGCATGCTTCCTCCTTTAAGGAGAGCACGCAGCACCAGAATTTCTACACTTTCTCATTCCTTTTCTGTCCAACTTTCTAATGCAAGGGTTAAATGGTCAACTGTGGAACAATCTTTCTCAATCCATTTTTCCCCCTGTCTATGTATGACCTCCAATCTTTCAAACGCAGAGTGTCTAGGCATTTCCAAAACCATGGACCTTGATTTTGGCTCTTCTTCTATGGGAGGGGCGCTTTTGCGGGCATTCGCCTTTGGCTCTTCCTTCCTACAAAAAAAAAAAAGATATTGGAAGCCGATTTCGGAGCAGTTTATATTTGAGAAGCCGTCAGTTAAGTAGTTAAGATGATTTTTACTTGTATTCAATTCGACTGCATTGATAAAAGTTAAGTGATTAATAAACGTTTTGGATAACTTAAGTTTTTCGAGTGGCCTCCTCTGGCGAGGATACAGGATATTTGAGTGTACACACGTCAAATATCGTGAATGTTTGTCAGATATAAGTAAATGTTCATATGTTGGTCATTCGTGTTGCTTAGATTCAAAACGTGTATTTGTGTATAATGTCGAGTTTAAATTAACCTTCGTTTATATAGAGTTTTAAGAGAGACAACTGGAGTTGGGGCTCGTCTTCCGAAGTAGAAGACAGCCTTGAAGGAGGTTCTTCATTGTGCATCATCCGAGTTTGAAGTCCCAAAAGAGCCATTATTAACTCGAGAACGTGGAATTATTAATTTCGTTTAACTGAGTTTAGGTTTTAGTTAGGGTTGAGGTTGTGCCTCCTGCAGTATACTTAATGATTATTTTTTGCAATTATTATTGTTAATAAAGTTAATTATTTGTGTGTCTCTTAATCAAAATCACGCATCGGTTCGAAGCGAACTTCCGCAGTACAATTTGGGAAGGATTTTGTTTAAACAAGTTAACGGTGTGTGTGTGTGTGTGTGTGTGTGTGTGTGTGAGAGAGAGAGAGAGAGAGAGAGATATATATATATATTAGTGATGTAGCAGTTGTCCGCAACCGTACATATTCTCAGCTGCGCAACCGCATTTAGCAGTTCGGTTGTTTGAGGATATCTTCTTACTCGGGCAACCAAATGCCATAAATACTAGTGTAATTAATGGCTATAAATGCTATAAACGTCACCAAATGCTGTTCCTGTCATGCCTCATACCTTCACTCAAGAGTGCAAAAAAGTCCTTGGATGTCCTCCCTCAAGTGTTCGTAGTGAACAATTATTTAGTGGAGCAGGGATCATCTACGATTAAATGAAGAATAGGCTGAAGGGGACAAAGCTGAAAAACTTTTTTTTTTTAAAATACAGTCTCCCAGCAATTCAATTTAAATATAAGGATTAAATAGCGTATAGTTAGCGTAATTATAATTTATAATTATATACACCACTTTCGAATGGGCGGTGGTTGGGGAAAGTGGTTGGTGGAATACAAAACGCGTTGGGTCCTCGTCCCGCATCCTGGAAACACTTTTTACAGTTTAGATCAGTGGTCTCCAAAGTGGGGTGCGCCTGCCGATCTAGGGGGTGAGCGAAGAAAATGATTTATCATTGTTTTTTCGTAGAAAGTTTTTGAATTTCAAGATGATGATCGAGAAAGAAAATACTCGCTAACACACAGTCATTCCTAGGAATTTGCGAGATAGTATCCGCGATATCGCTTACTTGCGATTAAAAGTTAGCAAACTAAATATCACAATTCGAGATCGCTGCATTATTTTGTAAAATAACAGTTGATTGACATCAGGGAAGATATAAGTTTACGAACCGAATTTCAACAGAAAATGTGCACAATTGGTGGATTGGATTAAAAAATGAGTACCCAGATTTAGTAAGCTCAGCGAACGATGCGCTCTTTCCATTTGGATCTACATATCTGTGTGAGGTGTCTTTTTCTGTTATGATAGGTATTAAAACCAAGAATCGAAATAAACTGAACTTGGAACCGAACCTTCGAATCGCTGTATCACAAAGTGTCAAACGAAGATTTTCAGAAATTATGAAGCACAGTCAGCCACATTGTTTTCATTAAATTATATTGGTAAGTATATCTTCACCCTATCGTATTTCTGTTGTATACTATTAACTTACTAGTAAATAATGAAAGGGGATATATATATATATATATATATATATATATATAAAATCATGTTCTTTAGGGGTGCGTGTTATTTATTTTTGCTGATTAAAGGGTGCGTGATCAAAAAAGTTTGGAGACCACAGGTTTAGATTATAGTCATTATATTGTAGACTGTGAAAAGTGTGGCTAAAACGCGATATTTTATTGTATTGTTTATTCTTAGGTAATATTATGATGTTACAAGGTACATAACCGCAACCGCGCGGAGCTCTATTTGTAAGCTCCGCAGCCGCAACCGCAGAGCTATGAAAAATGACAACGCTACATCACTAATATATATACTGTATATAGGATGTCAAAAAAAAAAAGTTTTCCAAAACTCAGAATATCATCAGTCATTTTTAATTTATTTTTTCTTTATCTACAGCCAAGTTTAATTAAACTTTATTATTTAATTTAATTTCTAAGCTGGTTTCCCTACCAAAATTTTAAAGTACATGTGTATATATATATGTGTGTGTGTGTGTGTGTGTGTGTGTGTATTGTGGTAAATAGATTTAAGTATAATTATTAATATTTTTTATGAAGAAAAGAGTGCCAATGGTGTATGCCAGCAAAATCCCCCACCCCCGTTCACTCAATAGAAGGAGAAGGAAAGAGCCGGAATCAAGGTTTACGAAGCTCTTATAAATGCTAACATTTTTTTTTTCAATTTGAAAATATTATGTAGTGTGTAAGATGCCTAAATGTGTAGTGAGGAATGGAGGAAGAAGCGTGTGTTTGAGATCAGGCTGGACTGCTCACAGGGTAGATGAGACACGGTAAAAGATCAGTTAAGGAGAATAGTGACAGGAAAACGGGATTCCGGCACTCTTTGATTCCTGCCTAATTCCTACCCGCACCAGCATATTTCCTTGTTCGATTGGTGTCTACAACCTCCTCCCGTTAATGTTATTGTTAATGGAACAAATGTAATCTTTAGTGTTTCTCTTAAATATTAATGGTTAAATTTTAGCTTGTATTTCCACAGAGAATTTAGTTTTCAAAACTGACCAGCGAAATAGAGTACTTTACCAAGTTATGGCTAAAAAATTAACCAATGAAAGAAACAGTTTTAAAAGTTGAGGTCCCCATTAGGTTGACCCCCTGGGGTACCATAGTCAGATTTTTGCTAAGCATCTGTAAATTGTATAATATAATTTGTAGTTTGTGTAATGTAATGCGTGTGTGCTTGATTTAGAATGTAACTCTTAATTAACTAATTAGAACCATAAGGTTTCTATGCTAGGATGTAATTAGGTTAAAATGTAAGCGTACAACTGACTCCCTTAATTGCTGTATGTTAAGAGGATTAGTTAATTTATGTGCAAATTCCTGCAATGAGAATTTCTGAAATCTTAAGAAATAAAATTTCCCGTTGTCCGGGAAATTAATTCTCAGGAAAAACGGAAAATTATGGAAATTGAATAAAAGTCTCAAATAATAAGTTGAGGATGACAGAGCTTCTCTGTGTGTGTGGTTTGTTTGTAACAAAGATTCTTAACACTCAGTGATGCCTCTTTGGATGTTCTGTGTTTCTTAAAGCACGCATGAAAAACACTCGGTCCAAAAAATAAATGTGGAGAGATCAAAAACAGAATAATAAGCAAATGTTTAACAACGCCTTACATGCTTAATGCTTAGTCCAAAATCTAAAGTTTAAACTTTAGTTATTTCACTTTAGTTTTACTGTAATCCATAATCCATATGTATGCACTTGTCAATACGATACTTGTCAATACGATCCAGTGAATCAATTTTTGTTGATTATATACGTACAGTTGCCCGCATATGTAATGTTCCTCGCCTCACAGTCGACTCCGTACATGTGGCAACACCGCAGTGATAGTAAAGGTACCCCAAATGAGGGAAGGTGGAGGTGGAGGGGGGACAACCGAGTTCAACAACATATAACACAGACATATATAGTCCGTGAGCCAGACCCCAAATTTTGACCAATCGGTACCACTAAGGCGAACCAGATGAAACAATGTTTTTTGGAAAGCTTATAATTTGTAGTTTCCAAATATGCTTGCTGGACATCTGTATCTGGTAGCGTTTTAGTGTAAATTTTCATCAAACTTAGGCACCTAATATTTTAATATTGGGCGCAAATTTAAATTGTTGATAAAACAATAAAGCTAGTCTTTTGAAATGTCCAGCAAGCACTAATATCATCTACTTAGCATCCTTCATCATTGGTATGAGGTACGTTTGGTTCCTCCTAGTGGTGCCGATCAACCCTTCTGGCCCACGGACTAATATATCTAAAGGACAATTGAATGCGCAGTCAGTGACATACAGGTAATTATAATGTAATGTCTGTGTTCATAAAGATAAACAATTAATATGATCGTGAACAGAGTTGAACTCCATGTAGTTTATTAGTCTTATACAGTAATAAAGTTTAATTATGATTACTGCAAGTCTATATGAACAGCTACCACAATTAAACTCTGTATACTAGTGGATTTGAACCAAATTTAACGAATAAGATGATATTTTTAAAGAAACTTGCGATTGCATGAGGGTATAAACATGTGTGAGTCATTAAATCTATAAAACATGTTATTACATCAAACTGAATAGTATATTTACCAGTAAAGAACCTGGTCCTCAAAATTAGCAAAATCAATAAAAACTAGTGGTGTACTGATTCATCTGCATTTGCAGAATCGGCCATTTTTTGGCCATTGGCATCGGCAAATTTAGTTGATTCTCTTACAGATTATTTGAAATTTTAAAATTTTCATTACAAAACAAAATCTACATTTACAGAAAATTGAAAATCAAAGTACATTATAAGTTATACTCATTTCAAAGTGTTGTTATATAAAAATAGTTTACATTCACAAAAATGGCAAAGCATAACGAGTTAAGTTGTCCATAAATTTACATTTTCTCGACTAGCTAATCTGTATTATAGACTATTATAATGTAATTGTAATTTGTTGTGTAATGTCTATTTTTGATTCAAATTCACTAGTATATAAAAAGTTGTATTGTGGTAGCTGTTTATATATACTTGCAGTAATCATAATGGAACCTTATCTAAACTAATGTTTGTGACGGTCGAACTGCCTGCCTGCGAACTTTCTTTTTGTTTCTTATGGCATGGCGGCCAAACAGTAGTATCGCCGCATTTCGGACGAGGAAGTTGCGGTGTTCTGAAATCCTGCCCCTGGAGGGGCCACGCTGGAGGCCTTTGCCTCCGTTATAAGGGGGCCCCCTTCCTTAAGTTATGGGGTCTCAATCCTTAATGAAGGGCATCTGCCCCTTGCGGGGCCCCCTTTCTCCTTGAAAAAAAATTCATCCTCGCCTTCCTTCACGAGAATAAAGATCCTCCTGTCGGGGGATCTTTCATGAGACAAACAAAAACAAATATGCAAAAACACGCAAGCAAACGCTGGAAGCGTTCGTGCAGAAGATCCATTTCTGGAACACCAGCCTTCTGCTGATATATATAGTGTGTGTGTGTGTATACTAGTAAATGTAACCAACGTATATATTTTGTGTATAAGTATTGTAGTATAAGACAAATACCAAAGATTTTGTTACGCCGTCCATGATCTCAGCGTTTCGACTTAATGCAGTAGACGCCGGATTTACTGTCCACGGATATTGTCTCTCGCCGCTTATAGTGTCAAAAAACTAGGAAACAGTTACATTTACATGGTAATTGCTATGGATAGTGTGTCTGATTACGCTTATAGTGTCTCTTTTCAGCTAGTATAGTCTACTTGGCAGCTCTAGTTTACACTTGCATTTGTGATGCCTTGCTGTTTACAGGCTTACAAGATGGCCATAGAAGGAAAATGTTTTGTTTAATGTAAAATGAACATAGTTTTGATGTTTCAGTTGAAATGTAAAAACAATTTTAATAAGAAATTGCACAATAAAGGTGCTTATGTTGTAAATATATTGATATACAGTACATATTCACTATTTTTAACCTTGCAAACCTCGAGAGAACAAACTGTGGATATAGTGTCTCATCGGATATAGTGTCATTTTGGCTTGGGACCAAGTGGGACACTATAAACGGCGTCTATTGTATATTAATAACGATACCACATAAAATAAAATTAAAATAAATACAATCAACTCATAAATAAATTTTGCCTTGTTCTAATATTTGTATTAGGAAATAGATCCAAAAACTATTAACTAAATTAATTTTAATTTCATATATCTAATATAAGGGGAAGCTATTATATTTTAATCCATTCGTATAGTAACGTGATAACAATCATCATGAACAACAAACATTATATATATATATATATATATATACATCTATCAGCCCTTTTCAAAAGACTAGGATGAACGCGAATACATGCAATTTATATTTCTTAAATTCAAATATCGATATATTCCTTCATAGACGTATATTTCATCCATGTAGTTTTCTGTTATTTACATCGCCTCACGTTTATCGAAAATAGTAAAGTTCTTATAACTACGCCACTTAAATGATAATTTATGAACTAAATGAGTTTGGTATTAAAAGGTCCCGCTCAACTGATCTGTGTGTCTATATACAGTCTAATGCAGCGAATTAAAAAATCAACCACCCCGATTATCCAAGCTATTAGCAATCCTACTGTACGTCTTCTAAACTAAGGAATTTATGATATGAAAGCGGCTGGTTCTGGCTTCACACAACTTCAAAAGTACTGTATTATTTCTCATTAATTATATATACTTCTATCCTTAGTATGTGATTTGTCACTGTATTATTAATATTAGGCATTTGGATAATGGTTTAGCAATAAACTTATTCATATTCAATTTTCATAAAAAACATTGAAATAAATAAGCAAGTACGCCTTAAATTTCGATCAAACAACAAACAGTTAAAGAAAACGATTAGTGGGTTTTTCGGCGGTAACTATGTTATTTGTGTGTTTCTTTCCGAATCATCAGCCCCCGTCTGTAAAATACTTGGTCAAGGGACTAACAACTTCAATACAACTACATTTTGCATCGTCGGTAAAGCTTAATTTATTAAACCTCGTATTAGCTATGCAATAATCAACTCTTACCTCGAAGCAAAGAAACGTACAAATTATATTTCCAGTCGACCACTGTGTCTATATTTCTGTTATCAGTTTCTGTACAAACGGCAATAAAAAGACTTCTTTACAATCACAGTATATGCACATAATAAAGGCATGTTATATATAATATATATATTATATATATATATATGTATTAAGCATAACAATATTAAAACCTCAAAAATAAATATATTCTCTTTTTAACTCGCCTGAAGGAATTTGCAAGTTTTATAATCTATTTAATGTCTAAAATCAAATTTCTGAAGACGCCAATAACTAACTCATACAGATTCAGCTAAGACATAAGAGAAAATTAAATCAAGTGGGACTGAAATCGAACCTTCAACCTCTTATCCCTGATCAAACAATTTTCTAAGAGAATTTGAGCAACAACGAAAGACGACTTCTCTCTTTGGGTCTATATTTTAAGTTAACAAACTTCAAGATAAATTATTTTAAACACTTTTTATCATTTGGAAAACTTTTTCATAGTTTAAAACGAATCCTAATAGCTGACGATACCAAATTTTCCCATTACACCTAGCCTTTCTGCATACATCACCCATAAACACTTTCATAAATTTAAAACTCATAAAGTTTTTCCCCCTAATCAAGAGTAAGATATAGCTTGCCTAAAAGAATCATCAGGGATGACTCCATCATAATTTCACGTCCTAACAAAAGCAAAGATACCATTCTTCTTAACAAATCAGATGATCATAATAAGTTGAATAAAGCCTTCAACGACTCTGCCAAATTCAAAAAGATTAATGACAAACCTCTAGTACTTTCCCTAAACTTGAAGATAAAACCAACTGTTTCCTCAAAAATTATATGATCAAAATAAAATTTCGGAGGATGATTACGACCAAAAACACACTTCAGACACCTACTTCTTTTCAACTTTACCAACAAACCCATTCACTAGCCAGGGGATCCCGTTAAGAGCCACACTAATTAACATCTTTCTCTGTTATCACGAAAATAATGGCTACTCCATTACCCCACCCATTACAAACACACTTATATAAAAGATTTGTCGATGACCCCTTTCTACTCTTTCACATTGCTAACCACGACCCTCTTTTTATTAACTATCTCAATTCCCAGTATCAAATCATCAAATTCACTAAAGAAAACGAACCTAACAACACCCCTACCCTTTTTAGATATACCATAACAAAACAAAATAATAAATTCAGCACTTCCATATATCGAAAACCTACATATACAGACCTAGATACAAACTACTTAAGCCACACCCTTTACTACATAAAATTAACAGCATTAAAATCTTAATCCAGCGTGCTTATCAACTTTGTTCCTCCTACTTATCCTTCCACAACGAAATAGAATTCGTTCACAGTTTCTGCATTAATAATCCTTTCCCAAAACATTTACTACATTCTCTAACTAGAAATTTTCTGAACAACATTCATTAGCCCCACTTAAAGGCCCCACTGTTATAAAAGATGTACATTACTTTTCTTCTTCCTACTACGACTATATTAGTTACAAAATTCATTGAGTTGTGATCAATCTTTCCTCTTGAACAGACGTGTTTTATCGGGTGTGAAGTGTTACCATTTGAATAAGTGGTGGTCGTTGAAGTGTCTTAAAAAAAAGTGTTTGATGCATTCTTAACTAAATTACTTCGTGTTACTAATCATTCATTAACGAATATATTTCATTTATTGACTTTATTCATTACTATATTATTTGATTAAAGCAAGGCTAGTGCACGTGGCTTGCCTTGTTTGTTTCCCAAATCTATTACTAACCGAGACTTCATAAGATTGAGATTCCGTTGGTTTGCATTTTTTGTTTTTCAAATCTATCAGAAAACGTGCTTTCATAAGGTTCATTTTCGTTTCCTTCAGGGGATCAAGTAGAGTGTGGTCACCCACCGTGGGAAAAAGGAAAAACGGAAAGAAAACAGTCGGTCGAATAGCGGACAGATAAGTTTTAGTAATACTTTTTCATTTACAGAGCTTTCGTCGGTAGCTTAATTATATATTAATTTCGTGTAAATTTGTGTTACAAGAACCTGTTTCTGCGTTTCAGGAACATTTTTGCGGGTTTCCGCAGGTGACGGCACAATAAGCACGCGGTAGACCTACGTTGTAATTTATTAATTTCCAAACGCTCGTTTTAGGTTGTTTGTTTTTTAACTAATTAAGAGCATGGCACCCCGTCAAGTACTTGCAGTCGCTGTGAAGGGAAATTTGCCGCTTACGCGTTTACAATGGCTAATAATAATGAACAGCTAGTTTGCAGGTGGTGCTCAAGCATGGAAGTGCTGAGGAACGAGTTTCAACGTGAGAGGGAGGCCAGGTTGAGGCTTGAAGAAAGCGTGATGCTCCTGACGGCAAAATTAGAATCCCTTGAGACTCTAGTTACGACCCCTCCTGCCTCAGTTTCTACTAATAATATAAATAATACTAATAGCCCTCTCTCTTCCCCTAGTTCCCAACCCTTCGTTCGAGTGCGTAATGGAGCTCCATTGAGGAAACCTAAGATTGTCTACCAATAATAACAAACAATAAGATTTCTGTTTTAGGTTTCGAAGATGCTGATGAAACGGAAATACGACTCGTTGGCGATTCCATTGTTCGAGGGCAGCTCGAGAAATTCTGTGGGAGAAACCCTCGTCGTAGGCGCCGTTACTGCTACCCTGGTACAAGGGTGGAGGATATAACTAATAGTGTTGACCATTTTACAGAGGGTACCTCTGAGGACACAACGTATGTTATTCATGTCGGTACTAATAACGTTTTAAATTCTAGATCGGAAGAACTGCTGGCTAGGTACAGGGACTTACTAGGGCAACTAAAGGAAAAAACCTAATAAGATTGTTTTAACAGGTATACTTCCTCGAATTATCCAACGTAGCGATTTCTGCAGCAAGGCGACCTATATCAACGATAACCTAAAGTCTCTTTGCCAACAGGAAGGAGTGCATTTTGCGAGTTTTTGGAACAGTTTCTACGGCAGGAGGGACTTGTTCCTCGGAGATGGACTTCACCTTAATGACGTTGGAGCTGCGCGCTTAGGAAGACTATTTCATAATACTGTCTCTTCTTTTCAGGCTGCCGTAACTCGAACGGTCCCAGCGTAATTTCCACAAATTTCCACCGCGCTCGCGAAGGTGTCGCAATTACAAACAATTTGAAGGTTCTATCCTTAAATGAACGTAGCCTACGAAATAAAATAAACGAATTCTTTTCTTTAATTGCTTCTAATGACTATGATTTAATTGCGATAAATGAATCGTGGCTTAGCACTGAAACACGTGACTTTCTAGGGGAGTATCAAATTGGAGGTTATAGACTTTTGTTAAAAACAGAATAGGTAGGCGAGGAGGCGGTGTTATGTTGTATATCAAAGATAATATTGCGAACGTTATAGAAGTAAAGTACACAATTCCAGAACCGATAGATTCGACTATAGCAGAACTTAAATTGAACGATTTCAAACTTCTTGTTGCGGTTATATATAGCCCCCCCTAATCAAACAGCTGATACGGACGAAGCGTTATATCGTGAACTAAAGAGAATAATAGGTAGTGAGGGGGCTTTAGTTATGGATGACTTGAATTGGGCCAACGTGAATTACGATACAATGCAGGGAGACGCGGAAGGTAATCGTTTAGTTAATTTTCTCGAGGATAGCTTTCTTATTCAAAAGGTTGGGGAACCTACGAGGTTGGACAGTATTTTAGATTTAGTAATAACTACGGATGATAGGCTAATCACTGATCTTCAAGTAATAGAACCGTTAAGCAATAGCGATCACAATATGGTAGAGTTTGTCCTCTCAGTAAGTCACTCGAAACCAGCTAATTCGACTAAAATTCCTTACTTCCAGCATGCAGACGTTTGTAAATTTCGAAATAAATTGTCACACGTCAATTGGGAAAACGTAATGGGGATCTCCGACGCAAAACTAATGTGGGAATTGTTTGAAACAGTATTTAGGACTATAAATGAGGAATGTGTACCGTACAAAATTAAGCGTGCGAAAGTAAACAACAAGCCCTTGTGGTTTACTTCTAGAGTAAGAGATATTATAAAGAGTAGAGATAGGGGTTATAGGCTACATAAGTGCGGTAAAGACAATTTGAGGTTACGAAACAACTACATGTCTCTAAGGCGTGAAGCGAAAAGTGTAATAAAAAAGTCCAAGCGCGAATTTGAAATCCCCATAGCTCGTGACGGTAAAGAAAACCACAAGCGATTCTTTTAATACTTCAACAATAGAAATCCAGTAAAAAATGTCTTGGGGCCGTTGAAAAATGTTAACGGAGAGCTAGTTTCTGTAAACAAAGAAATGGCTACCTTGTTAAACGAATATTTTACGTCAGTTTTTACTATAGAAGATGTAACGAATATCCCTACGGTCATAGACATAATACCTTTTGATAATGGTAATATTTTGGATAATATTGTCGTTAGTGACGGGAAGGTAATGCGCTATATTGATAAAATGAAAACGCGTAAATCACCGGGGCCGGATTCCATATATCCCATACAACTAAAAGAATTAAAAGATAGCATTGTTTTGCCGCTAACAAAGATTTTTAATGCGTCTATTTCTGAGGGGCGCGTACCAGATAATTTCAAGTTAGCAAACGTAACACCTATCTTTAAGAAAGGCGATAAAGGTGTGGCGGGAAATTATAGGCCAATCAGTTTAACGTCTGTTGTAGGTAAGCTACTGGAATCAATAATTAGGGATCGTATAGTCGAACACTTAGAATTGCATAACTTAGTTAGAAATACGCAGCACGGTTTTAGGCGAAACAAATCTTGCTTAACTAATCTTTTAGAATTTTTTCAAAGCGTGGTTGACGTTTACGATAGTCATCGGGCGGTTGATGTACTGTAATGTATTTAGATTTTCAAAAAGCGTTGATGGAGCGGAGTCGTGTTGGGCTAATGTAGCGAGTGGCGTTCCTCAGGGTTCTGTATTGGGCCCCTTGCTTTTTCTTATATATATTAACGATTTAGATGTCGGCCTAGTCAGTACAGTTTTAAAGTTTGCGGATGACACGAAGCTGGGTGGTAGGGCGATTAATGACGAAGATAGAGGTAAAATCCAGGAAGATCTGAATAAAATCGTTGATTGGTCAGTCACATGACAAATGAGATTTAACGTTGATAAGTGCAAAATTTTATATATAGGTTTGCGTAACGGTAATTTTGCGTATAGTATGTCAGGGAAGGAGTTAACAAGCGTAGAGCAGGAAAAAGATTTAGGATTTATAGTCACTGGTGATTTAAAAGTAGCGAAACAAAGTACAGCAGCGGTCAATAAAGCGAACAAAGTGTCATGTTTTATAGCTCGGAATTTTGAATACAAATTGCGTGATATTATAGTTCCTCTTTATAAATCATTAGTTAGACCCCATTTGGAGTACGCGATCCAATTTTGGAATCCGCATATGCGAAAAGTTATAGACAAACTCGAAAGAGTTCAAAGACGAGCAACTAAGATGATTCCGTCGATTAGGTCAAAATCGTACGAGGATAGGCTTTAGGAGTTAAAAATGACTACACTCGCCAGAAATCTCATCGCCGGAAATTTTATCGCCGGGAAATTACATCGTAAAGAATTTTAATCGTTAGGAATTTTGATCGCAAGGAATATACATCGCCGCACCATAGAAATATATATTATTTTAGTTAATGTTTAATATTTTATTTGAAGGAAAAAAAGTAAATAGCATTTATTTTTATTTGCATTCAGTTATATTAATAAATAAAAAATAAGATATAAAAAGTAAATAGCAATTTTTTTTTTTACATTTATTTATATTAATAATATATACAATTTTGTTACTTATTATTAATCATTACTATTAATAAACGAATAAAAATAACGAATAATAGAAACATAAAAATAAGAAAAATTAATTAAATGCAGAACTTGTAAAATTTTTTAAACCAAAATTGTGAGCAATACCTCGTAAATAATCGAGTACTTCGCGATTTTCATAATCATTTACGATGCGCTGGATTCTTGCTGCAACATCTCTATATTTCTTCTTAGAAGGAGGAATTTCTGCACCGGCGACATATTGTTCTATTTTTCCTTCGTTTCTGCTTTGTTCGTCTTTTATGGTTTTTATGAATTTCCATATTGTTGACAAGTAGAAGGTTCGAGACAGCAGTTGCCAAAAACTATTTTACGCATAGAATAGTAAATAGCTGGAATAGTTTGCCAGTAGAAGTAATTAGTAGCACGTCTATAACATGTTTAAAAATCGATTGCATGCATATGTTGATAGATTGGGCATAGTTTAAGGTAGTAAAATTAAGGCTTTGTGGTTCGGAACCCACGTAAAATTGTAGGTCCCCTCTGCCACCACGGAGGACATGCACAATACACAATTACGAACACAGTTAGGTAGACCAGCCATGAGTGGATCCTAGGGTCTTTGTTGGTCTGAAACATTATAACATTATAACAAAATACAATCAAAACTTCGCCACCTACTCATCCCACTTGTTCCTTAATTTAGTCATCAATTTGTATTCACCAATAATAATAGCATTAATTCATATCTCAACCATAAAGAAAAAACATAGCCCCTTGTCTCAGCCAATATCTACTGTTTCATTTGTACTCACTGCAATACGAGCTATATTGGCAGCACCAACCGCCAACACCAATCAAGAGTGGACGAGCATCGTGTCATTTCTACCCAACGAAATCATCAATAAGAGATCATTGACACCTCCACAATCACCCACTGCTCCCCACCAATTTCAAAATTATCATTTCAGCATACCACTCAATCGACCTCAGCATCCTCGAATCCCTATATACCCTTAGTACAAAACCCGGGTGTTAATAACACACTGGATTGGTGCACCATTAACTATAATCAATCAATCAATCAGTACAAGACCTACCCTCAACGACTACAGTTCTTACCTCTATACATTTTATATATTTTAACTTTAAATTATTATCATAGGACTGTACAAATATTTTGTTATAAAATCTCTTACTATATCTATATTTGTACACTTTTTATTTTTTACTTCTTAGCAATGATGATGGAAATCGAATTTCCAAAACGTCTGACTAATAAACATTTACTACCTTCTTGTCCTCCTATTCCTTACTATATATATATATATATATATATATATATATATATATATATATATATATATATATATATATAGGAATCTTACTACTACTACTGCTAACATTCTGTACCCAGGCATGGCAAATCTGGGTTTTCTGAGTTTCATTTGTTAACATACCAGAAAATAAATTGAATTGAAGCCCAAAATAATTATAGATTATAGGTATATAAATTCCTCATTATTATTATTACAATATACATGCCGCAAGACGCACAGCTTTTGATATCTTCAATAGATGAAAGACTCGTTTCTTGCTAGACAATAATTCATCTCCTCGTGGCGATAGATGTTAACACGAAGGGTTTCTATTCACGTGTCCAGAGAGTGGAACAAACACTTTCACAAAATCAGTTGAGAAAATAAGGAGTAGATGTTAACAAATTTTACCACACACACACACACACACACACACACACTTCCGCATATTTAGTTATTTATTCAACTATCATCAGACTTCGATTCTATAGGTAAGGCAGCTTTCTGGGTTTCTGGCCACTGGATAATGTTTGATCCTAAGGCTATGATTGGCTTACAGTCGTTCAAAAAGGCTCTTCATAATTTTGAAGCAGTACAAAATAGGTCTATCCCACTAATTAAATTATTAAGGGCTCAGTTTAGAGTTAAAGTTTTGTATTGCAATATAATCTACGCATAGTCTTTTGTTTAGATTAATGTATCTAGAGATGGTTTAGATACTAGTCATTGAATAGGGTCAGTAACCTTAGATCATGCTGGCCTGAAAACTTATCTTAGACTGTATAATCTATTTTTAATAGGATAAAAATAATTTTTCCATACATATGGGTATTAAAGTTCATGAGGTCTAACATTTCTTAAGTCTATCAAAGGTTGTAAATCCCCTTCAGTAGGCTGGATTGCAACGTCTAGGTAAACTGGCCTAGGTTTTCGGTAATGCAATAGCCTATCTTAGTCCAATAATTAAGTTTTAAGTACACACACACACACACACACACACACACACACACACACACCATAGTTTTCCTTTTTTATGATGCTAGCCCGACGTGGGCAACGGGTCACTCACAAAGAGGTCCCAAAAATATAGCTTCCCTCATTACTCACCACGTCGGGCTAGCATCATGAAAAAGAAAAACTATGGTATTTGTCATTTACCATTACTTATTCGGACTGCAGTGGATTTAATTATCCTAGAAGAGTTCCTTGTTCTATGCACGGTCTGTGTGTATCATATATATATATATATATATATTATATATATATAGTAAGGAATAGGAGGACAAGAAGGTAGTACATGTTTATTAGTCTGACGTTTCGGAAATTCGATTTCCATCATCATTGTTAAGAAGTAAAAAATAAAAAGTGTACAAATATAGTAAGAGATTTTATACCAAATTATTTGTACAGTCCTATGATAATAATTTAAAGTTAAAAATATATAAAATGTATAGAGGTAAGAACTGTAGTCGTTGAGGGTAGGTCTTGTACTGATTGATTGATTGATTACACAGGTCAACAAAAAACTTTTTTTTTTCGTTGCCAAGGAAATTCGTACGAATTTAGGGTATTTTGGGGTTGCTGAATTCCAAAATGAAAGTAGTTTTTCCGATTTGGCTCTAGTTCTTGAGATAATGAATACCCTCAATTAATAGGAAACGTAACCATAACGCGTGCATATGGGAAACTACCGGAACATTCTAGATGGTGAGACCGAATAAAATGCCATTATGTATTTCATGTGTTTACTTTTGTATGATTTGAGACAATTTCAATGCGATTTGTAAGTAGGCTCCGCCTGAACATTAAATTTTTTGCATTTTTACGTGTTTCAATGGTGTACCAATTATCTCATAAATTAGAGCCAATCTAGCAAAACCGATGTCATATTCGGAATCAGCACCACAAAGTTACCCCAAAATCACTCTAATATGATTGGCAATAAAATGAGTGTTGACCAGTGTTATATTTAATGGTGCACCAATCCAGTGTGTTATTAACACCCGGGTTTTGTACTAAGGGTATATAGGGATTCGAGGATGCTGAGGTCGATTGATTGGTATGCTGAAATGATAATTTTGAAATTGGTGGGGAGCAGTGGGTGATTGTGAAGGTGTCATGATCTCTTATTGATGATTTCGTTGGGTAGAAATGACACGATGCTAGTCCACTCTTGATGTTGGCGGATGGTGCTGCCAATATAGCTCGTATTGTAGTGAGTACAAATGAAACAGTAGATATTGGATGAGACAAGGAGCTGGGTTTTTTCTTTGTAGTTGAGATATGAATTAATGCTATTATTATTGGTGAATACAAATTGATGACTAAATTGAGGGTAAAGTGGGGTGAGTAGGTGGCGAAGTTCTGATTGTATTTTGTAACTAATATAGTCGTAGTAGGGAGAAGAAAAGTAATGTATATATTTTATAACAGTGGAGCCTTTAAGGGGGGTTGATAAATGTTGTTGAGAAAATTTCTAGTTAGAGAATGTAGTAAATGTTTTGGGAAAGGATTATTAATGCAGAAACTGTGAACGAATTCTATTTCGTTGTGGAAGGATAAGTAGGAGGAACAAAGTTGATAAGCACGTTGGATTAAGATTTTAATGCTGTTAATTTTATATAATAAGGGGTGTGGCTTAAGTAGTTTGTATCTAGGTCTGTATATGTAGGTTTTCGATATATGGAAGTGCTGAATTTATTATTTTGTTTTGTTATTGTTATATCTAAAAAGGGTAGGGTGTTGTTAGGTCGTTTTCTTTAGTGAATTTGATGATTTGATGCTGGGAATTGAGATAGTTAATAAAAAGAGGGTCGTGGTTAGCAATGTGAAAGAGTAGAAAGGTGCCATCGACATATCTTTTATGGAAGTGTGTTTGTAATGGGTGGGGTAATGGAGTAGCCATTATTTTCGTGATAACAGAGAAAGATGTTAACTGGTGTGGCTCTTAGCGGGATCCCCTGGCTAGTGAATAGGTTTGTTGGTAAAGTTGAAAGGAAGTAGGTGTCTGAAGTGTCAAGGTTTAGCAGTTTGGTAAATTCTTGTTTCGTTAGGTTGAGGTCTGTGTTCTGATTATGGAAAATAAATTGTTGGTGCCGATGTCGATGGCTTCTCTAATTGGCACTTTGCTGTAGAGGAATACTATGTCAAAGCTGTGCATAGGGTGGAGTTGGAGGGAATTAAAAATTTTGCTAGGTGTAAATTATGGGTGATGTAGGCAAAAAGGATAGGTCCAATGAGTAAATTTTGGTATGTGTGCTTTAGGAAGGCCGTAAAGAGTGTCTGGGAGGTGACGGTAGAGTGTTTTTGGTCGTAATCATCATCCGAAATTTTATTTTGATCATATATAGTTTTTGAGGAAACAGTTGATTTTATCTTCAAGTTTAGGGAAAGTACTAGAGGCTTGTCATTAATCTTTTTGAATTTGGCAGAGTCGTTGGGGGCTTTATTCAACTTATTATCATCATCTGATTTGTTAAGAAGAATGGTATCTTTGCTTTTGTCAGGACGGGAAGTTATGATGGAGTCATCCCAGATGATTCTTTCAGGCAAGCGATATCTTACTATTGACTAGGGGGAAAAACTTTATGAGTTTTAAATTTATAAAAGTGTTTATGGGTGATGTAGGCAGAAAGGCTGGTCTAATGGGAAAATTTGGTATCGTCAGCTATTAGGATTCGTTTTAAACTATGAAAAAGTTTTTCAAATGATGAAAAGTGTTTAAAATAATTTATCTTAAACTTTGTTAACTTAAAATGTAGACCCAAAGAGAGAAGTAGTCTTTCGTTGTTGCTCAAATTCTCTTAGAAAATTGTTTGATCAGGGTTAAGAGGTTGAAGGTTCGATTTCAGTCCCACTTGATTTAATTTTCTCTTATATCTTAGCTGAATCTGTATGAGTTAGTTATTGGCGTCTTCAGCAATTTCATTTTAAGCATTAAATAGTTTGTAATACATTTTAAGCATTAAATAGTTTGTAAAACATTTTAAGCATTAAATAGTTTGTAAAACATTTTAAGCATTAAATAGTTTGTAAAACATTTTAAGCATTAAATAGTTTGTAAAACATTTTAAACATTAAATAGTTTGTAAAACATTTTAAGCATTAAATAGTTTGTAAAATATTTTAAGCATTAAATAGTTTGTAAAACATTTTAAGCATTAAATAGTTTGTAAAACATTTTAAGCATTAAATAGTTTGTAAAACATTTTAAGCATTAAATAGTTTGTAAAACATTTTAAGCATTAAATAGTTTGTAAAACATTTTAAGCATTAAATAGTTTGTAAAACATTTTAAGCATTAAATAGTTTGTAAAACATTTTAAGCATTAAATAGTTTGTAAAACATTTTAAGCATTAAATAGTTTGTAAAACATTTTAAGCATTAAATAGTTTGTAAAACATTTTAAGCATTAAATAGTTTGTAAAACATTTTAAGCATTAAATAGTTTGTAAAACATTTTAAGCATTAAATAGTTTGTAAAACATTTAAGCATTAAATAGTTTGTAAAACATTTTAAGCATTAAATAGTTTGTAAAACATTTTAAGCATTAAATAGTTTGTAAAACATTTTAAGCATTAAATAGTTTGTAAAACATTTTAAGCATTAAATAGTTTGTAAAACATTTTAAGCATTAAATAGTTTGTAAAACATTTTAAGCATTAAATAGTTTGTAAAACATTTTAAGCATTAAATAGTTTGTAAAACATTTTAAGCATTAAATAGTTTGTAAAACATTTTAAGCATTAAATAGTTTGTAAAACATTTTAAGCATTAAATAGTTTGTAAAACATTTTAAGCATTAAATATAACTTGTACGTCTATTTGCTTCGAGGTAAGAGTTGATTATTGCATAGCTAATACGAGGTTAAATAAATTAATCTTTACCGACGATGCAAAATGTAGTTGTATTGAAATTCTTAGTCCCTTGACCAAGTATTTTACAGATGGGGCTGATGATTCGGAAAAAAACACAGATCAGTTGAGCGGGACCTTTTAATACCAAACTCAATTACTTCATAAGTTATCATTTAAGTGGCGTAGTTATAAGAACTTCTCTACATTTTCGAGAAACGTGAGGCGATGTAAATAACAGAAAACTACATGGATGAAATATACGTCTATGAAGGAAGATATCGATATTTGAATTTACAAAATATAAATTGTATGTATTCGCGTTCATCCTAGTCTTTTGAAAAGGGCTGATATATATTTATATAAGGGGTTCCAAAAAACCTTAGCCCCCCCATTTGCAGCTTATT
>JAJOZX010000098.1:285000-367500 GCA_023014485.1 Bathynomus jamesi | reverse complement strand
GATAATCTATTTACCTTAAATTTCAGGTTTAGTTTTTGCGGTAATTATTATTATTGCCTGTGATACTTATTAGTATCACTATACCAAGTTGGATTTATCTGTAATGATTCTTTGAAATAAAAATTACGCTTTAAGTTCCATTTCCTAAATCACGTTATTTACCCAAACTATCAAATGTTCGGTACTCAGTACATCCCTGATATATATATATATATATATATATATATATATAGGTGGGATTGAACTCAAAATGGTCCCCTGAGGTTTTTTCATACGCACAGACCGTGCATGGATCAAGGAACTCTTCTGGGAAAATTATAACTACTATAGTCCGAATAAGTAATGGTAAATGACAAACACTATAGTTTTTTCTTTTTCATGATGTTAGCCCGACGTAAGCAACGGGTGACTCGCAAAGAGGCCCCAAAAATATAGCTTCCCTCACCAGCTATCTGCAAAGCAGATAGGATTCAGCTTTGGACAGAGGAGAAGAGTTCCTTGTTCCATGCACGGTCTATGTGTATATATATCTAATATATATATAATATATATATATATATAGATAATGTGTGTAAGAGAGAGAGAGATAGCTTATGCGTTGTATCCCGTTTCCGATTTATTTGTCAGAGCTTTTGCGTGAAAAAACAAAACAAAAAGAAAAATTAAAATGACATTGTTTTCATTGAATTGTATTGTACCTCCATAATTTATTATACGTATTTGAGTTTTTCGAACAATAGCTAATTATTTTTATTTTGTAAAAAAATTTACATTTCATCAACCAGTTTTAATTTATTTCATCACTGAATCTCCCAAATTAAAGTTACGTATTTATCTTAAAACGTTCAATTCTGCTGTTTTTGTGTTCTTTTTAAGCTAACTTCCTTTCAGACTTCGCGGAGGATTCACCGTTTGACAACACGAATGTTGACTCTCTTACGAAGCCAATTAATTAATGACATGCGTCAATAGGGTATCATACAATTTTAAGAGCGAGTGTTCTCGTCGTAGCTGCGTACAATGTCCTGTGATTACAGGACATTAAATGCTTTATGTGAAGTGAGCAGCTGCTGAAATCACTACTCCTCTCACTGTTCTCACTGGTTTGAATGATGTTTATCAATAGTTTTTCAGGGATATATATATATATATATTATATATATATAGTAGCCTACGGATCACCAATTTGTAGCGGTCTAGAAAGTAGGCTTATTATAATTTATTAATTAAAATGAAATGAATAATTTGGGGTCACCAGTTTGGGGCACAGCCCAAACAAACTATATTTAATAAGGAGAGAGAAACTACTTTGTTGTTTTGTGTTTAATTAGAAAAATAAATGAATCATTTGTTCACAGTGATTAACAATTATGTATATGGTAATTCTGCTATACTACAATGGCTGATTCTTAGCAATAAGAAATGGTTACACAGTATAAGCGTTAACTAAGTATAATAATGACAAGAAACACTAATTTAGGTAGACTAATGAGATATGCGGCAGTGAACACACAATAATAAGTAATTAAACCAATAATAACGGAGGTAATGAAAGTACGATGTGGTACAGTAAACGGATTAAGAAAGTAAAAATAAAATGCATGAATGAGCAAATAAACAAGCGGATACAAATACGGTAAGGTAACTGAATACAGTAAAATAATTGAACAGGCCTACTGTAGTCGTAATAGGAAAGTTAGTTTGCCGGTTGTTTGCGTACACTTTTTGGAATAGCCTATTCGCTAGGCTGAGGTTACACTATGTCAGCTACGCGGGAATTGCTTAACACGAAAGCAAAGGTAGGCTTGTGGCTTGAAGCCTACTAGAAATTTTATGGACCTGGACTTTAAAGGTGATGCATCTGAAGGCGGACTGGCCTTACCGGCGAGAGGATGAGTGTTGAGGGCCGGTAGAGACTTGTTGAAAAGGGGTCCAGCGGAAACTCCTGCAGCAGTGATGTTGCTTCTTGCAGGATGAAATTGTAGAGGTCCTTACTTGATGATAGACTTCGTGTATTCTCGGCCGGAGCCCTGAAGGAACAGCCGCCGCTCTCCGGCGAAGGACGAGACGCTGAGAGCGAGACGTAACGACAAAAACGAGAAAATGGCAAATGAATTCCTCACTTTTTTTGGTAGGACATTGAAAAGCTTTGGGTCTCGTATTCTGAGGGTATTTTCTATCCTCGTTTTCATGGCCCCTTGTCCCACCGCAGCTGGGACCGTCCAAATCTGCCTCTTCTCTCATTCCCGTTTGTTTCTATTTCATTTCTAAGATTAGGGACATAGCCCTCAAGTATTTTCCATATGTATATTATTGTGTACAGCTCGCGCCTTCTTCCGAGAGAGTAGAGTTCCAGGTTTGTAGTCGAGACCAGTAGTCTTCACCCTCCGTTTCCTCTATCTTAGACGTAAAAGTCCCTTGTATAGCTTCAATGTTCGTAATGTCTCGTTTTCTGTGTGAGCTTGTGAGTAGTGAGCAATACTTAATTATTGGTAGGGCTAGACAGCCTAGATTCTTCCATAATTTGAGCCTGATGTTTGCTTTTCTGCTGCGGAAGCAATTAGTATTTGATAATAATTATTATAACACTGTATTATTAATAAAATAATACGTAAATCATACATGATTTATGATCTCAATACTAACGTTTTATTAGACAACAAGGTGAACAAGAAATACATTACCATCATGTATTCAGTTTGATCTTATTAACTAACTGTTAATTACTGACTCCTCGTTTTAATAATAAAATTACCTACGATGTATTATGAGCAAAAGTTACGTAAGTGATAATGAAAAGAGGTTTCTATGAACATATCGAAAGGCATCAGTTACACTGCCCTGCGCTGTATGAGTTTTTAGAAAATTATAGTATTTTAGTAAAGCCCATGGTATGTGAGTTAAGATACAATGCATAATTTGTATCTGGAACGTCAGGATTGATAGGAATGTGACGTAGGTTATTCTACCCAAACACTTCTATTTCTTAAGAAATGTACCTCTCTCATATGACTAAAGGGGCACCTATATTTCCAATTATGGTTGATTTGCTATGAGTTTCATATGCGTAAGCATCTGATTTTATTTCAAAATTGAATTAATGTACATTTCCTTGTTTCAGATTTGGATTAAATATGCCGAGAGTTTGTAATAACACACCCAATTCATTCTGTTATATACGCGGACGATTTACGACTACTAAACAAAGGCAAGAAATCACCGTAAAAGTACGAAAGCATTACCAGGCCTACTTTGGCTGTAAGATCGGCGACCAGGAAAAGGTTTGGGCTCCACATTATTGTTTGTAAGTCATGCGTGGAATATTTGCGTCAGTGGGCTTGTGGGAAGAAGAAGAAAGAAATCATGATTTGGAGAAAACCGAGAAATCACTACGACGATTGCTACTTCTGTATGACAAACGTGGCTGGATATGATAATAAAAATAAGAAGTACATCACATATACAAGTATTCCATCAGCCATCCTCCCTGTACCACATTCAAGTGAAATTCCTGTGCCGAAGCCGTCTCTTCATTTTGAAAATTTTGATTCAGATGTAGACAACATCTCAATAATAGCAGTCATGTTCAAATGAAAATGACGAAGAATATGCTATAGCCGAAAATCACTCACCAAAATTGATAAGTCAGAGTGATCTCAATGACCTAGTAAGAGATTTAGTATTGCCAAAAAAATTCGGTAGAACTTCTGGGATCAAGGCTCAAAGAATAGAATCTACTCACTCCTTCGACAACATTATACCTCTACAGACATCGTGAAAAGATTTCATCAATTTTTTCTCGACTGAAACGGCGATGGGCAAAGACTACCAACCATGTGACTGAGCCTATTTATTGATTCCCCAAAGCGAAGTTTGAAAGCTGTCTTACTGCATAATGGAAACAAAGTTGTCCCTCTGCCTATAGGGCATTCAGTTCAATTGAAAGAGACCCGTGGAAATCTTTCATTTCTTTTAAACAAGATAAACTATGAAGAACACAAATGGTTTGTTTATGGTGATCTTAAGGTGATCGGCCTTCTTTTAGACCAACAGGCTGACTTTACAAAATGACCATGCTTTTTATGTCTGTGGAATAGCAGAGAAAGGGAGGAACACTATGTAAGGAAAGAATGGCCTCAGAGAAAACAAATTACTCCAGGTCAAGCAAGCATCATTGCTAATCCACTGGAAGATCGTAACAAGATACTGTTACCTCCACTGCACATGAAGCTCGGATTAATGAAAAATTTCGTCAAGGGTTTCGTCAAAGGTTTTTTCAAAAATTTCGTCAAATGAAGAATCTGGATACCAATTTTTATGTCAAAAATTCCCTCAAATTAGTCATGCTAAGCTGAAGGAAGGAGTGTTCGTCGGTCCTCAAATAAAGCAACTTTTAAGCGATCCAGCATTTGAAGATGTATTGACAAGTCATGAAAAAGATGCTTGGCTAGTTTCTAAGGCTGTTGTAAACAACTTCCTTGGTAACAGGTAATCTGATGACTACAAAGAAATAGTTAAAGACATGATCCGAAAATATCGTTTGCTGGGATGTAACATGAGTGTTAAGATACACTTCCTAGACTCTCATCTTGATTTTTTTTCTTGAAAACGTAGGAGCGGGAAGCGAGGAACAGGGAGAAAGATTCCACCAGGATATTTCAGAAATGGAATGGAGGTATCAGGGAAGATGGGATGTTCGAAAGATGGTAGACTATTGCTGGAGTCTAAAGAGAGATGTACCGAAATCAGTACACAAGAGAAAATTGACGAAAATGAAGTTTCTTTAGCTACTGACTGCTCTAATAAATTCAATGGGTTACTGTTGATGAACGATTGGTTCAGTCATTCACAATTTTTATATATAAATATCTGTATCTTACTTAAATCCGTATCTACATGTATTATATATATTAGTGTATATATGTAGTAATACTGTGAGTATGTGTGTGTGTTTGGTGTGTATAATGTGTTTTTGGGCATGCATTGCTACTGTAAAATGTTTGAATTCAATAACATATGCCATATGATTCGTCTGTTCTCTTATGCAATTGGTAACATTTTCTTATGTATACGTTACGTGTGACTGTGGAATATGTAGATGTGATAGGAAAAAACTAAATATACAGCTGAAAAGAGCATGCCTTCATTGCCAAGAATCCCCCATTTTCATTGAAACAACTCGCAAAAAATTTGAATTCGCAGAGGGGTGTTATTAATTCATTAACATTCACTCAGTCGAATTCTGCATATAATTCAAAGAACCCAAAATTAATACTTACACCAATAAGACAGTTTTGTTACTATTTATTAAATTAAAATTATCTTCATACTTTGTTTTATATGTTGTACTTTAATGTATGTGCTATTTAATAACGCGTGACGACACTGTGGATCAGACGGTATCTGGTAAGTAAAAATTGGCTCGCAAACAAACAAAATATCGTGGACAACGGAACGTCGATTATAGGTTTCGGAGTAAGAAGGAATGACGAATGTTGAAAGATCAGAGTCAGTCACGGAATTTATGCTCATTTGCGGAAAAGCAATTCCTTACAAAAGTTCTTCGGAGCCAATTCGATGATATTATTGGTTTCCTCTCAATGAGCCTTCGTGGCTGAACAACGTTACTAAACGGTCCACCCAAACAAGCAACTTCGTTAATTGGAGGCATTCCAAACTTTGATCTGTCGATTTAGCCTAATTAAAATGAAGGAACTGCGGAGCAAGTTTCAAAACTAATCATTTTTCATGTCTTGTTTACCTGTACTTCGATACTGTTCACATTTAATTGTTTTTACTCGATAACCTCATGCAAAGAATTAATGTTTCATGCAGTTCAATTAAATAAAAAGGACATTTTTTTTTGTAGTTTTTTGGTTGATGACGTAACTACTTTGTACAACGCATTTTACACATAAATAAATTATTACACCAATTACAACTAAATTTTATCTAATAAATTTGAAATATATTTAAATATTTCAGCTAGCGGGTGGAACTGCATGGGATCCTGGCGCCTGCCTTAAGTTCTCCATGCAGCGCCCGCCCTTTGGACGCGTTCCTGTACGCACGTGTATAAATACTATGAAAAAAAAATATAACTCATGGAGAAAAATCGTCATCGCTATCATAATGTCTTCGGTAAATATTTCGTACTGATCATTAAGTATACTACTCAGCTTCTTTGGCAAACATCCATTTTTTTTATGAAGGAAGGAGGGACTATATATATATATATATATATATATATATATATATATATATATATATATATATGAATGAAAGAGCAGTACAAACATACATGGACGTGTGCATGAATATGTTTGTACTTTGGCACTTATTTCTACGATGTAGCTTGAAACAGTAATTGCCAATGTAATAATACTTACTTATTTAATTCCTCATCATCAGTCACTTCATATCTTCTTGATACGAGAAGCTCTTTATGTAATCATTATGCCAGCATAACACGCGTGCTTGGCTGCAGTATTACATTAATAATCAGCCTTCTGGCAAATATTTCTTCCTCAGTTATCAACTATTTTTTTTCTTAACCCAGCGATTTTCTCGGGTAATTTCTATGTAGATGATATTAATATTTTAATGCGAATTTATATGCATACATACATACATATGTTAATGAAAAATGCTCGCTATATAGGTTGGAAAGTTGAGAAAAACCAGTTTGATTGTATCCTTATACGAGTGTATGCAAAGAAAAATGTTTGGTATGAGTATTTTCATATATGAATTATAATAAAATGGATGGATTTTAAATGAAAAATTTAACACTTTAATAGTTTGAAATTTATTTTTAATTACAAGTATTCTGGTTTGTTAATTTTTAATTAAATCTTTTTATTTGTAATTACTATGTGCAAAGATGTACACAATGTGCCATATCAATCACGTCACAATTACTGGGCAAATGTTCGTCGAAACGCGACATATTTTATCATGTTTGTTTTAAGCGTTTTCATAAAAGAAGTTGGTAATAATGTGTGGAAGAGCGTCGGGTTTCTCTGTTCGAGAGGCGGGAACAACCACACTCAATGACGGCCTTTTGGCTACTGACGTCTGAACTTTTGTGAAGCTATACTATGGCATTCAAATTGTGAGTCGCAATCGAACCTTATTGGCAGTTCAATTGCGGTTGTTAAAAGTGTATTTTGAAAAATGAAATACAGATCTATTCTTCAAATTTGAACTAAATACAGGAATAAAATATTAAGTGTGCTTTTACTCTGTGAACGTGAAGGGGTTTTTATTTATCTTAATCTGCATAATTTACTTTATATACGCGTGTATTTATGTTTATAACACTAAAAGCAACTCGAGTATGACTCTATCCTTCCTGCAAAACGTAGCTGAAGAGAAACAGTGTTGCTCTAAATACCTTGGTTTAATCGTACTTAAACTGGTTCCTATGTAGGTAATAAAATTTGTAAATAAAGTAATTAAAATAGATGCGTTCCTTTCGAGGACGCTCAAACACCGTTTCGTGGTCGATCTGAACCCGACGAGGATGAACGATTGTTTCTAAACTAAGTTTAAATTCTGAAAGCATCTTTTAAAGTACACTTCACTTGAATCCCATATGTACAGACAGCCCTTTTCCATTTCTTGAAAGTTTTAGCATGTGAAAATGACATTAATCCCAAGAAGTTTATCAATATCCTTCGTCTTAAATATATTTTTATTTATCTTTGCTGGCAATAACATTAATTCCGAAGGATCTAACAATTTCTTTGTTTTTATATAAATTTTATTCAATTTTCATGCAAATAGAATTAGCAGTACATATACAGAGTGTCCCATAAAGATGCATACACTCCTTGAAGTTGAATATCTTCCTTATTTATTCACATATTTGATATCAGTAAAGTTCACTGTGAAGCTGAAACATCACTTTGAAGGAGGATAATAAATAAGCATATTAATAAACTACTTTATTGGCGAAAATGTTCAAAATGTCCACCTCTTGCAGTTATGCAGTGCTGAGCACGACGTAAAACAGACCTACTGTACATACATGTGTCCAGGTTTCCGATGAAATATTTCTGCAAGCCTCTTCAATCTCATGTCGTAGCTCTTCAAGTGTATTTGGATTTCTTATGTACATTTCATGCTTTAATTTACCCGACAGAAAAATCTAAAGGTGTTAAATCAGGTGATCGGGGTGGAAACTCCTTACTTCCTCTTCGTCCAATACATCTCCATCTCCTGTGGTATCAACGTATGCCCTAACAGCGCAATGGTAATGAGGTGGTGCTCCATCTTGTTGAAAGTAGAAATCATCCTCGCCGTACTGCTGATGGATAGTAGGCATGGATGATTCACGCAGCATTTCGAGATACACAGGACCGGTGACTGTCCTATAGAAGAAAAAAGGGCCAACAAGTCCTCTGGATGACACTCCACACCACGCTGTCACTCCGTTCGGTTCACTGCCCTTTTCACAGAAATATGTGATTCTCGGAAGCCCAGTAAATACTTTATGGCATTCAGTGTTCCGTTTAGCTTAAAAGTTGCTTCATCAGACCATACAAATGTGTCAGGAAATTGCTCATCTTCAAGACGTCTGCGTGAGAACCACTCGCAAATTCACTTGCCGGTTTGGATCGTTCTCGTGGATGGCGTGCAGTAGTCGCGGCACATATGCCTTAAATTTAGAAGATTTAATATCCTGCATACACTTGTTTTGCTAATTGTGGTGTCTCACGCGAACACTGTCTGACAGATTTTTTCGGCGTATCGGTGATCATTTGAAGAACATTTTCCTTATTGTCTTCACAAGTCGATGTTCGAGGTCTTCCTGAATGTTCTTTGCACACGTCTTGCACAATGTCATTCTAGGAACCCCTTCGTCCAATCCACATCCACATCGTGCCAAGTACCACTCGCAATACTCCACTCTTCGGTCCGGATCATCTTCATTAATAGCATGGACTAATCTTGGAATGTAACTTTTCCATTGACAGCGCTTCAAAATGCGTTGGACAGACGATTCTGAAATTCCTACCTCACGACTCGCTTGCCGCACAGATTTTCTTGGACTTTGGTGATACGTTTCCAGTACTCTTTCTTGCTTTGTGGGCTTGTCGATGTCCGTGGTCTTCCGGAACGCTTCTTGTGGACATTCTGAACAGTTCCATCGGCTTCAAACTTCTCTAATTCGAGTGATGGTAAGTATTGAAAAATTTATTGTTTAGCTTGAGAGATATTATTTTTATTTAGGTGTAGTATTAAGGTTAAGTTTACTTTAAATAGACTCGGTAATTATAGAAATAATAATGGCCTATTTAGACACTGTCAACACAGCTACAGACTTTTTCACTGTAGGTTGCAGTGGTTTTCAGGTTAAATTTGGTCAGCAGCCAGATTACTAACTATGGTGAAGCTAAATTCATCAAAATTAATTTAGACTTACCAAAAATGAAGTTGCCAGTTGAACGTTACCCTTTCAGTTTCTAACTGATTCATAAGTTTCATTTAGTTTCCAGGTTTTTTTTAATTTTCGTTGTTAAGTTTTAGGTTATTGTTTAACACACTGCTAGGTTATTTATTTGTAGGGGCTATTTCCCAGACCTAGGTTTTGCAGGTTAAGTTAGGCTAGGGCTGGATTGCCCTTAAGTTTTTGGTTTTAAAGGTTTAAGGTTTAGAAGGTTTTATTTAAGTTAAGTTAGGGCTATATTGCCTTTAGGTTTTAATAGGGGCTATAACAGCCATTTAATTATTGAGTTAGGGCCGTTGTAGCCCGGTTCGAGTTTCGTCTAGGTACCTAGTTTTTCTCTTACCTTAGTTATTTTCTTTAACTTACTTGCACCTAGTTCTGATCGGCCTCTATTTAGTTAAACATGGGTTTTGATTAATTGCAGTGGTTATTAATTAAGGATACGATTTAATTAAAGGTTGTTAGGTTTGAAGGTTGGCTCAGTTTCCCGGTTTGGGTAACCACGAGCATTTTAATTTTTTTGAGAAAAAAGGGCCCGCTTCATGCGGTCAAAAATTTTCAAGACTGGGCAAAGCTCCGTTTTTTTTGTCCCAGAAACTTTTTTTTTTCCTTCTTTTGGTTAATTAGGGAAACCCAACTTCACTAGTTGGTTAGAAACGAGGGTTTTTATTTTTATTTATTTTGTTTATATTTTCTTTGGAAATATATGCGGTTATTTCTAACCACTTTTTTCAACATTCCCCCCAAGGGGAAAAATTTACCCAGAATTGTATTCTTGGGAAATTTTATTTTATTTTTTTTGAATGAAAATGACATGCTCTTCAGAAAAGTTCCTTTTAGGTGAAATATGAAGATGAAAGCGTCTTTTCTGTAGAACGTTGGTCCTAAGTTATAGCTATTTACAATTATTTACAATTTTCTATTTGTGGTCTTCACAAAGATCCACTCTGTATTTTCCTTTGCAGTTCTTCCCGAAATCTAACTGCAGCTTGTCTTTGTGGTCGGGGTTGAGTAGCGGCAGTAGTAGTGTCAGGAGAATCTACAGTTCCTGTTCTGTGGAAGAATTTTCCAGTTCTTCCAGGTCAATATTCGGCTTATCAGTTATTTCCAGTGGGTATAACCGATATATGTGTCTTCTGGAGAGATGACCATTGGGTGTTTTTACAGTTACATGCCTGATTATGCCATCTTCATCTGGGTGTAATGTTTCAATTACAGCAATCTTCCAGAAGTATTTGGGATTCATAGAATTTTCATCTAAGAGACATAGTTCTCCTACTTTAGGTTCTTTACTTACTGGTTGTTTGTGTTGTTGGTATTCTTTTTCCCTCAAACTACTCAAATATTCGTATCGCCATCTTTTCTTGATTTCTTGAGATTGTTTAGCTCCCTTATGAAAGTAATCCAGTATTTTCTTTCTTTCTTTGTCCTCTGTTGTTGTCCTATAATCAGCATCCACCTGATCGTCTTCATTAACAGCTTCTTGGGTATCATTAGTGGTTAAAAAGTTGAATTTGGTATTGTCATACCCAAAAAGCAACTTGAAAGGAGTTAGTAGATCAGAGGAAGGATCTTCATTTGAATTAACATAAGTGAGTGGTCTTGAATTAATTGTGTTCATTATTTCAAGAACAATTGTTTTTAGTTCAGTTAACGGGATTTTTCTTCCTTTTAGGGAGGTATAGAGGGCTCTTTTGACTAAACCCACCATTCTTTCAGCTATTCCTAAGGTTCTGGGTGAATAGGCTGCTGTAAATTTCCACTGGATACCATGATCAGAGAGGTACTGAGACACAAGAACATTTTGGAACCAATGTTTAAGGTAATCTTCAGATCTTTTGAAGGTGGATTGATTGTCTGAAATCAAAACCTTTGGAAGGGAGTAGTTTAAGGACAAATGGTAGAGTTCTCTTAAAAAGGTTTTAGCAGAAAGGTCAGTGCAGATGTGAAGGCTGGTGAATCTGGTGGCGCAGCAAGTGAACAATAATAAGTAGACTTTCATGAATTGGTTATTCTCATCCTGGACAGAAATTGGACCAACATAGTCAAGGGCAGTTTTTTCAAAGGGTTTTTCATAGCTTAAACGTTCCGTTACTAAGGGTCCAGTAGTAGGCACTTCATAAGCCATGGCAAAGTATTTTTGGCAAAACAGACATTGTTTCAGAACCTTTTTAACTACTTGCCTTATTTTGGGGATCCAGAATTCCTGTCTGAGGAAATTGCATGTGGTAGCTAAGGTTGCATGACTGGCTTTTGCATGACATTCAGTTACAATTAACGTTGTTAAATGAGAATTTTCGGGCAGTAGTACAGGATACCTAGCAGAATAGTTAAGGTTAGTTGCATATTTATATCTCCCCATTGTTCTGACTAACCCTTCTTTGTCAATGAAGAGTTTTAGATTCTTTTGCAGCTTTGTTAGGTCCTCAACTTTTTCTCCTTTATTTAGTTTGTGGATTATTTCTTTTTCTTTTGAGAAATGTTGTTGCTGGACTAATTTTAGCCAGTAATTTGTGGCCTTAGTTTTGTAAGCTGTATGATTTTTCTCCAAGACAGCAATTTGTTCTTCCATTGTCAGGTTACATTTGGGGTTATATTTGTGAGTGCGGAAGTACTTTAAGTTTTCTATGAACCGTAGAACATAGGCAGTGATTCTGACCAGTTTTTTCCTGTTAGAGAATCTTTCCATATTTAACAAGGGAGTTTTTTCATTTATTTCTTTACAAGTTGTTTGACACACATTTATTGTTGTCTGTAAGGTTTCTTGGTGGGGGTTAAAAATTAAGTTGGTGGGCCATTCAATTTCATTTCTCAAAAATGTGGGACCATGTTGGTAAAAGTGAAGAAGTTTTTGAAATTTCTTGAAAGATATTGGTCTGGTGAGTAGGTCTGCTGGGTTGTCTTCTCCTGCTACATGTCTGAATTCCAGGTGATGGTTTAAGTTTCTTGTTGCTTCCTGAATGTCTTTCACTCTGTTTTTTACAAAGATTGATTTCATTTTTAGAGATTTTTGAGCAGTCCAATTTAAAGCCACTTGTGAGTCTGTCCAAATTATTGTTTTGAAGAACTTTTGGTTTTCTGAGTTTTCTTCTAGGTAGGTTTCTTTAAGGTATTCTAGGACTTTGGTTCCTAGGCAGATTGCCATTAATTCCAAGTTACAAATGGTCCAATTTTTTGATTTGGGATTGACTCTTGATTTAGCGTAAATTAGTTCGGATTTTCCATTTCCAACTAGATAGCAACTTACTGCATAACCTTCTTGGCTGGCATCACAAAAGATGTGGAGTTGAAGATTTTCCATGAGAGGTTTGGGATTTTCAAAAGCTTGTCTAGGAAAATTCAGAAATTCCACTTTGTTTATTTCTTTACAAAGTTTTTTCCATTCACGCAGCATTTCCGTTCTAGATATTCATCCCAATTTTTTTTGGTAGCTGTTACTTTCTGCATGAAGAGTTTTAATTTAAACACTAAGGGTGCAACAAATCCAATTGGATCAAACAATGATTGCACAGAACTTAGTATTTCTCTTTTAGTTTTGGCTTCTGAGTTCAAGTTTACCGTTTTTAGATGGAGTGTATCAGCACTTGTGTTCCAACCATATCCTAATAGTTTTACATTTTCTTTATCTTCGGAGGAGGCTATGTCATGTTTTTCAAATAGTCCTTGAAGTTCTGAGTGATTAGAGGCCCATTCATATAGCTTCAAATTATATTCAATTAAAGTGTTTACACTATAATTGTAAAGGTCTTTGAGTTCTGAGAGATTGTTGGCATTAATTAAAGCATTGTCCATGTAAAAGCGGTTAGCTAGGTAGTCTGCCACTTGGTTTTGTTGTTCATTAAATATGTGTTGTAGAGATTGTTGTAGTAAAAATGGACTGCTTTTGTTGCCAAAGGTAACTCTTCTATATTTATAGCAGATCAGGTTGTTGTCATTTGGAGCCAATTGGGTATTCTTTACCCACAGAATTTTGTGGGCATTGCAGTCAAATTCTGTTTGATATTTAAGTTGTAAATATGCTTTTTGAATGTCCCCAATCATCAAATATTTACCATGCCTTAATTTAATGCACAATTTTGCTAAGTGAGGTAGGAGTGAAGGGCAGTCCTCAGTAGCATCATTTACGGTTATTTCTTCTGGTTTGCTTTTACCCGAGGGATCTACTACAATCCTAACTTTAGTTGTTTGTACCCCAGGGCGAACTACGGGAAAGTGAGGTAAAAAATTTCCTGCTTGTCTTAAGTGTTCTGTTAGAGGTACTTCTTCTATTATTCCTTCCTGGAATTGTTGTTCAAGGATGTCTGAATAAGGTTGCATTAAGTTATCTTTTTTTAATTTTTTGCAAGTGGACTTTAACCTGCTAATAGCATAGTTAAAGTTTGGTGAAATTTTATCTTTTTGGTCATTCCATGGTACCTTAACAGACAATCTTTCATCTTCTATTTTAACTTCCTTTTCAAAGTTTGCAATCAGATCTTTTTCTTTGTTTGAAAGTGGTTCATCCCCAGAAATACCCAAGTTTTCTAGTTTGCTAAATTGTGCAATCTGGTGTTCAATTTTTTTTAGATCTTCATTAGAAGTTGTACTAGTAGGTAGCGGGTTGGTAATACAGAAGCTGATCTGATCTCTTATTGGTTCTTTTTCTTTTTCAGGGTAGTAATCTGAAGGGAAACCCAATAAAAGTATTCCATAGGGAGATTTATAACAAGAGGCAGTATGAATCTGATGACTGCTGAGGGCAAAAAGTTTGTGGGTTGCAGCCCCAAAAATTAACATGAAGTCAGCCACTTCATCAGCTTCAAAGTGATCTGCAAGCTGATAATTTAATGATTTTAAATAAGTTTGAAGTTTCAGTAATCCTGGAACTTCATATTTAATATTAATATCATCAATTATGATAGCTTCTATTTCTTGGTAGTTTCCAGGGTTTCTAGAATCCTCCAATTTAATTATAGCTACTTCATAATTTGGTTGTTTCTTGTCGGCTATAAATCCTGTTATGGTTATGGATTCCTCGTAGTGTTTAGTTGGAAGATTTAATTTTTTCACGAGTTCCTTGGTAATGTAGCTGGCTTGACTACAATTATCCAAAAGTGCTCTGCATTTAATTGATTTTTCTGAGTTTCTTATTCTCATTTGCATGGAAGGGATTAATGCTACTTCTTGATCAGTGTTTTTTAAACTTAATAAGTTAGTAACTTGTTTCCCTTGTTTGGAGTTTTCTTTTTGGGTAGCTACTTCCGTACTGGTTTTGGTTTTCTTATCTTCCTCTGGTTTTCCTTTTTGTTTGGTACAAAGGAAGGATAAATGGTTAGAAAACCTACAAAATGAACAGGGTTGTAAAGAAATGGGGCATTCTTTGGCTTGGTGTTTAGATGAGGTACATTTAGTACAATAATTTAATTTAGCAAGTTTTTTCAGTTTATCCCAACTTTCAGGGAAAGAATCACATTTTGAGATTCTGTGAGAGTTTTTCTTACACAATTTGCAGTAAGGTTCTCTCTGGTCAGTATATTGAGCTCTTCTTGAGGATTGTCTTTGGGTAGAAACCGCCAGAGCAGCTGTAGTTTGGCCAGAATACCATGGTTTTCTGGCTGGTTCTGGAGAGAAGTTTCTTTTTTGTTTAGGTATCAAGGTAGTTAACTCACTTTGTTCCAGATCAAAATTAACATTAGCTAAGGTTTTGGTAGCTTCAGCAATTGCTTCTTTAAAATTATTAAAGGGGTCATAGAGTTTAAACCCACAAGTTCTTAAAAATTCCTGAGTTTCTTGAGTTAGTTTATTATAATATACATACAAGAGTATATCTTCTATTCTAATTTTTGAGTTCGCATTAAATTTATGGTAGAGTGCATATCTGCTTGAAAGTCATGAAGTGATTTAAAATTTTTGGTTATTATGGATTTAGTTAAAAGGGATTTTATTATGGAGAATTTAATTTGGCCTGGTGTTGCATAACAGCCCTCCAACTGCTGCCATGCTTCCTCATAAGATGTTTTACTTTCTTGCATGCAGTTTATTTGAATGGCAGGGTTTCCACTCAAATGTTGTTTTAGGTAGGCAAATTTCTCTTCTTCGGAAAGACCTATGTTATCATAAATGTTTCTGAATGAGGTCTTAAAGTTTTGAAATTTAGAGGGATTTCCATCAAATGGTAATATTTGAAGCTCAGGAATTTTAGTACTTATTCTTAGTTTAGGTTTGGCTTCGGCATTATTTTCTTTTTTAGTTGTTAATGCTTGTATCATTTGATCTATTTCAAAGTGGTAATAACTATTTTTTTCATCTAGTTCTTCTTGTTTATCCTCTGAGAAGCCTTCGGAACAAACATACATTCTAAGGATTTCCTCGTCTAGATTTTGTAACTTGTCCAGTTGTGAGGACAAAAGCCGAGCATGTGAATTTTTTTGTTCCTCAGTCCAATCATCCCATCTCTCTTTGATTGTAGCTAAAAGTTTAGTAGCTGAGGTTCTGATTGCTCCCCTCCTTTTTACCAGTTTACTAGTTTCAAGTGCTTCCACATCACTTCCCAACCAGGTCTCCATACTTTTTCCACGAGTGGCTTCAGTTTGATTAGCCATTTTTAGGTTTATTATAAATGATATTTATATTTAAATTTTCAGATTATGTAAAAAATTTAATTCACTGGATTTAAAACTATTGTATCAGAATTAAAACAAAAAAGGGTAACTAACTTCTCGACTGCCCACCCGGGGGCGCCATATTGAAAAATTTATTGTTTAGCTTGAGAGATATTATTTTTATTTAGGTGTAGTATTAAGGTTAAGTTTACTTTAAATAGACTCGGTAATTATAGAAATAATAATGGCCTATTTAGACACTGTCAACACAGCTACAGACTTTTTCACTGTAGGTTGCAGTGGTTTTCAGGTTAAATTTGGTCAGCAGCCAGATTACTAACTATGGTGAAGCTAAATTCATCAAAATTAATTTAGACTTACCAAAAATGAAGTTGCCAGTTGAACGTTACCCTTTCAGTTTCTAACTGATTCATAAGTTTCATTTAGTTTCCAGGTTTTTTTTAATTTTCGTTGTTAAGTTTTAGGTTATTGTTTAACACACTGCTAGGTTATTTATTTGTAGGGGCTATTTCCCAGACCTAGGTTTTGCAGGTTAAGTTAGGCTAGGGCTGGATTGCCCTTAAGTTTTTGGTTTTAAAGGTTTAAGGTTTAGAAGGTTTTATTTAAGTTAAGTTAGGGCTATATTGCCTTTAGGTTTTAATAGGGGCTATAACAGCCATTTAATTATTGAGTTAGGGCCGTTGTAGCCCGGTTCGAGTTTCGTCTAGGTACCTAGTTTTTCTCTTACCTTAGTTATTTTCTTTAACTTACTTGCACCTAGTTCTGATCGGCCTCTATTTAGTTAAACATGGGTTTTGATTAATTGCAGTGGTTATTAATTAAGGATACGATTTAATTAAAGGTTGTTAGGTTTGAAGGTTGGCTCAGTTTCCCGGTTTGGGTAACCACGAGCATTTTAATTTTTTTGAGAAAAAAGGGCCCGCTTCATGCGGTCAAAAATTTTCAAGACTGGGCAAAGCTCCGTTTTTCTTTGTCCCAGAAACTTTTTTTTTTCCTTCTTTTGGTTAATTAGGGAAACCCAACTTCACTAGTTGGTTAGAAACGAGGGTTTTTATTTTTATTTATTTTGTTTATATTTTCTTTGGAAATATATGCGGTTATTTCTAACCACTTTTTTCAACAGTAAGTCGCGTTGGTGGATCTGTTTGAAACTCCCTCCTAAACTGTCTTTGCACTTCAACTGCGTTTTCACACTTCCAGTAGCATTTTAGAATGAATTTCCTTTGTTCAAAGCTTAGTCTGACTGCCATTATTAATTCTAATGGGTTTAACTTGGAAAGAAAGAAACATCAATTGAGCTATCAGCTGTTAAAGTGTGTATACATTTTTTTGGGACGCCCTGTATATATATATATATATATATATATATATATAATGTGTGTAGAGAGAGAGAGAGATAGCTTATGCGTTGTATCCCGTTTCCGATTTATTTGTCAGAGCTTTTGCGTGAAAAAACAAAACAAAAAGAAAAATTAAAATGACATTGTTTTCACTGAATTGTATTGTACCTCCATAATTTATTATACGTATTTGAGTTTTTCGAACAATAGCTAATTATAATTTTATTTTGTAAAAAAATTTTACATTTCATCAACCAGTTTTAATTTATTCCATCACTGAATCTCCCAAATTAAAGTTAACGTATTTATCTTAAAACGTTCAATTTCTGCTGTTTTTGTGTTCTTTTTAAGCTAACTTCCTTTCAGACTTCGCGGAGGATTCACCGTTTGACAACACGAATGTTGACTCTCTTACGAAGCCAATTAATTAATGACATGCGGTCAATAGGGTATCATACAATTTTAAGAGCGAGTGTTCTCGTCGTAGCTGCGTACAAATGTCCTGTGATTACAGGACATTAAATGCTTTATGTGAAGTGAGCAGCTGCTGAAATCACTACTCCTCTCACTGTTCTCACTGGTTTGAATGATGTTTATCAATAGTTTTTCAGGGATATATATATATATATATATATATATAATATAGTAGCCTACGGATCACCAATTTGTAGCGGTCTAGAAAGTAGGCTTATTATAATTTATTAATTAAAATGAAATGAATAATTTGGGGTCACCAGTTTGGGGCACAGCCCAAACAAACTATATTTAATAAGGAGAGAGAAACTACTTTGTTGTTTTGTGTTTAATTAGAAAAATAAATGAATCATTTGTTCACAGTGATTAACAATTATGTATATGGTAATTCTGCTATACTACAATGGCTGATTCTTAGCAATAAGAAATGGTTACACAGTATAAGCGTTAACTAAGTATAATAATGACAAGAAACACTAATTTAGGTAGACTAATGAGATATGCGGCAGTGAACACACAATAATAAGTAATTAAACCAATAATAACGGAGGTAATGAAAGTACGATGTGGTACAGTAAACGGATTAAGAAAGTAAAAATAAAATGCATGAATGAGCAAATAAACAAGCGGATACAAATACGGTAAGGTAACTGAATACAGTAAAATAATTGAACAGGCCTACTGTAGTCGTAATAGGAAAGTTAGTTTGCCGGTTGTTTGCGTACACTTTTTGGAATAGCCTATTCGCTAGGCTGAGGTTACACTATGTCAGCTACGCGGGAATTGCTTAACACGAAAGCAAAGGTAGGCTTGTGGCTTGAAGCCTACTAGAAATTTTATGGACCTGGACTTTAAAGGTGATGCATCTGAAGGCGGACTGGCCTTACCGGCGAGAGGATGAGTGTTGAGGGCCGGTAGAGACTTGTTGAAAAGGGGTCCAGCGGAAACTCCTGCAGCAGTGATGTTGCTTCTTGCAGGATGAAATTGTAGAGGTCCTTACTTGATGATAGACTTCGTGTATTCTCGGCCGGAGCCCTGAAGGAACAGCCGGCCGCTCTCCGGCGAAGGACGAAGCCGCTGAGAGCGAGACGTAACGACAAAAACGAGAAAATGGCAAATGAGATTCCTCACTTTTTTTGGTAGGACATTGAAAAGCTTTGGGTCTCGTATTCTGAGGGTATTTTCTATCCTCGTTTTCATGGCCCCTTGTCCCACCGCAGCTGGGACCGTCCAAATCTGCCTCTTCTCTCATTCCCGTTTGTTTCTATTTCATTTCTAAGATTAGGGACATAGCCCTCAAGTATTTTCCATATGTATATTATTGTGTACAGCTCGCGCCTTCTTCCGAGAGAGTAGAGTTCCAGGTTTGTAGTCGAGACCAGTAGTCTTCACCCTCCGTTTCCTCTATCTTAGACGTAAAAGTCCCTTGTATAGCTTCAATGTTCGTAATGTCTCGTTTTCTGTGTGAGCTTGTGAGTAGTGAGCAATACTTAATTATTGGTAGGGCTAGACAGCCTAGATTCTTCCATAATTTGAGCCTGATGTTTGCTTTTCTGCTGCGGAAGCAATTAGTATTTGATAATAATTATTATAACACTGTATTATTAATAAAATAATACGTAAATCATACATGATTTATGATCTCAATACTAACGTTTTATTAGACAAACAAGGTGAACAAGAAATACATTACCATCATGTATTCAGTTGTGATCTTATTAACTAACTGTTAATTACTGACTCCTCGTTTTAATAATAAAATTACCTACGATGTATTATGAGCAAAAGTTACGTAAGTGATAATGAAAAGAGGTTTCTATGAACATATCGAAAGGCATCAGTTACACTGCCCTGCGCTGTATGAGTTGTTTAGAAAATTATAGTATTTTAGTAAAGCCCATGGTATGTGAGTTAAGATACAATGCATAATTTGTATCTGGAACGTCAGGATTGATAGGAATGTGACGTAGGTTATTCTACCCAAACACTTCTATTTCTTAAGAAATGTACCTCTCTCATATGACTAAAGGGGCACCTATATTTCCAATTATGGTTGATTTGCTATGAGTTTCATATGCGTAAGCATCTGATTTTATTTCAAAATTGAATTAATGTACATTTTCCTTGTTTCAGATTTGGATTAAATATGCCGAGAGTTTGTAATAACACACCCAATTCATTCTGTTATATACGCGGACGATTTACGACTACTAAACAAAGGCAAGAAATCACCGTAAAAGTACGAAAGCATTACCAGGCCTACTTTGGCTGTAAGATCGGCGACCAGGAAAAGGTTTGGGCTCCACATTATTGTTTGTAAGTCATGCGTGGAATATTTGCGTCAGTGGGCTTGTGGGAAGAAGAAGAAAGAAATCATGATTTGGAGAAAACCGAGAAATCACTACGACGATTGCTACTTCTGTATGACAAACGTGGCTGGATATGATAATAAAAATAAGAAGTACATCACATATACAAGTATTCCATCAGCCATCCTCCCTGTACCACATTCAAGTGAAATTCCTGTGCCGAAGCCGTCTCTTCATTTTGAAAATTTTGATTCAGATGTAGACAACATCTCAATAATAGCAGTCATGTTCAAATGAAAATGACGAAGAATATGCTATAGCCGAAAATCACTCACCAAAATTGATAAGTCAGAGTGATCTCAATGACCTAGTAAGAGATTTAGTATTGCCAAAAAATTCGGTAGAACTTCTGGGATCAAGGCTCAAAGAATAGAATCTACTCACTCCTTCGACAACATTATACCTCTACAGACATCGTGAAAAAGATTTCATCAATTTTTTCTCGACTGAAACGGCGATGGGCAAAGACTACCAACCATGTGACTGAGCCTATTTATTGATTCCCCAAAGCGAAGTTTGAAAGCTGTCTTACTGCATAATGGAAACAAAGTTGTCCCTCTGCCTATAGGGCATTCAGTTCAATTGAAAGAGACCCGTGGAAATCTTTCATTTCTTTTAAACAAGATAAACTATGAAGAACACAAATGGTTTGTTTATGGTGATCTTAAGGTGATCGGCCTTCTTTTAGACCAACAGGCTGACTTTACAAAATGACCATGCTTTTTATGTCTGTGGAATAGCAGAGAAAGGGAGGAACACTATGTAAGGAAAGAATGGCCTCAGAGAAAACAAATTACTCCAGGTCAAGCAAGCATCATTGCTAATCCACTGGAAGATCGTAACAAGATACTGTTACCTCCACTGCACATGAAGCTCGGATTAATGAAAAATTTCGTCAAGGGTTTCGTCAAAGGTTTTTTCAAAAATTTCGTCAAATGAAGAATCTGGATACCAATTTTTATGTCAAAAATTCCCTCAAATTAGTCATGCTAAGCTGAAGGAAGGAGTGTTCGTCGGTCCTCAAATAAAGCAACTTTTAAGCGATCCAGCATTTGAAGATGTATTGACAAGTCATGAAAAAGATGCTTGGCTAGTTTCTAAGGCTGTTGTAAACAACTTCCTTGGTAACAGGTAATCTGATGACTACAAAGAAATAGTTAAAGACATGATCCGAAAATATCGTTTGCTGGGATGTAACATGAGTGTTAAGATACACTTCCTAGACTCTCATCTTGATTTTTTTTCTTGAAAACGTAGGAGCGGGAAGCGAGGAACAGGGAGAAAGATTCCACCAGGATATTTCAGAAATGGAATGGAGGTATCAGGGAAGATGGGATGTTCGAAAGATGGCAGACTATTGCTGGAGTCTAAAGAGAGATGTACCGAAATCAGTACACAAGAGAAAATTGACGAAAAGGAAGTTTCTTTAGCTACTGACTGCTCTAATAAATTCAATGGGTTACTGTTGATGAACGATTGGTTCAGTCATTCACAATTTTTATATATAAATATCTGTATCTTACTTAAATCCGTATCTACATGTATTATATATATTAGTGTATATATGTAGTAATACTGTGAGTATGTGTGTGTGTGTGTGTGTATAATGTGTTTTTGGGCATGCATTGCTACTGTAAAATGTTTGAATTCAATAACATATGCCATATGATTCGTCTGTTCTCTTATGCAATTGGTAACATTTTCTTATGTATACGTTACGTGTGACTGTGGAATATGTAGATGTGATAGGAAAAAACTAAATATACAGCTGAAAAGAGCATGCCTTCATTGCCAAGAATCCCCCATTTTCATTGAAACAACTCGCAAAAAATTTGAATTCGCAGAGGGGTGTTATTAATTCATTAACATTCACTCAGTCGAATTCTGCATATAATTCAAAGAACCCAAAATTAATACTTACACCAATAAGACAGTTTTGTTACTATTTATTAAATTAAAATTATCTTCATACTTTGTTTTATATGTTGTACTTTAATGTATGTGCTATTTAATAACGCGTGACGACACTGTGGATCAGACGGTATCTGGTAAGTAAAAATTGGCTCGCAAACAAACAAAATATCGTGGACAACGGAACGTCGATTATAGGTTTCGGAGTAAGAAGGAATGACGAATGTTGAAAGATCAGAGTCAGTCACGGAATTTATGCTCATTTGCGGAAAAGCAATTCCTTACAAAAGTTCTTCGGAGCCAATTCGATGATATTATTGGTTTCCTCTCAATGAGCCTTCGTGGCTGAACAACGTTACTAAACGGTCCACCCAAACAAGCAACTTCGTTAATTGGAGGCATTCCAAACTTTGATCTGTCGATTTAGCCTAATTAAAATGAAGGAACTGCGGAGCAAGTTTCAAAACTAATCATTTTTCATGTCTTGTTTACCTGTACTTCGATACTGTTCACATTTAATTGTTTTTACTCGATAACCTCATGCAAAGAATTAATGTTTCATGCAGTTCAATTAAATAAAAAGGACATTTTTTTTTGTAGTTTTTTGGTTGATGACGTAACTACTTTGTACAACGCATTTTACACATAAATAAATTATTACACCAATTACAACTAAATTTTTATCTAATAAATTTGAAATATATTTAAATATTTCAGCTAGCGGGTGGAACTGCATGGGATCCTGGCGCCTGCCTTAAGTTCTCCATGCAGCGCCCCCTTTGGACGCGTTCCTGTACGCACGTGTATAAATACTATGAAAAAAAAAATATAACTCATGGAGAAAAATCGTCATCGCTATCATAATGTCTTCGGTAAATATTTCGTACTGATCATTAAGTATACTACTCAGCTTCTTTGGCAAACATCCATTTTTTTTATGAAGGAAGGAGGGACTATATATATATATATATATATATATATATATATATATATATATAATGAATGAAAGAGCAGTACAAACATACATGGACGTGTGCATGAATATGTTTGTACTTTGGCACTTATTTCTACGATGTAGCTTGAAACAGTAATTGCCAATGTAATAATACTTACTTATTTAATTCCTCATCATCAGTCACTTCATATCTTCTTGATACGAGAAGCTCTTTATGTAATCATTATGCCAGCATAACACGCGTGCTTGGCTGCAGTATTACATTAATAATCAGCCTTCTGGCAAATATTTCTTCCTCAGTTATCAACTATTTTTTTTCTTAACCCAGCGATTTTCTCGGGTAATTTCTATGTAGATGATATTAATATTTTAATGCGAATTTATATGCATACATACATACATATGTTAATGAAAAATGCTCGCTATATAGGTTGGAAAGTTGAGAAAAACCAGTTTGATTGTATCCTTATACGAGTGTATGCAAAGAAAAATGTTTGGTATGAGTATTTTCATATATGAATTATAATAAAATGGATGGATTTTAAATGAAAAATTTAACACTTTAATAGTTTGAAATTTATTTTTAATTACAAGTATTCTGGTTTGTTAATTTTTTAATTAAATCTTTTTATTTGTAATTACTATGTGCAAAGATGTACACAATGTGCCATATCAATCACGTCACAATTACTGGGCAAATGTTCGTCGAAACGCGACATATTTTATCATGTTTGTTTTAAGCGTTTTCATAAAAGAAGTTGGTAATAATGTGTGGAAGAGCGTCGGGTTTCTCTGTTCGAGAGGCGGGAACAACCACACTCAATGACGGCCTTTTGGCTACTGACGTCTGAACTTTTTGTGAAGCTATACTATGGCATTCAAATTGTGAGTCGCAATCGAACCTTATTGGCAGTTCAATTGCGGTTGTTAAAAGTGTATTTTGAAAAATGAAATACAGATCTATTCTTCAAATTTGAACTAAATACAGGAATAAAAATATTAAGTGTGCTTTTACTCTGTGAACGTGAAGGGGTTTTTATTTATCTTAATCTGCATAATTTACTTTATTACGCGTGTATTTATGTTTATAACACTAAAAGCAACTCGAGTATGACTCTATCCTTCCTGCAAAACGTAGCTGAAGAGAAACAGTGTTGCTCTAAATACCTTGGTTTAATCGTACTTAAACTGGTTCCTATGTAGGTAATAAAATTTGTAAATAAAGTAATTAAAATAGATGCGTTCCTTTCGAGGACGCTCAAACACCGTTTCGTGGTCGATCTGAACCCGACGAGGATGAACGATTGTTTCTAAACTAAGTTTAAATTCTGAAAGCATCTTTTAAAGTACACTTCACTTGAATCCCATATGTACAGACAGCCCTTTTCCATTTCTTGAAAGTTTTAGCATGTGAAAATGACATTAATCCCAAGAAGTTTATCAATATCCTTCGTCTTAAATATATTTTTATTTATCTTTGCTGGCAATAACATTAATTCCGAAGGATCTAACAATTTCTTTGTTTTTATATAAATTTTTATTCAATTTTCATGCAAATAGAATTAGCAGTACATATACAGAGTGTCCCATAAAGATGCATACACTCCTTGAAGTTGAATATCTTCCTTATTTATTCACATATTTGATATCAGTAAAGTTCACTGTGAAGCTGAAACATCACTTTGAAGGAGGATAATAAATAAGCATATTAATAAACTACTTTATTGGCGAAAATGTTCAAAATGTCCACCTCTTGCAGTTATGCAGTGCTGAGCACGACGTAAAACAGACCTACTGTACATACATGTGTCCAGGTTTCCGATGAAATATTTCTGCAAGCCTCTTCAATCTCATGTCGTAGCTCTTCAAGTGTATTTGGATTTCTTATGTACATTTCATGCTTTAATTTACCCGACAGAAAAATCTAAAGGTGTTAAATCAGGTGATCGGGGTGGAAACTCCTTACTTCCTCTTCGTCCAATACATCTCCATCTCCTGTGGTATCAACGTATGCCCTAACAGCGCAATGGTAATGAGGTGGTGCTCCATCTTGTTGAAAGTAGAAATCATCCTCGCCGTACTGCTGATGGATAGTAGGCATGGATGATTCACGCAGCATTTCGAGATACACAGGACCGGTGACTGTCCTATAGAAGAAAAAAGGGCCAACAAGTCCTCTGGATGACACTCCACACCACGCTGTCACTCCCGGTCGGTTCACTGCCCTTTTCACAGAAATATGTGGATTCTCGGAAGCCCAGTAAATACTTTATGGCAATTCAGTGTTCCGTTTAGCTTAAAAGTTGCTTCATCAGACCATACAAATGTGTCAGGAAATTGCTCATCTTCAAGACGTCTGCGTGAGAACCACTCGCAAATTCAACTTGCCGGTTTGGATCGTTCTCGTGGATGGCGTGCAGTAGTCGCGGCACATATGCCTTAAATTTAGAAGATTTAAGTATCCTGCATACACTTGTTTTGCTAATTGTGGTGTCTCACGCGAACACTGTCTGACAGATTTTTTCGGCGTATCGGTGATCATTTGAAGAACATTTTCCTTATTGTCTTCACAAGTCGATGTTCGAGGTCTTCCTGAATGTTCTTTGCACACGTCTTGCACAATGTCATTCTAGGAAACCCCTTCGTCCAATCCACATCCACATCGTGCCAAGTACCACTCGCAATACTCCACTCTTCGGTCCGGATCATCTTCATTAATAGCATGGACTAATCTTGGAATGTAACTTTTCCATTGACAGCGCTTCAAAATGCGTTGGACAGACGATTCTGAAATTCCTACCTCACGACTCGCTTGCCGCACAGATTTTCTTGGACTTTGGTGATACGTTTCCAGTACTCTTTCTTGCTTTGTGGGGCTTGTCGATGTCCGTGGTCTTCCGGAACGCTTCTTGTGGACATTCTGAACAGTTCCATCGGCTTCAAACTTCTCTAATTCGAGTGATGGTAAGTATTGAAAAATTTATTGTTTAGCTTGAGAGATATTATTTTTATTTAGGTGTAGTATTAAGGTTAAGTTTACTTTAAATAGACTCGGTAATTATAGAAATAATAATGGCCTATTTAGACACTGTCAACACAGCTACAGACTTTTTCACTGTAGGTTGCAGTGGTTTTCAGGTTAAATTTGGTCAGCAGCCAGATTACTAACTATGGTGAAGCTAAATTCATCAAAATTAATTTAGACTTACCAAAAATGAAGTTGCCAGTTGAACGTTACCCTTTCAGTTTCTAACTGATTCATAAGTTTCATTTAGTTTCCAGGTTTTTTTAATTTTCGTTGTTAAGTTTTAGGTTATTGTTTAACACACTGCTAGGTTATTTATTTGTAGGGGCTATTTCCCAGACCTAGGTTTTGCAGGTTAAGTTAGGCTAGGGCTGGATTGCCCTTAAGTTTTTGGTTTTAAAGGTTTAAGGTTTAGAAGGTTTTATTTAAGTTAAGTTAGGGCTATATTGCCTTTAGGTTTTAATAGGGGCTATAACAGCCATTTAATTATTGAGTTAGGGCCGTTGTAGCCCGGTTCGAGTTTCGTCTAGGTACCTAGTTTTTCTCTTACCTTAGTTATTTTCTTTAACTTACTTGCACCTAGTTCTGATCGGCCTCTATTTAGTTAAACATGGGTTTTGATTAATTGCAGTGGTTATTAATTAAGGATACGATTTAATTAAAGGTTGTTAGGTTTGAAGGTTGGCTCAGTTTCCCGGTTTGGGTAACCACGAGCATTTTAATTTTTTTGAGAAAAAAGGGCCCGCTTCATGCGGTCAAAAATTTTCAAGACTGGGCAAAGCTCCGTTTTTCTTTGTCCCAGAAACTTTTTTTTTTCCTTCTTTTGGTTAATTAGGGAAACCCAACTTCACTAGTTGGTTAGAAACGAGGGTTTTTATTTTTTTATTTTGTTTATATTTTCTTTGGAAATATATGCGGTTATTTCTAACCACTTTTTTCAACATTCCCCCCAAGGGGAAAAATTTACCCAGAATTGTATTCTTGGGAAATTTTATTTTATTTTTTTTGAATGAAAATGACATGCTCTTCAGAAAAGTTCCTTTTAGGTGAAATATGAAGATGAAAGCGTCTTTTCTGTAGAACGTTGGTCCTAAGTTATAGCTATTTACAATTATTTACAATTTTCTATTTGTGGTCTTCACAAAGATCCACTCTGTATTTTCCTTTGCAGTTCTTCCCGAAATCTAACTGCAGCTTGTCTTTGTGGTCGGGGTTGAGTAGCGGCAGTAGTAGTGTCAGGAGAATCTACAGTTCCTGTTCTGTGGAAGAATTTTCCAGTTCTTCCAGGTCAATATTCGGCTTATCAGTTATTTCCAGTGGGTATAACCGATATATGTGTCTTCTGGAGAGATGACCATTGGGTGTTTTTACAGTTACATGCCTGATTATGCCATCTTCATCTGGGTGTAATGTTTCAATTACAGCAATCTTCCAGAAGTATTTGGGATTCATAGAATTTTCATCTAAGAGACATAGTTCTCCTACTTTAGGTTCTTTACTTACTGGTTGTTTGTGTTGTTGGTATTCTTTTTCCCTCAAACTACTCAAATATTCGTATCGCCATCTTTTCTTGATTTCTTGAGATTGTTTAGCTCCCTTATGAAAGTAATCCAGTATTTTCTTTCTTTCTTTGTCCTCTGTTGTTGTCATATAATCAGCATCCACCTGATCGTCTTCATTAACAGCTTCTTGGGTATCATTAGTGGTTAAAAAGTTGAATTTGGTATTGTCATACCCAAAAAGCAACTTGAAAGGAGTTAGTAGATCAGAGGAAGGATCTTCATTTGAATTAACATAAGTGAGTGGTCTTGAATTAATTGTGTTCATTATTTCAAGAACAATTGTTTTTAGTTCAGTTAACGGGATTTTTCTTCCTTTTAGGGAGGTATAGAGGGCTCTTTTGACTAAACCCACCATTCTTTCAGCTATTCCTAAGGTTCTGGGTGAATAGGCTGCTGTAAATTTCCACTGGATACCATGATCAGAGAGGTACTGAGACACAAGAACATTTTGGAACCAATGTTTAAGGTAATCTTCAGATCTTTTGAAGGTGGATTGATTGTCTGAAATCAAAACCTTTGGAAGGGAGTAGTTTAAGGACAAATGGTAGAGTTCTCTTAAAAAGGTTTTAGCAGAAAGGTCAGTGCAGATGTGAAGGCTGGTGAATCTGGTGGCGCAGCAAGTGAACAATAATAAGTAGACTTTCATGAATTGGTTATTCTCATCCTGGACAGAAATTGGACCAACATAGTCAAGGGCAGTTTTTTCAAAGGGTTTTTCATAGCTTAAACGTTCCGTTACTAAGGGTCCAGTAGTAGGCACTTCATAAGCCATGGCAAAGTATTTTTGGCAAAACAGACATTGTTTCAGAACCTTTTTAACTACTTGCCTTATTTTGGGGATCCAGAATTCCTGTCTGAGGAAATTGCATGTGGTAGCTAAGGTTGCATGACTGGCTTTTGCATGACATTCAGTTACAATTAACGTTGTTAAATGAGAATTTTCGGGCAGTAGTACAGGATACCTAGCAGAATAGTTAAGGTTAGTTGCATATTTATATCTCCCCATTGTTCTGACTAACCCTTCTTTGTCAATGAAGAGTTTTAGATTCTTTTGCAGCTTTGTTAGGTCCTCAACTTTTTCTCCTTTATTTAGTTTGTGGATTATTTCTTTTTCTTTTGAGAAATGTTGTTGCTGGACTAATTTTAGCCAGTAATTTGTGGCCTTAGTTTTGTAAGCTGTATGATTTTTCTCCAAGACAGCAATTTGTTCTTCCATTGTCAGGTTACATTTGGGGTTATATTTGTGAGTGCGGAAGTACTTTAAGTTTTCTATGAACCGTAGAACATAGGCAGTGATTCTGACCAGTTTTTTCCTGTTAGAGAATCTTTCCATATTTAACAAGGGAGTTTTTTCATTTATTTCTTTACAAGTTGTTTGACACACATTTATTGTTGTCTGTAAGGTTTCTTGGTGGGGGTTAAAAATTAAGTTGGTGGGCCATTCAATTTCATTTCTCAAAAATGTGGGACCATGTTGGTAAAAGTGAAGAAGTTTTTGAAATTTCTTGAAAGATATTGGTCTGGTGAGTAGGTCTGCTGGGTTGTCTTCTCCTGCTACATGTCTGAATTCCAGGTGATGGTTTAAGTTTCTTGTTGCTTCCTGAATGTCTTTCACTCTGTTTTTTACAAAGATTGATTTCATTTTTAGAGATTTTTGAGCAGTCCAATTTAAAGCCACTTGTGAGTCTGTCCAAATTATTGTTTTGAAGAACTTTTGGTTTTCTGAGTTTTCTTCTAGGTAGGTTTCTTTAAGGTATTCTAGGACTTTGGTTCCTAGGCAGATTGCCATTAATTCCAAGTTACAAATGGTCCAATTTTTTGATTTGGGATTGACTCTTGATTTAGCGTAAATTAGTTCGGATTTTCCATTTCCAACTAGATAGCAACTTACTGCATAACCTTCTTGGCTGGCATCACAAAAGATGTGGAGTTGAAGATTTTCCATGAGAGGTTTGGGATTTTCAAAAGCTTGTCTAGGAAAATTCAGAAATTCCACTTTGTTTATTTCTTTACAAAGTTTTTTCCATTCACGCAGCATTTCCGTTCTAGATATTCATCCCAATTTTTTTTGGTAGCTGTTACTTTCTGCATGAAGAGTTTTAATTTAAACACTAAGGGTGCAACAAATCCAATTGGATCAAACAATGATTGCACAGAACTTAGTATTTCTCTTTTAGTTTTGGCTTCTGAGTTCAAGTTTACCGTTTTTAGATGGAGTGTATCAGCACTTGTGTTCCAACCATATCCTAATAGTTTTACATTTTCTTTATCTTCGGAGGAGGCTATGTCATGTTTTTCAAATAGTCCTTGAAGTTCTGAGTGATTAGAGGCCCATTCATATAGCTTCAAATTATATTCAATTAAAGTGTTTACACTATAATTGTAAAGGTCTTTGAGTTCTGAGAGATTGTTGGCATTAATTAAAGCATTGTCCATGTAAAAGCGGTTAGCTAGGTAGTCTGCCACTTGGTTTTGTTGTTCATTAAATATGTGTTGTAGAGATTGTTGTAGTAAAAATGGACTGCTTTTGTTGCCAAAGGTAACTCTTCTATATTTATAGCAGATCAGGTTGTTGTCATTTGGAGCCAATTGGGTATTCTTTACCCACAGAATTTTGTGGGCATTGCAGTCAAATTCTGTTTGATATTTAAGTTGTAAATATGCTTTTTGAATGTCCCCAATCATCAAATATTTACCATGCCTTAATTTAATGCACAATTTTGCTAAGTGAGGTAGGAGTGAAGGGCAGTCCTCAGTAGCATCATTTACGGTTATTTCTTCTGGTTTGCTTTTACCCGAGGGATCTACTACAATCCTAACTTTAGTTGTTTGTACCCCAGGGCGAACTACGGGAAAGTGAGGTAAAAAATTTCCTGCTTGTCTTAAGTGTTCTGTTAGAGGTACTTCTTCTATTATTCCTTCCTGGAATTGTTGTTCAAGGATGTCTGAATAAGGTTGCATTAAGTTATCTTTTTTTAATTTTTTGCAAGTGGACTTTAACCTGCTAATAGCATAGTTAAAGTTTGGTGAAATTTTATCTTTTTGGTCATTCCATGGTACCTTAACAGACAATCTTTCATCTTCTATTTTAACTTCCTTTTCAAAGTTTGCAATCAGATCTTTTTCTTTGTTTGAAAGTGGTTCATCCCCAGAAATACCCAAGTTTTCTAGTTTGCTAAATTGTGCAATCTGGTGTTCAATTTTTTTTAGATCTTCATTAGAAGTTGTACTAGTAGGTAGCGGGTTGGTAATACAGAAGCTGATCTGATCTCTTATTGGTTCTTTTTCTTTTTCAGGGTAGTAATCTGAAGGGAAACCCAATAAAAGTATTCCATAGGGAGATTTATAACAAGAGGCAGTATGAATCTGATGACTGCTGAGGGCAAAAAGTTTGTGGGTTGCAGCCCCAAAAATTAACATGAAGTCAGCCACTTCATCAGCTTCAAAGTGATCTGCAAGCTGATAATTTAATGATTTTAAATAAGTTTGAAGTTTCAGTAATCCTGGAACTTCATATTTAATATTAATATCATCAATTATGATAGCTTCTATTTCTTGGTAGTTTCCAGGGTTTCTAGAATCCTCCAATTTAATTATAGCTACTTCATAATTTGGTTGTTTCTTGTCGGCTATAAATCCTGTTATGGTTATGGATTCCTCGTAGTGTTTAGTTGGAAGATTTAATTTTTTCACGAGTTCCTTGGTAATGTAGCTGGCTTGACTACAATTATCCAAAAGTGCTCTGCATTTAATTGATTTTTCTGAGTTTCTTATTCTCATTTGCATGGAAGGGATTAATGCTACTTCTTGATCAGTGTTTTTTAAACTTAATAAGTTAGTAACTTGTTTCCCTTGTTTGGAGTTTTCTTTTTGGGTAGCTACTTCCGTACTGGTTTTGGTTTTCTTATCTTCCTCTGGTTTTCCTTTTTGTTTGGTACAAAGGAAGGATAAATGGTTAGAAAACCTACAAAATGAACAGGGTTGTAAAGAAATGGGGCATTCTTTGGCTTGGTGTTTAGATGAGGTACATTTAGTACAATAATTTAATTTAGCAAGTTTTTTCAGTTTATCCCAACTTTCAGGGAAAGAATCACATTTTGAGATTCTGTGAGAGTTTTTCTTACACAATTTGCAGTAAGGTTCTCTCTGGTCAGTATATTGAGCTCTTCTTGAGGATTGTCTTTGGGTAGAAACCGCCAGAGCAGCTGTAGTTTGGCCAGAATACCATGGTTTTCTGGCTGGTTCTGGAGAGAAGTTTCTTTTTTGTTTAGGTATCAAGGTAGTTAACTCACTTTGTTCCAGATCAAAATTAACATTAGCTAAGGTTTTGGTAGCTTCAGCAATTGCTTCTTTAAAATTATTAAAGGGGTCATAGAGTTTAAACCCACAAGTTCTTAAAAATTCCTGAGTTTCTTGAGTTAGTTTATTATAATATACATACAAGAGTATATCTTCTAATTCTAATTTTTGAGTTTGCATTAAATTTATGGTAGAGTGCATATCTGCTTGAAAGTCATGAAGTGATTTAAAATTTTTGGTTATTATGGATTTAGTTAAAAGGGATTTTATTATGGAGAATTTAATTTGGCCTGGTGTTGCATAACAGCCCTCCAACTGCTGCCATGCTTCTCATAAGATGTTTTACTTTCTTGCATGCAGTTTATTTGAATGGCAGGGTTTCCACTCAAATGTTGTTTTAGGTAGGCAAATTTCTCTTCTTCGGAAAGACCTATGTTATCATAAATGTTTCTGAATGAGGTCTTAAAGTTTTGAAATTTAGAGGGATTTCCATCAAATGGTAATATTTGAAGCTCAGGAATTTTAGTACTTATTCTTAGTTTAGGTTTGGCTTCGGCATTATTTTCTTTTTTAGTTGTTAATGCTTGTATCATTTGATCTATTTCAAAGTGGTAATAACTATTTTTTTCATCTAGTTCTTCTTGTTTATCCTCTGAGAAGCCTTCGGAACAAACATACATTCTAAGGATTTCCTCGTCTAAATTTTGTAACTTGTCCAGTTGTGAGGACAAAAGCCGAGCATGTGAATTTTTTTGTTCCTCAGTCCAATCATCCCATCTCTCTTTGATTGTAGCTAAAAGTTTAGTAGCTGAGGTTCTGATTGCTCCCCTCCTTTTTACCAGTTTACTAGTTTCAAGTGCTTCCACATCACTTCCCAACCAGGTCTCCATACTTTTTCCACGAGTGGCTTCAGTTTGATTAGCCATTTTTAGGTTTATTATAAATGATATTTATATTTAAATTTTCAGATTATGTAAAAAATTTAATTCACTGGATTTAAAACTATTGTATCAGAATTAAAACAAAAAAGGGTAACTAACTTCTCGACTGCCCACCCGGGGGCGCCATATTGAAAAATTTATTGTTTAGCTTGAGAGATATTATTTTTATTTAGGTGTAGTATTAAGGTTAAGTTTACTTTAAATAGACTCGGTAATTATAGAAATAATAATGGCCTATTTAGACACTGTCAACACAGCTACAGACTTTTTCACTGTAGGTTGCAGTGGTTTTCAGGTTAAATTTGGTCAGCAGCCAGATTACTAACTATGGTGAAGCTAAATTCATCAAAATTAATTTAGACTTACCAAAAATGAAGTTGCCAGTTGAACGTTACCCTTTCAGTTTCTAACTGATTCATAAGTTTCATTTAGTTTCCAGGTTTTTTTAATTTTCGTTGTTAAGTTTTAGGTTATTGTTTAACACACTGCTAGGTTATTTATTTGTAGGGGCTATTTCCCAGACCTAGGTTTTGCAGGTTAAGTTAGGCTAGGGCTGGATTGCCCTTAAGTTTTTGGTTTTAAAGGTTTAAGGTTTAGAAGGTTTTATTTAAGTTAAGTTAGGGCTATATTGCCTTTAGGTTTTAATAGGGGCTATAACAGCCATTTAATTATTGAGTTAGGGCCGTTGTAGCCCGGTTCGAGTTTCGTCTAGGTACCTAGTTTTTCTCTTACCTTAGTTATTTTCTTTAACTTACTTGCACCTAGTTCTGATCGGCCTCTATTTAGTTAAACATGGGTTTTGATTAATTGCAGTGGTTATTAATTAAGGATACGATTTAATTAAAGGTTGTTAGGTTTGAAGGTTGGCTCAGTTTCCCGGTTTGGGTAACCACGAGCATTTTAATTTTTTTGAGAAAAAAGGGCCCGCTTCATGCGGTCAAAAATTTTCAAGACTGGGCAAAGCTCCGTTTTTCTTTGTCCCAGAAACTTTTTTTTTTCCTTCTTTTGGTTAATTAGGGAAACCCAACTTCACTAGTTGGTTAGAAACGAGGGTTTTTATTTTTATTTATTTTGTTTATATTTTCTTTGGAAATATATGCGGTTATTTCTAACCACTTTTTTCAACAGTAAGTCGCGTTGGTGGATCTGTTTGAAACTCCCTCCTAAACTGTCTTTGCACTTCAACTGCGTTTTCACACTTCCAGTAGCATTTTAGAATGAATTTCCTTTGTTCAAAGCTTAGTCTGACTGCCATTATTAATTCTAATGGGTTTAACTTGGAAAGAAAGAAACATCAATTGAGCTATCAGCTGTTAAAGTGTGTATACATTTTTTTGGGACGCCCTGTATATATATATATATATATATATATATATAATACAGGGTGGGCCGTAAGTTTCCATACATAGGAAAAATAAACGTTTGTTTTATGTTTCAGATACCCTAAGAATATGCGTTTGACGTAAGATCTTGTTTACTGATGAAGCAAATTTTTACGTCAATGGAGAGGTTAATCGGCAAAACATACGTTATTGGAGTAATGCTAACCCTAACTGGCTGAGTCCGACGAAGATGCAAGGTGCCGGTAAAGTGATGGTGTGGGCCGGGATATGGGGTGACAGAATTATTGGACCAATTTTTGTCAGTGGAAATCTTAATGCCGAAAGGTATCTTAACATGTTGCAAGAAGAGATTTTCCCATCCCTGCTAAACGAGGAAGGTAACTTCCCAGTTTACTTCCAGCAAGATGGAGCTCCACCTCATTATGGTCTTCACGTGCGTCGGTATTTGGATCAGCAGTTTCCGGATGCTTGGATTGGTCGGCGTGGTCCTGTGGAGTGGCCTCCCAGATCCCCAGATCTCACCCCCTTGATTTCTATCTTTGGGGGCACTTGAAGGCCATGGTGTATCAGGAAAAGATACGAGACATAAATCATCTAAAGGAACGTATCGCCAACGCCATTACAAGCATAACGTCAACTGTGCTAATGCGTGTTCATCAACAGTGGGGAACACGTATTGAAATGTGTTTTCAAAACAATGGCAACCATGTAGAGCATATTATATAAATAAAAATGGTTGTCCATAAAAAAATGTTTATTTTTCCTATGTATGGAAACTTACGGCCCACCCTGTATATATATATATATATATATATATAATGTGTGTAGAGAGAGAGAGAGATAGCTTATGCGTTGTATCCCGTTTCCGATTTATTTGTCAGAGCTTTTGCGTGAAAAAACAAAACAAAAAGAAAAATTAAAATGACATTGTTTTCACTGAATTGTATTGTACCTCCATAATTTATTATACGTATTTGAGTTTTTCGAACAATAGCTAATTATAATTTTATTTTGTAAAAAAATTTTACATTTCATCAACCAGTTTTAATTTATTCCATCACTGAATCTCCCAAATTAAAGTTAACGTATTTATCTTAAAACGTTCAATTTCTGCTGTTTTTGTGTTCTTTTAAGCTAACTTCCTTTCAGACTTCGCGGAGGATTCACCGTTTGACAACACGAATGTTGACTCTCTTACGAAGCCAATTAATTAATGACATGCGGTCAATAGGGTATCATACAATTTTAAGAGCGAGTGTTCTCGTCGTAGCTGCGTACAAATGTCCTGTGATTACAGGACATTAAATGCTTTATGTGAAGTGAGCAGCTGCTGAAATCACTACTCCTCTCACTGTTCTCACTGGTTTGAATGATGTTTATCAATAGTTTTTCAGGGATATATATATATATATATTATATATATATAGTAGCCTACGGATCACCAATTTGTAGCGGTCTAGAAAGTAGGCTTATTATAATTTATTAATTAAAATGAAATGAATAATTTGGGGTCACCAGTTTGGGGCACAGCCCAAACAAACTATATTTAATAAGGAGAGAGAAACTACTTTGTTGTTTGTGTTTAATTAGAAAAATAAATGAATCATTTGTTCACAGTGATTAACAATTATGTATATGGTAATTCTGCTATACTACAATGGCTGATTCTTAGCAATAAGAAATGGTTACACAGTATAAGCGTTAACTAAGTATAATAATGACAAGAAACACTAATTTAGGTAGACTAATGAGATATGCGGCAGTGAACACACAATAATAAGTAATTAAACCAATAATAACGGAGGTAATGAAAGTACGATGTGGTACAGTAAACGGATTAAGAAAGTAAAAATAAAATGCATGAATGAGCAAATAAACAAGCGGATACAAATACGGTAAGGTAACTGAATACAGTAAAATAATTGAACAGGCCTACTGTAGTCGTAATAGGAAAGTTAGTTTGCCGGTTGTTTGCGTACACTTTTTGGAATAGCCTATTCGCTAGGCTGAGGTTACACTATGTCAGCTACGCGGGAATTGCTTAACACGAAAGCAAAGGTAGGCTTGTGGCTTGAAGCCTACTAGAAATTTTATGGACCTGGACTTTAAAGGTGATGCATCTGAAGGCGGACTGGCCTTACCGGCGAGAGGATGAGTGTTGAGGGCCGGTAGAGACTTGTTGAAAAGGGGTCCAGCGGAAACTCCTGCAGCAGTGATGTTGCTTCTTGCAGGATGAAATTGTAGAGGTCCTTACTTGATGATAGACTTCGTGTATTCTCGGCCGGAGCCCTGAAGGAACAGCCGGCCCCTCTCCGGCGAAGGCCGGAGAGCGGGTGGCGTGACGAGTGGTGTTACTGACGAAGCCGCTGAGAGCGAGACGTAACGACAAAAACGAGAAAATGGCAAATGAGATTCCTCACTTTTTTTGGTAGGACATTGAAAAGCTTTGGGTCTCGTATTCTGAGGGTATTTTCTATCCTCTTTTTCATGGCCCCTTGTCCCACCGCAGCTGGGACCGTCCAAATCTGCCTCTTCTCTCATTCCCGTTTGTTTCTATTTCATTTCTAAGATTAGGGACATAGCCCTCAAGTATTTTCCATATGTATATTATTGTGTACAGCTCGCGCCTTCTTCCGAGAGAGTAGAGTTCCAGGGATTGTAGTCGAGACCAGTAGTCTTCACCCTCCGTTTCCTCTATCTTAGACGTAAAAGTCCTTTGTATAGCTTCAATGTTCGTAATGTCTCGTTTTCTGTGTGAGCTTGTGAGTAGTGAGCAATACTTAATTATTGGTAGGGCTAGACAGCCTAGACTCTTCCATAATTTGAGCCTGATGTTTGCTTTTCTGCTGCGGAAGCAATTAGTATTTGATAATAATTATTATAACACTGTATTATTAATAAAATAATACGTAAATCATACATGATTTATGATCTCAATACTAACGTTTTATTAGACAAACAAGGTGAACAAGAAATACATTACCATCATGTATTCAGTTGTGATCTTATTAACTAACTGTTAATTACTGACTCCTCGTTTTAATAATAAAATTACCTACGATGTATTATGAGCAAAAGTTACGTAAGTGATAATGAAAAGAGGTTTCTATGAACATATCGAAAGGCATCAGTTACACTGCCCTGCGCTGTATGAGTTGTTTAGAAAATTATAGTATTTTAGTAAAGCCCATGGTATGTGAGTTAAGATACAATGCATAATTTGTATCTGGAACGTCAGGATTGATAGGAATGTGACGTAGGTTATTCTACCCAAACACTTCTATTTCTTAAGAAATGTACCTCTCTCATATGACTAAAGGGGCACCTATATTTCCAATTATGGTTGATTTGCTATGAGTTTCATATGCGTAAGCATCTGATTTTATTTCAAAATTGAATTAATGTACATTTTCCTTGTTTCAGATTTGGATTAAATATGCCGAGAGTTTGTAATAACACACCCAATTCATTCTGTTATATACGCGGACGATTTACTACTTCTAAACAAAGGCAAGAAATCACCGTAAAAGTACGAAAGCATTACCAGGCCTACTTTGGCTGTAAGATCGGCGACCAGGAAAAGGTTTGGGCTCCACATTATTGTTTGTAAGTCATGCGTGGAATATTTGCGTCAGTGGGCTTGTGGGAAGAAGAAGAAAGAAATGCCTTTCGGCATCCCCATGATTTGGAGAAAACCGAGAAATCACTACGACGATTGCTACTTCTGTATGACAAACGTGGCTGGATATGATAATAAAAATAAGAAGTACATCACATATACAAGTATTCAATCAGCCATCCTCCCTGTACCACATTCAAGTGACATTCCTGTGCCGAAGCCGTCTCTTCATTTTGAAAATTTTGATTAAGATGTAGACAACATCTCAATAATAGCAGTCATGTTCAAATGAAAATGACGAAGAATATGCTATAGCCGAAAATCACTCACCAAAATTGATAAGTCAGAGTGATCTCAATGACCTAGTAAGAGATTTAGTATTGCCAAAAGATTCGGTAGAACTTCTGGGATCAAGGCTCAAAGAATAGAATCTACTCACTCCTTCGACAACATTATACCTCTACAGACATCGTGAAAAAGATTTCATCAATTTTTTCTCGACTGAAACGGCGATGGGCAAAGACTACCAACCATGTGACTAGCGCCTATATATTGATTCCCCAAAGCGAAGTTTGAAAGCTGTCTTACTGCATAATGGAAACAAAGTTGTCCCTCTGCCTATAGGGCATTCAGTTCAATTGAAAGAGACCCGTGGAAATCTTTCATTTCTTTTAAACAAGATAAACTATGAAGAACACAAATGGTTTGTTTATGGTGATCTTAAGGTGATCGGCCTTCTTTTAGACCAACAGGCTGACTTTACAAAATGACCATGCTTTTTATGTCTGTGGAATAGCAGAGAAAGGGAGGAACACTATGTAAGGAAAGAATGGCCTCAGAGAAAACAAATTACTCCAGGTCAAGCAAACATCATTGCTAATCCACTGGAAGATCGTAACAAGATACTGTTACCTCCACTGCACATGAAGCTCGGATTAATGAAAAATTTCGTCAAGGGTTTCGTCAAAGGTTTTTTCAAAAATTTCGTCAAATGAAGAATCTGGATACCAATTTTTATGTCAAAAATTCCCTCAAATTAGTCATGCTAAGCTGAAGGAAGGAGTGTTCGTCGGTCCTCAAATAAAGCAACTTTTAAGCGATCCAGCATTTGAAGATGTATTGACAAGTCATGAAAAAGATGCTTGGCTAGTTTCTAAGGCTGTTGTAAACAACTTCCTTGGTAACAGGAAATCTGATGACTACAAAGAAATAGTTAAAGACATGATCCGAAAATATCGTTTGCTGGGATGTAACATGAGTGTTAAGATACACTTCCTAGACTCTCATCTTGATTTTTTCTTGAAAACGTAGGAGCGGGAAGCGAGGAACAGGGAGAAAGATTCCACCAGGATATTTCAGAAATGGAATGGAGGTATCAGGGATGGCAGACTATTGCTGGAGTCTAAAGAGAGATGTACCGAAATCAGTACACAAGAGAAAATCGACGAAAAGGAAGTTTCTTTAGCTACTGACTGCTCTAATAAATTCAATGGGTTACTGTTGATGAACGATTGGTTCAGTCATTCACAATTTTTATATATAAATATCTGTATCTTACTTAAATCCGTATCTACATGTATTATATATATTAGTGTATATATGTAGTAATACTGTGAGTATGTGTGTGTGTGTGTGTGTATAATGTGTTTTTGGGCATGCATTGCTACTGTAAAATGTTTGAATTCAATAACATATGCCATATGATTCGTTTGTTCTCTTATGCAATTGGTAACATTTTCTTATGTATACGTTACGTGTGACTGTGGAATATGTAGATGTGATAGGAAAAAACTAAATATACAGCTGAAAAGAGCATGCCTTTATTGCCTAGAATCCCCCATTTTCATTGAAACAACTCGCAAAAAATTTGAATTCGCGGAGGGGTGTTATTAATTCATTAACATTCACTCAGTCGAATTCTGCATACAATTCAAAGAACCCAAAATTAATACTTACACCAATAAGACAGTTTTGTTACTATTTATTAAATTAAAATTATCTTCATACTTTGTTTTATATGTTGTACTTTAATGTATGTGCTATTTAATAACGCGTGACGACACTGTGGATCAGACGGTATCTGGTAAGTAAAAATTGGCTCGCAAACAAACAAAATATCGTGGACAACGGAACGTCGATTATAGGTTTCGGAGTAAGAAGGAATGACGAATGTTGAAAGATCAGAGTCAGTCACGGAATTTATGCTCATTTGCGGAAAAGCAATTCCTTACAAAAGTTCTTCGGAGCCAATTCGATGATATTATTGGTTTCCTCTCAATGAGCCTTCGTGGCTGAACAACGTTACTAAACGGTCCACCCAAACAAGCAACTTCGTTAATTGGAGGCATTCCAAACTTTGATCTGTCGATTTAGCCTAATTAAAATGAAGGAACTGCGGAGCAAGTTTCAAAACTAATCATTTTTCATGTCTTGTTTACCTGTACTTCGATACTGTTCACATTTAATTGTTTTTACTCGATAACCTCATGCAAAGAATTAATGTTTCATGCAGTTCAATTAAATAAAAAGGACATTTTTTTTTGTAGTTTTTTGGTTGATGACGTAACTACTTTGTACAACGCATTTTACACATAAATAAATTATTACACCAATTACAACTAAATTTTTATCTAATAAATTTGAAATATATTTAAATATTTCAGCTAGCGGGTGGAACTGCATGGGATCCTGGCGCCTGCCTTAAGTTCTCCATGCAGCGCCCGCCCTTTGGACGCGTTCCTGTACGCACGTGTATAAATACTATGAAAAAAAAAATATAACTCATGGAGAAAAATCGTCATCGCTATCATAATGTCTTCGGTAAATATTTCGTACTGATCATTAAGTATACTACTCAGCTTCTTTGGCAAACATCCATTTTTTTTATGAAGGAAGGAGGGACTATATATATATATATATATATATATATATAATGAATGAAAGAGCAGTACAAACATACATGGACGTGTGCATGAATATGTTTGTACTTTGGCACTTATTTCTACGATGTAGCTTGAAACAGTAATTGCCAATGTAATAATACTTACTTATTTAATTCCTCATCATCAGTCACTTCATATCTTCTTGATACGAGAAGCTCTTTATGTAATCATTATGCCAGCATAACACGCGTGCTTGGCTGCAGTATTACATTAATAATCAGCCTTCTGGCAAATATTTCTTCCTCAGTTATCAACTATTTTTTTTCTTAACCCAGCGATTTTCTCGGGTAATTTCTATGTAGATGATATTAATATTTTAATGCGAATTTATATGCAGACATACATACATATGTTAATGAAAAATGCTCGCTATATAGGTTGGAAAGTTGAGAAAAACCAGTTTGATTGTATCCTTATACGAGTGTATGCAAAGAAAAATGTTTGGTATGGATCAAATGGATGGATTTTAAATGAAAAATTTAACACTTTAATAGTTTGAAATTTATTTTTAATTACAAGTATTCTGGTTTGTTAATTTTTTAATTAAATCTTTTTATTTGTAATTACTATGTGCAAAGATGTACACAATGTGCCATATCAATCACGTCACAATTACTGGGCAAATGTTCGTCGAAACGCGACATATTTTATCATGTTTGTTTTCGTTTTCATAAAAGAAGTTGGTAATAATGTGTGGAAGAGCGTCGGGTTTCTCTGTTCGAGAGGCGGGAAAAACCACACTCAATGACGGCCTTTTGGCTACTGACGTCTGAACTTTTTGTGAAGCTATACTATGGCATTCAAATTGTGAGTCGCAATCGAACCTTATTGGCAGTTCAATTGCGGTTGTTAAAAGTGTATTTTGAAAAATGAAATACAGATCTATTCTTCAAATTTGAACTAAATACAGGAATAAAAATATTAAGTGTGCTTTTACTCTGTGAACGTGAAGGGGTTTTTATTTATCTTAATCTGCATAATTTACTTTATATACGCGTGTATTTATGTTTATAACACTAAAAGCAACTCGAGTATGACTCTATCCTTCCTGCAAAACGTAGCTGAAGAGAAACAGTGTTGCTCTAAATACCTTGGTTTAATCGTACTTAAACTGGTTCCTATGTAGGTAATAAAATTTGTAAATAAAGTAATTAAAATAGATGCGTTCCTTTCGAGGACGCGCAAACACCGTTTCGTGGTCGATCTGAACCCGACGAGGATGAACGATTGTTTCTAAACTAAGTTTAAATTCTGAAAGCATCTTTTAAAGTACACTTCACTTGAATCCCATATGTACAGACAGCCCTTTTCCATTTCTTGAAAGTTTTAGCATGTGAAAATGACATTAATCCCAAGAAGTTTATCAATATCCTTCGTCTTAAATATATTTTTATTTATCTTTGCTGGCAATAACATTAATTCCGAAGGATCTAACAATTTCTTTGTTTTTATATAAATTTTTATTCAATTTTCATGCAAATAGAATTAGCAGTACATATACAGAGTGTCCCATAAAGATGCATACACTCCTTGAAGTTGAATATCTTCCTTATTTATTCACATATTTGATATCAGTAAAGTTCACTGTGAAGCTGAAACATCACTTTGAAGGAGGATAATAAATAAGCATATTAATAAACTACTTTATTGGCGAAAATGTTCAAAATGTCCACCTCTTGCATTTATGCAGTGCTGAGCACGACGTAAAACAGACCTACTGTACATACATGTGTCCAGGTTTCCGATGAAATATTTCTGCAAGCCTCTTCAATCTCATGTCGTAGCTCTTCAAGTGTATTTGGATTTCTTATGTACATTTCATGCTTTAATTTACCCGACAGAAAAATCTAAAGGTGTTAAATCAGGTGATCGGGGTGGAAACTCCTTACTTCCTCTTCGTCCAATCCATCTCCATCTCCTGTGGTATCAACGTATGCCCTAACAGCGCAATGGTAATGAGGTGGTGCTCCATCTTGTTGAAAGTAGAAATCATCCTCGCCGTACTGCTGATGGATAGTAGGCATGGATGATTCACGCAGCATTTCGAGATACACAGGACCGGTGACTGTCCTATAGAAGAAAAAAGGGCCAACAAGTCCTCTGGATGACACTCCACACCACTCTGTCACTCCCGGTCGGTTCACTGCCCTTTTCACAGAAATATGTGGATTCTCGGAAGCCCAGTAAATATTTTATGGCAATTCAGTGTTCCGTTTAGCTCAAAAGTTGCTTCATCAGACCATACAAATGTGTCAGGAAATTGCTCATCTTCAAGACGTCTGCGTGAGAACCACTCGCAAATTCAACTTGCCGGTTTGGATCGTTCTCGTGGATGGCGTGCAGTAGTCGCGGCACATATGCCTTAAATTTAGAAGATTTAAGTATCCTGTATACACTTGTTTTGCTAATTGTGGTGTCTCACGCGAACACTGTCTGACAGATTTTTTCGGCGTATCGGTGATCATTTGAAGAACATTTTCCTTATTGTCTTCACAAGTCGATGTTCGAGGTCTTCCTGAATGTTCTTTGCACACGTCTTGCACAGTGTCATCTCGTTCAAATTTGTCACGTAATTTTGAAATAGTCAAACGTGTAGGTGGTGTAGTGGCAAATTCACGTACCCAACATCTCTGTACTTCGCTAATATTTTTGGTTTTGAAATACCACTTCAATATCTGCTTCCGTTGTTCGAACGTCAAACGGGATTCCGCCATTTTAAATAGGGTACTGATAGGCTAGGATTTTTTGCCTATAAACAAAAAAGGACCTAACCTATCCATGGTCTATTTCTTCCATAAAATAAAAGTAACGTTTCAGCTCCACAGTGAACTTTATTGATATCAAATATGTGAATATATAAAGAAATTTTTCAACTTCAAGTAGTGTATACATCTTTTTGCGGCACTCTGTATATATATATATATATATTTCTTCGGTTTAAAGCCCGTACATACGAATAACGATGCGCCGGATAGTGATCTTGCCGGATAGCCGGCAGGACACAATTACCGGATATAAAAAATATTTGGCTGATTGTTAATTTTTACTATGTTCCCTTATAAATTAAAATAAAATTAATTTTAAAGTTGAACTATAGGTTGAACAATACTAATTTACTAAATTAGTATAAAAATAAAGCCCTTTTAAAATTTAAAATTTTCAGCATTAAAATATTTGAATGCTCTATCCACCAAGCTCAGTTTACTCAGAAAGACTTTTTAGTGCAGCAAGAAGAACCTGTTCATATAATAGAAATCGCTTGTCTCCGCAAATGCGGAAACGCTGTTTTTCATCGTGAAAATTTTTTAATTTTTAAATTTTCGATACTGTTAATTGTAATCCACAGCAAAAGGAAAATATCACTTTTTTTAGTTTAAAAATAGAAATTTTTCCTTTCACTTTATAAGTATTTTTTTTTATTTATTTAGCTTAAGAGGTACATATAATTAGTTCTCACTTTATTAAGCGATGGAAAATATTAGTTGAGGAAAATAAATCAGTCTGTAACAGTGTACAGATTTATTTTTAATTCCTTTCTCAATTTATTTATTTATAAACAATCATAGAAGTACTACCGGATATCTGGCCGAATACGGATATCCAATAAACTTGCCGAATATGTCGGATACCGGATATTCGGCATATCACATATATATATATATATATATATATATACAACTCAGAATGGTTCCCTGAGAACATTATATGTTAAACACAGACCGTGCATGGAACAAGGAACTCTTCTGGGAAAATTAAATCCACTATAGTCCGAATAAGTAATGGTAAATGACAATACCATAGTTTTTTTCCTTTTTCATGATTTTAGCCCGACGTGGGCAACGGGTCTCTCGCAAAGAGATCCCATAAATATAGCTTCCCTCACCAGCTATCTGCAAAGCAGACAGGATCCAGCTTTGGGACGTGGATCTAGGGTTTAAAGCAAGCCTAGATCCCTACACTCAGAACCTCTATATAAGTAAAAGACTCGTTGCAATCACGTCGTGTTGAATAAATCAAAGAAAAAGGGGGTAACTATTGTATTTTTAGCCAAAAAAAACCAAAACTTAAACCTCAACCGGACATTGAGCGTCCACTTTTCAAGGCACGAAAACGTCCGTTTAGTATACACAAACTCAGAATGGTTCCCTGAGAACATTTATGTTAAACACAGACCGTGCATGGAACAAGGAACTCTTCTGGGAAAATTAAATCCACTATAGTCCGAATAAGTAATGGTAAATGACAAATACCATAGTTTTTTTCCTTTTTCATGATTTTAGCCCGACGTGGGCAACGGGTCTCTCGCAAAGAGATCCCATAAATATAGCTTCCCTCACCAGCTATCTGCAAAGCAGACAGGATCCAGCTTTGGGACGTGGATCTAGGGTTTAAAGCAAGCCTAGATCCCTACACTCAGAACCTCTATATAAGTAAAAGACTCGTTGCAATCACGTCGTGTTGAATAAATCAAAGAAAAAGGGTTTAAGTTTTGGTTTTTTTTGGCTAAAAATACAATAGTTACCCCCTTTTTCTTTGATTTATTCAACACGACGTGATTGCAACGAGTCTTTTACTTATATAGAGGTTCTGAGTGTAGGGATCTAGGCTTGCTTTAAACCCTAGATCCACGTCCCAAAGCTGGATCCTGTCTGCTTTGCAGATAGCTGGTGAGGGAAGCTATATTTATGGGATCTCTTTGCGAGAGACCCGTTGCCCCGTCGGGCTAAAATCATGAAAAAGGAAAAAAACTATGGTATTTGTCATTTACCATTACTTATTCGGACTATAGTGGATTTAATTTTCCCAGAAGAGTTCCTTGTTCCATGCACGGTCTGTGTTTAACATATAATGTTCTCAGGGAACCATTCTGAGTTTGTGTATACTAAACGGACGTGTTTCGTGCCTTGAAAAGTGGACGCTCAATGTCCCGGTTGAGGTTTAAGTTTTGTTTTTTTTTGGCTAAAAATACAATAGTTACCCCCTTTTTCTTTGATTTATTCAACACGACGTGATTGCAACGAGTCTTTTACTTATATAGAGGTTCTGAGTGTAGGGATCTAGGCTTGCTTTAAACCCTAGATCCACGTCCCAAAGCTGGATCCTGTCTGCTTTGCAGATAGCTGGTGAGGGAAGCTATATTTATGGGATCTCTTTGCGAGAGACCGTTGCCCACGTCGGGCTAAAATCATGAAAAAGGAAAAAAACTATGGTATTTGTCATTTACCATTACTTATTCGGACTATAGTGGATTTAATTTTCCCAGAAGAGTTCCTTGTTCCATGCACGGTCTGTGTTTAACATAATATATAATATATATATATATATATATAAAATATAATATATATATATATATATATATATATATATATATATATATATATATATATATATATATATATAATTAATATATATATATATATATATATATATATATATATATATATGGGCTACGTCGTGGCCGATGTCATAACACCGCTTCCGGGAAATCAGCGAAGTTAAGCGACATTGGGTCTGGGTATTAAGGTAGGTTGATTTTCCGCATTTTTTAGATATCGACTTTGGACTAGTCGAGATAGTCAGGGCTTAATATGATAATAACTGACAAAAATTTCAGATCCCTAGCTTTAACCGTTTTTTGAGGAAACCGTTTCAAATCGTCAAAAAATCGTACCGAAAAATATCGCATTTTCGCAATTTTCGGCCGAAAAAATCATGCTATTTTCATAAAAAAATCCTGAAAAAAGTTACAATTTTATTGAAAAAAAGTAAAAAAAACATGTACAGAGTCAAATAGACACATTTAGATCCCAAGATCATCATAATTTTCACTGTAAGAGCCCTTAGAAGCAAAGGAAGGCCTCATCTGGCGGCTTAGGGCTTTGGCCAGAATGTGTTTGTGCCTTGATTCGAGTCCATAAACAGTATGGGAAGCTTCAGATGTCAGCTTCACGGCCCTTTCAACACTCTGAGAATGTGAAGGCAGATCAGGCAGCTCCAGCTTGGTGCCATTCAGCAATGCTTCTTGAAGCTCCTGGTCAGAAAAGTCTTCTGTGAGAGCAGGTTCACAGATGCCACTTTGAGAAAGGTTGATTAGTTCTGACCAGTGGGTAGCTTCAATGTTGATGGCTGTGATCTTCTTCAGCCTCTTCTTGGCTGGCTTCCCACTTCTGAAAGAATAATAATTAATTTATTTTTTATTTCAGTTCAAGATTTAATCCCTAGTGTATACACTAGGGATATATATAATTTAAACTTAAATTAAAAAAAAAAAAAAACCCGAGTTCTATAAATCCCCATAATCGAATTTTTTTCAGAAAGAAGGTAAGATTATTTCCATTATCAGAGGGGAAGGGGGAATTGGGATAAGAAAATGTGAAAAAAAATTCGATTATGGGGATTTATAGAACTCGGGCCTTTTTTTTATTAAATAAATCCCCATAATCAAATTTTTTTTTTACATTTTTTAAAATTAATAAATGCTTACCTGATGGACAGAATTTTCTTCAGAGCAGCTTCTCTCACTTCCAAATCATCAGACTTCATCATGGAGTACAGCACATTCTCGGGCAGTAAGGCAAAAGCATTGTACTTCAGGTTCTTGAAAGCAGCACCCTGGATTCCTTCAGACTGCTGCTTGATCCTCTGGATCATGTTGAACATGTACAGCTGCTGATTGTGGAACTTGCTGTCCCTTTTGATCTCAAACCAACTGACTGCATACACTTCCACAATAAACTTGATGGCCTGGTAAAGCTTATCCTGTAGTTCTGGAGGGTAAGCACCTCTGGTCCACAGACACATCAATCTAATTGCCAAAGTCAACCATCTTGCATGGTTTAATGGTCCAATTTTCCAGGCAGCAAATCTTGGGTTGACTTTGCCCCTGGAAATTCCAAGCACATACTCCAAAAGAAGCCTCTGGTCGCTACTGAGATCATTCAGTGTCTCCTCAGCAAATTCCATGTCATCCAGGGGCCACTGAGTTTGGTGAATTCCACTTGTGGCAGATCTTGGTAGTCAATTTCACAGAGTTTTCCCAGCGGACCAGTGAAAGCAGTGGGACTTTTGGTACTGCCATCAAGATGCTTGAAAACAGCTCTGAAAGGAAGCTCATTCTGATGGAGTGAACAGCCAATGGTGTGCAATTTCCGCTCAATTTTATTTTCCAGAGCTGTTACAAGGCCTCCCTCCCAGCCAGTGTTTGTATTTGTGTTGTCAAGGAGGACAGCTTTCAGGGTATGAACACTGTTAAACTCCTCCAAGACACTAGCAACTTCTTCACCAAGAAGAACTCCAGTCGCACCTTTAATTGGGATGACTCTGTGAGTAAGATATGTTCCACTTTCAGTTCCCGGCTCCTTTGTGAAAGTCAAATGGTGCTCTTGTCCCTTTCCTTTCTTCAGCTTAGTCTCCCCATTTTCATCCTTAACTTCTCTGTACAGCAAAGTGTCCTTGTCAACTTTCCCATCAACCCCAATACAGACTAACTTTTCCAGACCCTCATTGTGCTTTTCATCACTTTTCACTTTCATTCTAGCTTTTTCCCTGTCCATTTTCGATTTATCAACTATTATCTGTTTCACATCAAGGCCAGGCTTAAGCAGGTCCATAGCTTGTAAGTCCAGGAGGAAGGCATTAGCAAGACTTGCCCCAAGATTGGAAGAAACATCACCCCTGATCAGTTCCATGGCATATCTGGGGGTTTTCAAAAAGCTGTAACCTACACTTGGGTGCCTCCTTGGCTTGAACTCTTCAGCTTCACCACCAGATGGCTGAAATGAAAATAAAAAATAAATTACTAAAGCGAAAATGGGGGAAAATAGGGGAAAAAGTAGGGAAAATATGGGTAAAAATCGACGAAAATGGGCGGAAATAAGAATAAATTACTTAAACGAAATGGGGGGGTGGGAAAATAGGGGGAAAAATGGGTAAAATTCAGGTAAAAAGTCGGCGAAAATGGGCGAAAAAAAGAATAAATTACTAAAGCGAAAATGGGGGAAAAAGGGGGGAAATAAGGACAAAAAGTAGGGATAAATTTGGGTAAAAATGGGATAAGATATAAGAAAATATATTACCTCTCCTGATTCTCCTGAGCTGGATTCAAAAGAAATATCTTGTGAAGGTGTGGAGGCAAAAGTGGCCAAATCCACTTCCTGCTGCTGTTGAATCTGGCTCTGTAATCTTTCTGCTTCAGCTGCAGCCCTCTGGTCTCTCTTCACAGCAGCTTTATCCACAGATCCCAGCTGGAAAGAGCCCTTGGGTCCTATTTTGGCCCTCTGATCTCTCAAGTATTCCCTCTCCTCTACTGGAACCTGAAATATTAAAGTATATTAAATAGCGGATCTAAAATAAGAGATAAAATCCTGAAAAAAAATTGATTATTAATTTCTATTACCAGGGCGGGGGAAGGAAGATTACAGGAGGAAAATGCGGATATTTTTCAATTACAAGCATTGAATTTCCTTCCATTTAAAAGGCACCTAATCGCACTAAGTTAGGCCAGCATTACCTTCTTACTGGGAGGACAAGTGCAGATTATGTGCTGTGTTTGACAATTTTCTTTCTTGCACTTCACAGCTTTGTCATCACAGGGACGAACAGGTAGCTTACAGGTGCAAGCAGAAATGTCAAAAAGTTTATCCAGCTTTTCCTCCAGATTCTGCTCCTGGACTGTAGAAAGAGATTTCCTGTTTATCTCGTTTGCTTTCTTGAAGCACACTTTATCCACCAATTTCACTACATAATATTCCTCATACAGGGGCAGCCGCGGGTTCACTGCCTGCCAGATCTCAATCACATCCTTTGCTATCATTTTAGCAATATCATAGTCTTTCAAGTCCGGGTGGCTGTTTTGGAGGAAATAACTGTACTGAATAACTTGGCGGAGGGTAGGAGGCTCTGTTTTATCCAAAGGGGAAGGCTGGCCACTGAATTTTTTGGCACTATCACTTCGAGTTAACACTGCAGACTTCCGTTTTTTACCCATTTTTATGAAATATCTGAAAATAAACACAATTAAATGAACGCATCATAAAATAACTTAATTTAATACACATTTTATAGGTAAATATCATTAAAAAATACAAAATAATACACTAATAAACATCTATAATGCATTTACAATAAGTTTCAAACATCGTTTTGTTAAAAAAGCCGAATTTTAATTGATTATTTTGATGAAATAAGGTCCGATATTTTGTTTGTTTACATTGCGCGAATGCCGCGCGCGCGATTTTACGCGTAAAATTCGGCAATTTTACAACTTAAAAATAATTAACAATCCTCAAAACATACAATCATTTTCACAAATATGAGTTGGTGCGACGTTTTTTATACATTAATACCTTTCTATCTAGACTAGTCCAAGATCACAGTTCCAAAATCAACCTACCCTACTGGGTATGTAGCGACCCGTGGTTCGGATCCCACTTAAAGCTGTAGGTCCCCTCCGTCATATGACCTTATATGTTGCGAAGGATGTTAAACAACCCCAATTAAAAAAATATATATATATATATTGGTTGTCAGAGGTCAAGACTTTTTAACCACTTCCGAATGACCTCAGGAACGTGACAGGGGTCAAAGTTGAAGTCTTCAAAAGAAGACTAGATGCCTGGTTCATGATGGTACCAGATGAGCCGAGTGTACCTGGCTATGTGCGGCGGAGAGCGCAAGAGAGCAACTCGCTTCTCCACCAAGCCAGGCCTAGAGGCGGGGACTCCAGCTTGACCTTCGTGTGAAGAGACACCAACGCACGGAACTGCTACGAGGTTACGAAGTTATATCATGGAATAATAGCGCAAAAATTTAAAAGTATGGAATAACAAACAAAGCAGAATCGGAGGTACGTACCTCAGTACCACAAGGAACAGTGTAAGAGTGTGATTGGTATGGTAGGGTCATTGTGAAAGTTGAATGTGAGCGATGGGTGGAGTGTGAGACTAGAGCTTGGCGTGAATGATTTGGAAGTGAGCGAGGTGAAAGATAGTAATGGAAGTTTGGGGATGATTCTTGCTTGTGATCTGAACAATAAAGGTTGGAAGCGGGAAATTCATGTTATAGAAATTTCAAGAAAGTTGGATATTTAAAAGTTTGAGTTGTCGGCATTAAATCTGTGGTCACTTCAGGTAATTTTCTTATGTATTTTCATGTTAATGTATATTTGTTTGTTATTAATGTGTGAATAACTTAATTATTTACTGTTAAATTATGTAGATTATGTTGAATTGTGATTAATATTTAGTTTGTTTTACTTTTAATATAAGACAATTTGAAAATAATTTATGATTGTGATTATTGTACAGGGTGCAGGGTACAGTGGTGTCTGAACATTTTTTATAGTGCAAGTATTGAAGCCTCTATACGAGGTAAGGTCTGTTGGAATTATTTACTAAAGGAACTTGAAATATCACATTGTACACGTTTTTTGGAATTTGTCTATCATTGTTCCGATAGGCTTGAAATCGGGAATGTGGAACTGCGCTTAGGTTCGGCTGGGAACCTGAATGTCTGGTAATTGGAACGGCCGTCTGCGGGAGCTGAACGTGACGGTCAGAACGTTTTGCGGCCTCAGTTCCGAGGGTAAGCGTCATCATTTGGGAAATCAAGGCAGGGTTGGAAACAAAGCCTATCCTTGCCTGTCCATCTAAAGCACTCGCAATAGCGGAAGTCAAGATTAATAGTTTGGGACACCACTGTGACTGAGACAAGTGAAGTGATAGTTTACTTTAAGTAGGAACAGGACCTACTGTTTGTACATATTTAAGTGCAAGGTTTCGTTGGTAATTTAAGTTTAGTGTTAATTTAAGCTTGGATTATAGGTTTTGTAGATATATTTAACTTATTTAAATGTTTTCTTTTAATGGACCTTTAATGGGCCGATTGGATAAATTATTCTGTGAACACCACATTGCTTTTTGAACCCATAAGTGAGAAAGAAAGGAGTTCCAGTAATCGGTCCCTCACCCGGAGCACCAATGAAAGGAGACCCGGTAACAAAAGTATTAGCTTCATTATTATTCATTATCACGCAAACCTATACAGATACCGAAGTAACCAACAATACTATACAGTAACACCATTTGCTGATGATACAGAAGTTAACGGAAAAATTAGAAACCCGGATGACATAGAATCCCTACAAACGGACACAAACAGAATATACAGATGCTCAGAAGAAATTGAAACATGAAATTTAACACCGAAATTTTTTAGCTCTTAAAATACAAAAGTAAATGAGAAAATAGATTCAGGGACTACAATGCCCTAAATGGATAGGAAATTCAGAGAAACAAAAGCAAACAATTAAAGAGTTATAATGACCGACGATGCGAAATTTGAAAGGCAGAAGATAGCAATAAACAAAACAAAAAGACTAACTGGACAGGTACCGAGGACTTTTCAAAGCAGGGACAGTAATATAAAGATACCCTCGCTGAGAACCGTTATCATACCAAAACTGGAATATTGCTCAATCTTCTTGTTACGGGTAAGGTTATAACTTTCATAACTTATTATAACTTATATGAGTTTGTGGTCTATAACGAAGGTAAGATCGGCATCCATAAGTCGCGAGGGGGGGAGCACATCTACGAAAGATGACCGAAATAGTTCTTGTTCAAATGAGATGAGAACTCTTCGATGGTGAGCAAGGCGGGCTCCACCATTTTTTCAGGTGCTCCTATGGGGTACAGATTGTTCTTCATCACATAGAGGTATAAAGAACAGAAGTCGTAGTAATGAAGTTTCACGCCTTCCACAGGTGGAAGGTATAGTTTGAAGGGGTTTGTACGCCTACCGAACAAGCTGTCGCCGCATTTGAGAGGATCCAACACCATTGAACGTTTGTTTATTTCTTCGCAGTACTGCCCATCTGTTTCCATCCGTGCATCATATTCGTGCTTCCACAAGACCTTGTGAGTGAACTAGGACTCTATAAGCTGATCGCGGGTGCGGGTCCATGCACGACTGTCGGCAGGAGATCTACCATGGATATCTCCTACGATTCCACACTCAGAACGTGGGCATCCATGCCACCAGCAACCGTTAAAGGAGTACACAGTCTTCGCACCAGTGGCACGGTCTTCGCTTAGACCAGTGGTTCTCAACCTTTTTTTAACCATCGCCCCTTGAAATTTTTTTGCCCACTCTATTTTCAAATCGCCCCCCTACACATACAAAAAAAAGTGAAATAAAAAAACTTTCAAACTTACTATTTTATTTAATGAGATCCTTGAGATTGGTGTTTTTCTACTAAATATGCAATGTTCGGTTCAATGTCGCTTAGCTTAATTCTTATGTCACCTCTTCTGCATACATCCAATCTGTTTCTTTCCTTTGTTAGTAATTTATTCACTGAACTAAACCCAGTTTCAACCATATATGATGTTGGAAAACAGACAATTATTTTGGCCATTTCGGTCCATAACCTTGGATATAGTGTTTTACAGTCTTTTAATGACCAGAATTCAGTCTTTCCTACTTTATCATACATGTATTTTGAGTTATCATTGCTTCGTAATTCAATTAATTCTTCTTGAATTTCTTCTTCAGCTGAACTAACATCACAATTAAATGGGTCTAACATCCATGGTTTTACTTGAAAGGAAAATAAATCAGAGAATCTTTTGTTCATGTCACTTTTTAACGAACATAAGTGTCCAGAATACGTTTCAAGATCCATTTTGGTAAGTGAAGAACAAATTTCTGCCAGCTCAAGCATGCTGTGAAATATTTTTTTAGGTAAATTATCTTGAAAAATTTCCAATTTTTCAGTAAATGCTTTCAATACTGTTTTACAATCAATCAATGTAATAAATTTTCCTTGAAGTTGAAGTGATACCTCATTAAGCTTTCGAAATATCCAAGCCATATAATATATGTTATTTTTATGTTTTCTTATTTCTTTAGCAATATCTCCGTCCCCTTCACTTTCTAGAAAGTTAACTATGGTATCACAAAGGTTTATAAATCTTGCTAAGCAATTTCCTTTGGAGAGCCATCTGACTTCCGTATGTAAAAGAAGTCTTACATACTGTTCATCATGATCAGAACAAAACTTCATGAATAGGCGATCATATTTGCTATGTGATTTTATTTTATTGATAGTTTTAATAACTATACCAAGTGAATAATGTAGAATGGGACTCATATTTTTTGCTACAAGATTATGTCTGTGAGCAATGCAATGTATTGCAATGATTCCAGGACATATTTTTTTCAAATGTGCTACGAGGCCTTTATGCCTTCCGACCATTGAGGTAGCACCATCAGTTGCAATCGATATCAAATTTTCTAGTGGAACTTTATTTTCATCAAACCAGGATCTTAAAGCAATAAAAATAGATTCCCCAGTAGTGTCAGTTTCTAGGTATTTCACAAATAATATATCTTCTTTCAATTTACAATCATCATTAAAATAACGTACATACGCCATGAGAAGGGCCTTGTTATCAACAACTGTGGACTCATCAACCTGAATTGAGAAATTAGTTTTTTTCAATCTTTCAACTAGTTGTTCTTCAATATTCACTGACATTTCATCAATTCGTCTTCGAATTGAATCGTTGCTTAATGGTAAACTTTTTAAGATACCTGAAGGATCTTCATGCATCACATTTGAAATAACAGTTTCTAATATAGGCTTTATGACTTTCTCAGTAATTGTATGAGGACAGCCATTTTTTGCAACAATTTTTGCAATCTCATATGACGCAACATTGGCTTCATCTAATTTGGTATCTTTTTTTACAAAATGTGTAAGTAAGTTAGGTTGCTGCCAAAATTGGTTTTCAATTTTTTGAAATAGTCAACGGTTTTATTAGCTTTATCTGGATGCTTCCCTTTGAAATGGTCAAGAAGTCTTGAAGGTTTTAAAGCTTCATTCGAAAGAGTACTATTACATAAAAGAGACAGGCTTTTTTGGATCGAGAGGGCTTTCAATAAAACCGTAAGATAGGTATTCACCAAGGTATTGGCGACACTTTTTCTTTGCTCCACTTGACATTACTATGGGGTCTTGTGCATTATGTAATTACAATAAAAAATTGACAACGCTAAAGTATTTAAAAAATATCTGAAATTTGAAAAAAAGGCTTTAGATATGTCATTAGCAAGGCTGTGGAGTTAGTACACAAAACCTCCAACCTCAACTCAATTTTTTGTCCTTCTGACTCAATCTCCAACTCAGACTAGCAAACTAGGTGTAATAGGCCTAATAATTGTACTTTTAATTTTGCTATGATGCTAGTTATACAAGATGTCATTTCATCACAATCATGTGAAACATCAGGCTACTTTTTTAATTAAAAAATTTAAAAGGCACTAGTTTGGCAGCTAAAAAGCACTAAAAGCGCACTAAAAATAATAATCACGTTATCATTTTAGTAGCGCAAGCCTAATTTTAAGTTCAAGTAGCCTCACTCCCGAGAAGTAGGCCAAACTGGCATCCTCCGCCTTAAACCTTGCAACGTTTTCAAAGGAAAATCACATTTATACATGTGTTAGCACTCCGCTTTCTTAGCTGATAAAAATTCATAAATAAGAACATTCGAAACTCTATTTTATTCTTAAGAAGCACTAATTGAGTGATTAAATTGAGTGACTAGAAACGTGACAACGAGGTCATTGTCTCCGTACTCGAAACAAGGGACAAACGCGAAAATTAAGAAGCACTAAAGCACTAAAAGAAAAATCAATGATAATAGATAATAGCACAAAAAATAACACCCGCCCACGCTTCTAATTAGGTAAGAACTGACGCACCGTATGCGTAACCGTCACTAAGCCGCTATAGAATGCTTTGAATGACGACCCCGCCCCACTGCACTTCTCATTGGTCAATTCCCTTTAACGTCATCGACGGCACAATACATATTCCGAATAGTGTTTCAAAACCATTGATGAGCAATTCGAAAATAATTTAATTTTAATTGTTGCCTAAATAAATTTTCGCCCCCCCTTCAGTCAAATTTTCGCCCACTTTCGCCCCCCAAGAATTTCATTTTCGCCCCCGTTGAGAAACCCTGGCTTAGACCATCCACCCAAAAAACACGACCAGTGACCTTAATGGGAACTTCTCCCGTGTTGCGGGCATGTTTTATGGATACACCGGTCTGTTGCTGTAGGTGTATGAGCCAGTAAATAGCCTTATGCCCATAACTGCAGGGTTGTTTCTAGTGGTGGATCGGATATCCGCATCATTGTTAACATCCGCATCCGCACTTCTAACTGCGGATGTTATGCGGATATTTCCTCTAATAAATTATGCAATTTACAATTAAAGTAGCTATAAGGCCCAGTCATGCACATTTCATGTAAAGTATTAATTATTAATGAACAAACAAATATATATACCTAAAAATATAAATACCTGGTAACACAGAAAATTGAATGAAACTTGTTTCATTGAATTTTCTGTGGCTGAAACTCTTGAGAAAGTTATTATTTTTATCATAATGAAAACATTAATATTAATTTAAATTCTTATGCATTGCCTGCCATAATAGTAATATCACGAAATTTGAAAAATTGTCATATTCATAATTCTATATTATATTGATAGATTAACTAAATATCCGCATCCGCATCCGCGGATATTGAAATTAAAAATCCGCATCCGCAGATGTTGAAAAATTGACATCCGGTCCACCACTACTGTAGTTGTTTCTGTGAATGACGGCTAAGGTATCTTTAGGTATAAAATTGTTCTTGAACACCGTATTGCACAATGAGGCGATCGTGGTTGCGACTTGTAGCAGATCGCATTTGACCCAGTCTATGTACAGTAGGGTGGCCCACTTTTCAATTTTTTTTGAAAAGTATAGGTGATCGTGGTTTTTCCCATTATTTGGCACTATACTAGCACATTGGTACCATTTTTACAAAAATTGATCAATATTTAGGGGTCTCGCATCGACCTTGAAATTACTAGTTTTTTTTTTAAATGCGTACTTTTTAACTTTTTACTGAATCAAGATAAATCATTAAGTAGGGATGTTTTCTGAATCCTCTTAATGAGAGAAGTCGTTTGGTGTGCCTGCCAATGTCATACGACTAACGGTTTAAAGGTTGTGCCTGTATACAGGTAATACCAATGTGCTAGTATAGTGCCAAATAATGGGAAAAACCACGATCTCCTATACTTTTCAAAAAAATGAGTCACCATACCCGGGCCGAATGTATAATGTATATAGGTAATTAGAAAATGCACTATGCCTGTGCCAGGTACCTAACCTATTTCTTTTTTTGCAGATCATAACATTTTGAAATTCTGTCTGAGTTCCTCATCCTTTGTCATGGACAAATCGATGGCAACCATAACTGGAAGAACTCTTGAAGCTACAAATAGAGAGTCATCAAACGGAAAGGCGAAAATAACATCGCTACCTTCTCTAAGATCGGCCTCGGAAATTTTTTTAGTTGGCCAACCGTCGTCCTCCATCAGTGGTAGCAAATTGCCAACAACACGGCAGGTTTTGCAATACTTCTTCAGTGTTATCCAGTACACTGCTAACAGGAAAGACGCATTCAAAGAAACCGTAAACAACGTCTTAAAGTTTTGGAACATGGCCCGCATTAAAACAATCACAAAGCTCAACTGCGAACGGAAGCTAGAGGCATTGTGGAAAGAGTGGCACTTACTCCAAAAGAGCAGAAAACGAGAAACTGACGCCGGAGGAAAACGGCAGAAGTTTTCGGACAGTGTGGACAAGCTGTGGGATATCGGAGCATCTGACGCTGTCGAAGATATAAAGAAGAATCGACTGCTGTCCGACAAGGACAAGAAAAAAGACATTGACTTCTACCTCGATCAACGTGGTCCTCGGGTGGCAACGATGAGCGGGAACGATAAAGTTTTCGCTGTAAAAAGAAAGCTACAGGAAGGAAGAAAACGTCCTCGCCAGGAGCTGCAAACCTCAAAGTGTGCATACGAAACCGGAGATGAGGCCATGGAGAATGATGATACTGGCATGTCAGGAGAGTCGGAGACAGAACTAGCGTTCCCCCTGCCGAAAGAGCCAAGTGTGTCTGTCAATCTTCCTCGCCGCATCCTTGCACCTGCTGTCATGGAAGTGGCTGATCGTTTCCGCATGTCCAATAATCAGGTGTGTATTGTGTATAGTATTCATCGATAGCGTCAGTTTTAAAGTGTCCCGTAACCCACATGTATTCTTGACAGTTTCCTTTCGACTTTCCATTCTCTACATAGGTAGTAAGCATTGTGGCTGCTATCACACGTTCGGCGGATCCACCAGCAGACCTCAATCAGTTCAGCATCTCGAAAGAAACGGCTCGCCGGGGAAGAGTGTCATATCGCCGTGAAGTGGCGACGGCTGTGAAGGACTCCTTCACGCCACCGAGGCACACTGTTGTCCACTGGGATGGCAAAATGGTCAAGGTCAGTTGATTAAGTTTTCATAGCTATCAATTTAGTAATGAGATTCATGAAGCATAATGTCAATTAAAAAGAGAACTGAATGTAACAAAAATAGGTTACTTTACAACCATGAAATTGAAATATATGGCATGTGTTTCAGAACTTCCTTGGAACGGCGGAGCACCGCCAAGCAATTCTCATCTCCGGGGCTCCTCATTGCACAGAAGGAAAGTTGCTGTCAGTCCCAGCTGTTGCTGACGGCACCGGACTGTCGCAGGCGCGGGCAACCATACATGCTCTCGAAGATTGGGGATGTGAGGAGAGCGTCATCGGACTCTGCTTCGACACCACTTCCACCAACACTGGGAGGGTAGGGTGCAGTTGTCCGGCTGGAAAACATGCTCGGGCGACCGCTACTCCAGCTGGGATGCCGTCATCACGTCCTAGAGCTTATCGTGGGGGCAGTAGCCGTCACCCTGCTCGGAAGGACTACGGCACCAACTGATCCTTTGTTTCAGCAGTTGAAGAGAAGGTTAGTTCATTTTTTGTGCAAGGTAAAGTTAGGACACACATGATATTCCACTAGTTTATAAAACAGCAAGCCAAACCGGAACTTCAGAGTTTTCTCACAATTTTCTTGTTTATTATTTTTGAAGATGGGACGAGCTCGATCTCTCGACCTACTGCAAGCTGCAGGTCGAGAATCTGGCGAGAGTACGTGGCTAATAGAACTCCGGGACGCGGCGGTCAGCTTCCTGAGCACAGCTTCTGGTTTCGTCAGAGACGATTACCGGGAAGTGGCAGAGATCACGCTCCTGGTACTCGGGACACAACCACGCCGTGGCATTCACCTCATGCGCCCAGGAGCCTACCACCACGCAAGATGGATGGCTAAAGTTAGTATTTTCAAACAAAAATAATCTAGAGATAAGTTTAAATGTTATTCAAAGATAAACATTTCATTATAACGCAAACAAAGTAATTGGTAACAATAAACCTGTCTTACTTACAATGGTGCCTATTCTGTTTCAGGTCATCTACTACACAAAACTGCTGATGTTCAGTAGGCAGCTGGAGCTCGACGCCGAGCTGGTCGACAAACTGCACAGGATCGTGTGTTCATCGCTCTTCTGTACGTACCAGCTTGGTTGGCGGCCCCTGTAGCAGCTGATGCGCCGTTGAATGACCTGGTACTATACCAGCGTTTTCTGAGGTATAGGGCAGTGGACCGCGAGGTGGCAGAAGCGTCACTGGCAGTGATGAGGCGGCACTTCTGGTATCTGAGGCCTCAGACCGTCATCTTCGCTCATGCAGCAACAAGGTGGATGGCACTGTGAAGCAACAGATGGCAGAGAAGCTGTCCCACCTCCCTGTACCCAAAGACTTCACATACGAGAACGTCTCAGTCGACGAGATGACGCTACTCCCCGACCTGATCGACGAGTCCTCCTGGTTCTTATTTGCAGGTCTGAAGATGTATGGGTCTTCGTGGCTCACCCTGCCAACTGATAAGTGGGACGAGAACGAGGACTTTTGTCGTCTGAAGGATGTGATCTCTAATCTCCAGGTCACCAATGACGTCGCTGAAAGAGGAGCCAACTGATACAAGACTATGCGAACACGGTCACAAAGGACGAGGCACAGCTGCAGGATCTTCTGCAAGTGGTGGAAAAGAACCGGAAAGAGCTCGGCGACTTCAAGAAGTCATCACTCGCCACGATGACATAGCACAGAGGGACAACGTTGCAGCCAGTGACGTGTGATAGTGTCAATACAATGCAAAAGTGATTGTTTAAGTTATTGTTTCTTTCTTCCTTATTTGTCTGCTATTTGCTGATTTTTTTGAAAAGTATAGGTGATCGTGGTTTTTCCCATTATTTGGCACTATACTAGCACATTGGTATTACCTGTATACAGGCACAACTTTTAAACCGTTAGTCGTATGACATTGGAAGGCACACCAAACGACTTCTCTCATCAAGAGGATTCAGAAAACATCCGTACTTAATGATTTATCTTGATTCAGTAAAAAGTTAAAGAGTACGCATTTAAAAAAAAAAACTCGTAATTTCAAGGTCGATGCGAGACCCCTAAATATTGATCAATTTTTGTAAAAATGGTACCAATGTGCTAGTATAGTGCCAAATAATGGGAAAAACTACGATAACCTATACTTTTAAAAAAAATTGAAAAGTGGGCCACCCTAATTTGTACAGTTGCCCGCATATGTAATGTTCCTCGCCTCACAGGCGACCCCGGACATGTGGTAACGTCGCATCGATTGTCAAGGTACCCCAGCTGGGGGAATGTTGGGTGGAGGGCGGACAACTGAGTCCAACAACATATAACATTGACATAGAGGCAAGGCGCCGTTCAAAAATTACGTAACTCTATTTTTTGCTAAAACCTGACACCCCTCCCCCCTGTAACTTTCCGCAACGTGTGGGGAAGTGTTACATAACATCTTAATGGGTACCTGACCTAGCGTTACAGAACGTTCCTGAGGGATCTGGGGTGTCAAGTTTTAGCAAAAATAGCTTTACGTAATTTTTGAACGGCCCCTAATTATAATGTAACGTCTGTGTTGATAAAGATAAACGATTAATATGATCGTGAACAGCGTTTAACTCCAGGTATAGTAGTCTTATACAGTAATAAGGTTCCATTATGATTACTGTAAGTCTATATGAACATATACCACATTACAACTTTTTATATCCTAGTGAATTTGAACCAAAAATAGACATTACACAACCATCCTCCACACTCCCCTCATTCCCCTTCCCCACCCACTAGTCTCGCGTATATTAAATCATTATGTAACAATATTAATAAAGCTGTTTGTGTGCAACTTTAAACCTTTACCAACTTATGAATCCACACGATTATATATATCGGTTCGCCCCCCCAAAAAAACGCATTGAGATTTGAACATCAATAACTTCAAAAATATGCAGTTCACACTTCCAAAATTTAAGTAACTTTTACCTCAATCTATTGATAAGCCATCATAAAAATTTCAGAACTCTACATAAAATAATTTTTCCACAGCTGAGGGAACAATGAGGTATGGTGAAAAATACGAATATCATAGACTGAAAAAAATTTATTATTCACATCTTATCAACAAATACGATCAATATGTCCGCCGTCCTGCTTACAAACTAATCTTAACCTTTTTTTCCACGACATGATATATTTTCTGATTTCTGTTAGTTATTTTGTCCCAACATTTGAGTATTTTTTTACTTAATTGTATTTCTGTAAACTTTTCTGTTTGGCATTCATAAATCTTCTCTGCCAGAGTATTCCATATGCAATAATCCATGGGATTGCAGTCAGGTGATTGCAGTGGCCAGTCGTTTTTCCCAATGAAGTTGAGTACATTCTGTTGTTGATAATCCTGTGTGAACATGCTAGTATGAGCTGTAGCACCATCTTTTTGGAGTATGAAATCGTTTCCATAATACAGACGCCGACACTCAGGCAAAAGATTCTCCTCTAAGAGATTTACATAGGTTTCTGAATTAATTTTTTATTTTCTGAAATGAAATGAATTTTCGTCTTTCCTTTCCACGATACACCTGCTAATACCATAATTTTTTTGGAAAACCGACTTGTCTGGTGGTAGTCTCGTTGGAGGAATGTCTTTCTTACGCCGACCATAAACAACATCGTTCCGGGAGTTTCGAGCAATATCGATGGTGAAATCTTTTTTTATCTGTAAAAACTATTTTTTTGACATCATTCGACGAAAATCTATCAAGCAATTTTCTAAAAAAAAAAATTTTCTTTTAGCTCTTATATTACTGTCACGTCTTGAAACACGGATCCTTTTAAATGCTTTAAGTCCTACCGTTCTCTGCATTCTTTGTATGGGACTTCGACTGATACCTAAATTTCTTGCAATTTTCCTCTGAGAGCAGTGTGACCCAGGTCGATTCTCTTGAGATAGGCTAATCATTTCGATCACTGCTATATTGTCTTGAGTGTAAACTGTTTTAGGCCGACCACTTCCACGCTTCCGTGCCGTCGAACCGGTTGCTTTAAGTTTTTTAATTATTCTATTCACAGAAGTAACATTACAAGTTATTCCTGGAAATTCCTCAAAATTCTTGCCCCAGTCCATCTTTTTTCAAAGAAAAACTTTTCAATCACCGCTTTTTCAACGTTAGTTAGAACCATAATTTGAAGGGTAAGCTTAAAAACAGTATTTAAGATGGGCGTAGCCTATATCATCTGACGTTTTTCAGAGACTAACAGATTATCCATATGCTAAGGAAACTACTACAAGTCTTAGAATAGTTGCCAGGTACAGCTATACACATTTAGGATTTATGATATTCGTTTTTTTCACTATACCTCATTGTTCCCTCAGCTGTAGAAAAAGTATTTTATGTAGAGGTCTGAAATTTTTATGATGGCTTATCAATGGATTGAGGTAAAATTTTGTAAATTTTAGAAGTGTGAACTGCATATATTTGAAGTTATTGATGTTTAAACCTGAATGCGGTTTTTTGGGACACCCGATATATGTAGAGGTCAGACAAAAAGATTCCTTTCCCCGCCATTCTTGAACATCATGGAATCAAAACAAAGGCTATACACATGGGCATGAAACAGACCCACACAGGAAACACAGATTTTGTGGTATTTCCCGAAACGACCACCAGAGGACGTCACCAAGGCCTATAAAAATGCGGGTTCTTTCTCAAATCACACTCGCTTGCCATTTTCTCGTTTTGGTCGTCACGTCTCACTCTCAGCATCTTCGTCAGTAGCACCGCTCGTCACGCCACCCGCTTTCCGGCCTTCGCCGGAGAGCGGCCCGCTGTCCTTTCAAGGCTCCGGTCGAGCAAACACGAAGTCTATCATCAAGTGAGGCTCTCTACAATTTCATCCCGCAAGAAGCAACATCACTGCTGCAGGAGTTTCCTTTGGCCCCTTTTCAACAAGTCTCTACCGGCCCTCAACATTCATCCTCCCGCTGGTAAGGCCAGTCCGCCTGCAGAAGCAATCACCAGAAGCCCAAGTCCGTAAACCTTCTATTAGGCTACAAGCGACAAACCTCATTTTGCTCGTCACTCGTCCTCTCACTACAATTCAATCGGCGACTGTTCAAGTATCTCAACAGGCCCTCTACAGTCTCCAAAGCCATCTACGGCGAAACACAATACGGTCGACCCTTCACCTAGGTCTACAGTCTCCAAAGTCTTCTACGACGAAACGCAATACGGTCAACCTTCACGTAGCCTTCTTCAGTCTCCAGAGTTTTCCAGCGTCGCGGTAAGCTTCTTGTCGGCCCTAACTCGGCCTACAGTGTTTTTGTTACGTCGTGCTTCCACAAGCTCTACCTAATCACGTAGGCCCTAAAAGTGTTTCCATTACCTTGAAAACTAACTCTCTCGTTAAGACCGCAGTAGGCCTATTCAAGTGTTGTACCAATACCGTAGTGTGTTGTATCATCCTGAAATTGTGTTCTTTCATATAACGAATTTATTTTGCATCCGATTGTTTATGTGCTCCTTTAATGCATTCCATTTTTCCGACCTAATCCATTTACTGTGCCGTACCGTATTTACATTATTTCAGTGATCAATAGGCTTCATTATTTATTGTGTGTTCACTCTGCATATATCTCATCAGCGTATCTGAATTAGCATATTTACTTAACAATTAGACAGTATAACCATTCCTTATTGCAAAGAACTAGTCATCTTTAGCATAATAAAATGCCGTTATATAATTACACTGGCCAACAAAATGAAACCTTTTTTTCTCATCACAAACATGATCACACTTTTCTTAATGCATTTTTCACGCTGATTCCGAATCTGGTTTTATTTGTTTTCTAGCACGTATAGTTATATAGATACACTGGTTTTGATATTTTTAAGTTTTGGATATTGCTATAAGAAAATTTATGGATGTATAGATCACACTTAGGAATGCTAAACAACAAATACATCATATACCTTATTCAATGTACTTATAAATAAAGAATATATACATTATTTTATTAAAAGCGCTGTGAGTGTGATTTCCTTTTGGAAATTTGGCCTGGATTGTCACGATACAGCATCCAACAATGGTCCGCCATCATGCTTTCATTCCAATATCCTTGGTAGCGCTTCTCCATCATCTGAATATCTTGATGGAAGCGCTCTCCTTGCTCGTCACTCACTACACCAAGGTTTTCAGGAAAGAAATCTAAGTGGAAATGCAGGAAGTGAATTTTTAACGACATTTGACACTCCATTTCTTTGAAGGCATCAAGGAGGTTCTTGACTCCATCCTTATACGCAGGTGACTTGTTGCTTCCAAGAAAGTTTTCACATATCCATTTGAACGCCAGCCAAGCCTTCAATTCCAGCGGACTTAGGACTTTTTCAAATTCAGTGCCATTCAAAACCTCCCTTATTTGTGGCCCAACAAAAATTCCTTCCTTCAATTTTGCTGCAGTAATCTTCGGAAATTTCTTTGAAAGGTATTGGAACCCTTCAGAATTGACTTTACCCATTGCTTTAACAAAATTCTTCATTAAACCAAGTTTAATGTGAAGAGGTGGCAGATAGATCTTTTGGGATCCACTGAAGGGACAGACTGGACATTGCTTATCCCTGGGACATTAGCCCTGTTCAAAAATCAACTTTTTCTTATTTTCATAGGTTTCTGTACTTTTTCCCATGCTTTTTGACCTGAAAAGGCCGAAAATCACAACCATTTTGACCTAGGTTGTTGGGAAGCATTGCCGCATGGAGCTTTAAGTTTTCTGCCTTGAAATCGGCCAAAAGCACCAGTTCCGGAGTCCCTTAAATCATGTTTTGCACTATAACTTTTTATCTAAACAAGATAGAGCAACAAAATAGGCACCAAATTAAAGTGTTTTTAATCCTCTTTCTAACTTATACAATTATGATAGTCTTGGAACAAGAAATGGCACATTGGTACGTACAAAGATTTCAGAAATATCACAAAATTCGTTTTCTCACATTCAAGGCAGACAAGGCGCCTTATTCATGACACAAATTTGAGATTAACATTTTGTCACAAGTCTAATCGATCAAGAAGTGAAAGCATTACATGATGATTAATTTCATAATGACATTTACACAGTCAGTTGTTGAGAGTTTGTTTCTTGAAGCTGTCAAAGCGGCGTCTGTTGAACTCCACAGCTTCAAGGAGATAGTCCCTTTGCTTGGCATCTGTTGTTATGACATTTGCAAAGTCGCTCATCATCTTGACACCACGTTCAGCAATGTCATTCACCGCTTTCAGATTCTTAACATAGTCCAACGCTTTTCTGTAGTCCTCATTCTGTGGCCAAGACGTGACAGGTTCCAGAAGCCACTCGGATCCAATGTTCAGTGTGTCCAGCAGGAAATGTGATTCTGGGCCAATAAGATCAACCAGGGTGGTCTTAGCTGTGACTCTCTGGAATAGAGGCTTTCCTGTTCTGAAGCTGTCTGGCTTCTCAGTGGCATGTAACTGGGCAGCAATGTCGTGCTTCAATGTGTCACTCAATCTACTGCTGAACAGGACGAGGCTGATGGTAATCCATGTCCTCTGTGTTAGCGTCGTTGTCAGTTGAGTCATCCCAGGTAATGTCATCCACATGAACAACTGCCTCTTGTTCTGCTGCAGCTGTAAAATAGTACAACATGTTAAGACAGTAATTGTTAAGTACATGCTAAATATCGCAATAGAGTAAAACTTAAAACTTTTTGTAACGTTCAAAGTAATTAGTTTTACCTTGTTCTTGTCTATGCTGCAGTCTTTCATTCCTCGCTGCTTGCTGCAGGGATCGTCTCTCAAAAATCTTGTCATGACCAGACATATGACCTTTCCTCTCAGTCTTTTGGTCTTCGTAGAACCTGACAGCCTCATCTTTCTTCTCTCTGGATAACAGTCTGTTGTTCTGTATTTCCTGGATTGCATCTGGAGCTCCTATATCGAACAGGCTGTCTAATTCCAGCACAAATGCTCCTCTTTTTCCTTCAGGGTTACTTGCTCTTCCTTTGCTTTTCACCAGAGCACGATGTTTCTCATGTAGTTTCATGAAGAGCTTCATTGCGTTGTACTTGGTCATTGTCTTGATCCTAGCCATCTGCCAGAATGGGATGATAGATTCAACTGTTTCATATGCAAGGTCTTGAACCATGGGCCTCCCTGCATTTTCCGGTAAATTCTGAAGATTAAGGAAATACTGGAACGCCTGTCTGTTGGTGGGAAGCTGGGAACCACTGATAAAAGCTGAAGGGTATCCAACCAGGAAAGTTTCAGTGAGAGATCTGGTAGATGGCCCAGTTGACACCTGCCTGTGGACAGTACGTGGAGGTTCTGAGATATCAACTGTGCGCCCACGGAGCTCCCTCAGCTCCTTGCTTAATGCCATTGTGAAGTTGTAACTTGTAGATGGTTTTCTAGATTCTGATTGAGTTTCTGTTGTTTCCTGAAAAATGATAGATAATTATTATTATTATTATTATTATTATTATTAATTATTATTTATTTATTATTATTATTATTATTATTATTTATTAATTTTATGCTCTTTCATTTGATACCTAATTTGTTGCTCTATCTTGTTTAGATCAAAAGTTAAAGTGCAAAACATAATTCAAGGGACCCCGGAATTGGCGCTTTGGCCGATTTCAAGGCAGAAAATTTAAAGCTCCATGCGGCAATGCTTTCCAACATCCTAGGTCAAAATAGTTGTGATTTTCGGCTTTTTAGGTCAAAAAGCATGGGAAAATGTACAGAAACCTATGAAAATAAGAAAAAGTTGATTTTTGAACAGGCCTACTGGGACATATGTATACCTAAGTGGCCAGTCACTTTTGGTGTAATGTTCTATAGTGGCGCGACTGTCCCACAGGCAAAGGAAACAACAAAATTTTGTGAATCCTGACTGCATACCCATAAGCATTCCTATAACTTTTAGATCTCCACAAACATTCCATTGATGACTGTCGTATTTGATTGCCTTAAGTAGTATATCCATATTGTCATATGTCTCTTTGGGATGGACGGAATGGGCAATGGGGATGGATGGCATTATATTACCATTATGCAAAAGAACTGCTTTCAGGCTTCTCTGCGACGAATCAATAAAGAGGCGCCACTCAGATGCCACATACGTCTGAGATATGGCTGTAAATAGTCCATTGATGTCATGGCAATAACAGAGAGGACCGTCTACTGAAAAGAATGCTGTTAATTCAAAATTCCGCTTTCGGTAGTAACTAATACGAACATTGTTCTCAAGTAAATTGTTCTCATTTAGTCTTGAGGCGAGAAGCTCTGATTTCTCTTTAGACAGCGATAAATCTCTAACAAGATCATTCAACTGTCCTTGGGTTAACTTTTTAGGCTCTAAATGTCTACCTTCAAAAGTGTACTCTGGTTCTGTAGATGGTCCGGAAACGCCAGTTGCACCTTCATCACTTTCCATGTCATCTATGATAGAATCTAGCCTATCACTTGGGGGAATTGGAATGGGCAATGTTTCATCATGTTTTACTGGTCTACGTTCTGAATCCAAGTTTGGATATACAATCTGGTGTTTGTTCTTGGCAGAAAACCACATTAAGTTCACACTACAAAAATAACAGTCTTCATGATGATCTCTCGGCTCCCTCCATATCATGGGTATGGCAAATGGCATTGAAGCTTTCTTTTTGTTAAGCCAATCACGTAATCCATTTGAACAGCCAGAACAGATTTGATGTGGCGCCCATGGTTTATCTTGGTCACCTAGATGGCAACCAAAGTATAGCTTGTATATTTTCTTAATGTCGGTTGTAATACTTCGTCGCTGTGTTTTAGTTGTCAACTGGCCGCATACGAAACAGAACTTGTCGGGGTCATTCTTACATTGTCGAGGCATGTTGACTGACCTGAGCAAACTATAAATTAAAAAAAATGTACACCAACTTGACACAACAAGTTCTTGGACTGGACTGATCTTTTGACACACAAAGCACGGCGTTGTTGCCTGAATCACAATGCTGCTAGACGTAAAAGCTCACACCTGAAATACACAAGATGTATAATTAAGATAATTGAAATAAATAAGATGAATAAACTAAAAAAACACAATAAAATAAACACAATCAAATGTTGAAATATTAGTATTTTGCCTATTTAAAATGGTTGAATCTGTGTAGTTATATATATGCCTTCATCTTGAAAACTATACGTGCTAGAAAAACTCTGAATGCAGTTTTGGAATCAGCGTGAAAAATGCTATCCAGCCACCACAAATTTTACTCTGATGAAAAAATTGTTGACCAGTGTTATTAATCATTATTGAACCTTTATTGAACTGTTATTAACTGTGAACAAATAACTGATTTATTCTCTTAATTAAACAAAAACAAAGTAATTTTTCTCTCCTTATTAAATATTGTTTGTTTGGGCTGTAACCCCCAAACTGGTGACCCCTAATTTCATTTCAATTATATTCAGTAATTACAGTAAGCCTACTTTCTTAGCAACATCAATTAGGTGATCCGGAGGCCACACGCACACACACACACACACACACACACACACACACATATATATATATATATATATATATGCAGTGGTGGCATTCAGCCGGTTCGCACTGGTTCGTGCGAACCGGTTCCTAAAATTTCTCGAGTTCGATTTGGAGGCGATTTGGAAATATTTAAAAGGAAATTAAATAAAGAATTTCAATAAAAACATTTTTTAGTTTTCATTTCTGACACGGAAGGGAGAGGAGAAGGGGGAAGGGGAGGGGAGGGGAGGGCGAACCGGTTTTAAAATTTTTGAATTCCACCACTGTATATATGTAGATGTATGTATGTGTTATGTACGTATGTGTACATGTATGTATATGTGTTAACCCCTCCGTCTATGGCCCTGAGTCGGTTCGGATCGACGGGGGTTCTAGTTAGGAGGCAAGCAACGGATATTTCTTCTATAACATTCTAATTCTTTTCGGTCGCCTCTTGTTAAACTCTTGCCTACACACTCGCCAGACTGTTATGCCGATATCTTCTATGGTGCTTGGGTTGTCTCTTAATTTGGGCAAAGGGTCGCCACTCTGTTAATTCTTCTCTTTCTATAATACTCTGATACTTTCTCTGATACTAAAATTATCGACTTTTCTTTTATAACTTGTCGACTTTTCTGACTAAGTTCTGAAGAGAGCACGGCTCGAAGGGAAAAATAAAAAGTTTCTCTTACATTTAGTTTACTTCTCAAAATGTACAGGTAGTGCTCTGAATTTACAAGGGTAGAGGTTCGACCTCTTTCGACCATGGCTCAGGCCGGAATCTAAAAAGTTAAGGAGGCAAGGGGCCTCTGCCCCCTCCCCGCAGCAAGGCTGCTAACAAGGGAGGCTCGCAATGAAGTGCTCCAATGAAGTGACTTAATCAAGAAGTCTAATGAAGAAGTGCTGTAATTTTACAAGTACATGTATAATATAACCCCAAATGTTGGGGGACGACAGTTGAAGGTTAAGTTCCCCCCTTTTAAACACATGATCAGATGGTTTGAAAAATTTCAACTAAAAATAGTAAAAAAAATTAAAATAAAAACTAATCGTATATTTTTTCCGAATCTTCATTTCTGAAGGCGATATCATTTCGTAATAGTACACATAAGTACAAATTAAGTACACGACTGAGTACGTATTAATTGTGGTTCATTACAATTACGATTATAATTATGAATTACTTCACATTCGCTTATGATTGTCCATTACAGTTCTATTAAAGTACATTCTTACATTATAAATTCAATCATTACATTTAATTACAGTTTCAATGAAGTACATTACAAGTTATTATTAATTACAGTTTCATTAAAGTACATTACGTTATATTAAATTAAAGTATTACAGTTAATTACAATTAAACAGTTACTATAGCTTTGTTTTGTTTTTAGTGTTTCATATTAATAGACAATTAAGATGTTTAGAAATATAATACAACGTACATGGCAAACATGATAGAGATTTATATACATAGTATGTTATAATATGTTTAACATGTTATAAATTTGAAATCAGAGCGAACGGAGATATTTTATCTTTGAGGTGTTCGAGTCTGTCGTCGTGAGCGGAATTCGATCTTAGTAAGCATTTATGAATATCTTGAGGGGTGAACGCACTTGAAAAAAATAATAAAAAAAACAATACGAGAACGTATTTTTGCGTTTTCGAACGAATGAGAAAAAATGAATATTTAATAAAATTTATATAGGATAATGATCAAGATAAGATATGGACGTATGGGGGCGGGAGATATGGTCGAACAATAGTTATATTAATACTACATAACATATAAATAATGACTTCTAATGAGTGTTTCGTCCTTAGTATGAAGTTAAAGAATTTTCACACATTGAATACTAGATATATGATGAAGGGAAAATGTGACGTCATAGTTATTGAATTTTTACGTATAGTACAAATCATTATTAGGAAGATTTACAAGAACGAATTAGAGACAAAGAGTGGGTAGTAATGACTAAGAAGTACAACTACGGGTTCCAATCCTGTTACATGCAATGTGTATGCATAATCTAGGGTCGAGGGTGAGATGCAAGACAATTCATAATTAATTATAATAACTTCTATAACAAATGGAAAATGGATACGACTAAACCATAGATATGGTAGATCGTAGGGTTGTGACACGAACAAAAATAGGAAGCTACAAGTAAAATTATTATCCAAACTCGCGTTAAGCGATTTTGGTTCTTATGTAAAAATGGACATTCGAACATAAAAACTATACGAACATAAGTATTGCATGAAGAAAATGAATCCATATAATGATGGTATAGGAATTGTTCATTGTTCACTTTTTACATATGTATGTATATATGTACATGTATGTATATGTATGTATATATGTACATATATGTATATAATGTTATAATGTTTCAGACCAACAAAGACCCTAGGATCCACTCATGGCTGGTCTACCTAACTGTGTACGTAATTGTGTATTGTGTATGTCCTCCTTGGTGGCGGAGGGGACCTACAATTTTACGTGGGTTCCGAACGACAAGAACATAAGAAATTTATGTAACAACTGCCTGTACATTCGCAACTACCAATTTTTGCAAAACTAAATAATTATCAATTAAAAACTAATTAATTATCGATTTAAAACTAAAGATAGAATCTCTGGATCCAGAGGATCAAGTCATAATAGACTACTATCCACAATATGTTACACTCTATATCTTTATAACCGACATGCAATATATCATATCCAAAGAATCCAGTCAATTTCATTACGGTATCCATCAATACTAGTACCTTGCCAACGAAAAATAAGTCACGGTCCATATCGATTGCGGACCAAGTCAAAATTTACAACCATATACATTACAATATATATACTTAGGAGGAAAGGTGTAGGTGTGGCTGTAAAGACTGTACAGTAATGTAGAAATGTGAGTGCACCATTTTGGGTCTCCCATTTAAAGGTGTTTGTGGGGCAAGTGAAGATCATGAGTTTTTCAATACCTCACAGTACTATGGGGGGCACCGCTCGGCAGAGGAATCTCTTTAAATGGGGTGTGTAAGGACAGAGAGTATCCCCTAACCCGAGATGCTGCCTCCCTATATACCACAACACTTGTGTTGAGCTGTGGGATCTATCCCCACAAAGCCTTAATTTTATTACCTTAAACTATACCCAATCTATCAACATATTTGTCTAATCGATTTTTAAACATATTTATAGACGTGCTACTAATTACTTCTAACGGCAAACTATTCCAGCTATTTACTATTCTATGCGTAAAAAAGTTTTTGGCAAATGCTGTCTCGAACCTTCTACTTGTCAACTTACACCCGTTATTTCTAGCCCTATTATATTGAGATATTTCGAAAAAGTTATCTCTATCTACGTTATCGAACCCATTCATAATTTTGAAAACCTGGATTAGATCACCCCTTAGCCTCCTAGTCTCGAGTGTTGTCAATTTTAACTCCTTAAGCCTATCCTCGTACGACTTTGACGTAAGCGACGGAATCATCTTAGTTGTTCGTCTTTGAACTCTTTCGATTTTGTCTATATCTTTGCGCATATGCGGATTCCAAAATTGGACCGCGTACTCCAAATAGGGTCTAACTAATGATTTATAAAGTGGAACTATAATATCGCGCGATTCGTACTCAAAATCTCGAGCTATAAAACCTAACACTTTGTTCGCCTTATTGACCGCTGCTGTACTTTGTTTCGCTACTTTTAAATCACCAGTGACTATAACTCCTAAATCTTTTTCCTGCTCTACGCTTGTTAAATCTTTCCCTGACATACTATACGCAAAATTACCGTTACGCGAACCTATATGCAAAATTTTGCACTTATCCACGTTAAATCTCATTTGCCATGTGACTGACCAATCAACGATTTTATTCAGATCTTCCTGGATTTTACCTCTATCTTCGTCATTAATCGCCCTACCACCCAGCTTCGTGTCATCCGCAAACTTTGAAACTGTACTGACTAGGCCGACATCTAAATCGTTAATATATATAAGAAAAAGCAAGGGGCCCAATACAGAACCCTGAGGAACGCCACTCGCTACATTAGCCCAACACGACTCCGCTCCATCGACCACCACCCTCTGTTTCCTACCTCGTAACCACTCTCCTAGCCAATTTATTACTACACCCCTGATTCCATGAGCCTTAGTTTTTTCAATGAGTCTTTTGTGCGGCACGGTGTCAAACGCTTTTTGAAAATCTAAATACACTACATCAACCGCCCGATGTCTATCGTAAACGTCAACCACGCTTTGAAAAAATTCTAAAAGATTAGTTAAGCAAGATTTGTTTCGCCTAAATCTGTGCTGCGTATTTCTAACTAGTTTATGCAATTCTAAGTGTTCGACTATACGATCCCTAATTATTGATTCCAGTAGCTTACCTACAACAGACGTTAAACTGATTGGCCTATAATTTCCCGCCGCACCTTTATCGCCTTTCTTAAAGATAGGTGTTACGTTTGCTAACTTGAAATTATCTGGTACGCACCCCTTAGAAATAGACGCATTAAAAATCTTTGTTAGCGGCAAAACAATGCTATCTTTTAATTCTTTTAGTTGTATGGGATATATGGAATCCGGACGCGGTGATTTACGCGTTTTCATTTTATCAATATAGCGCATTACTTCCCCTTCACTAACGACAATATTATCCAAAATATTACCATTACCAAAAGGTATTATGTCTATGACCGTAGGGATATTCGTTACATCTTCTATAGTAAAAACTGACGTAAAAAATTCGTTTAGCAAAGTAGCCATTTCATTGTTTTCAGAAATTAGATCTCCTTTTATATATATATATGTGTATATATATGTGTATATATATGTGTGTACATACATGTATATATATGTGTGTGTATATATATGTGTATATATATATATGTGTATATATGTATATACATATGTGTGTGTGTATATATGTATATATGTATATATACATATATATATATGTATGTATATATGTTAACCCCTCCGTCTATGGCCCTTGGGTGGTTCGGATCGACGGGGGTTCTAGTTAGGAGGCAGCAACGGATATTTCTTCTATAACATTCTAATTCTTTTCGGTCGCCTCTTGTTAAACTCTTGGCTACAGACTCGCCAGACTTATGCCAATATCTTCTATGGTGCTTGGGTTGTCTCTTTCTCTCGCTTTATGGGTCGACGATTATTAATTCTTATCTTGTTATAATACTCTGATACTTTCTCTTGGTATTAAACTTATCGATTTTTTTTCTTTTATAACTTATCGACTTAACTGACTAAGTTCTTCTGAAGAGAGCACGGCTCGAAGGGGAAAATAAAAAGTTTCTCTTACGGTAGTTTACTTCTAAAAATGTACAGGTAGTGCTCTGAATTTACAGGGGTAGAGGTTCGACCTCTTTCGACCATGGCTCAGGCCGGAATCTAAAAAGTTAAGGAGGCAAGGGGCCTCTGCCCCCTCCCCGCAGCGAGGCTGCTAACAAAGGAGTCTCGTAGCAGTGACCAAAGCAGAGAGCCGTAATGAAGTGACGTTTATTTTACAAATACATGTATAATATAAACCTAAATGTTGGGGGAAGACAGTTGAAGGTTAAGTTCCCCCCTTTTAAACACATGATCAGATGTTTGAAAAATTCCAAATAAAAATAATAAAAAAAAAAATTAAAAAAAAAACTAATTTGTATTTTTCGCCGAGTCTACATTTATGAAGGCGATATAATTTCATAGTAGTACATAAGTACAGTTTGAGTACATGACTGAGTACGTATTAATTTTGGTTCATTACAATTACGATTACAATTATGGATTACTTCACATTCGCTTATGATTGTTTAATTACACTCCATTTAAAGTACATTCTTACATTATATATTAATTCATTACATTCAGTTACAGTTTCATTGAAGTACATTACAAGTTATTATTAATTACAGTTTCATTAAAGTACATTACGTCGTTTACCATTCTTAGTGTTTTTATATATTTATATATGGTTATACTATATGGTTATACTATATGGTTATACTAGATGGTTTTACTAGAGGTTATACTATATGGTTATACTAGATGGTTATACTAGATGGTTATACTATATGGTTATTATATTTGGTTATTAGTACAACACAAGTACATGAGACATGACACACATGATATAACATAACGCATGATAAAGTTATAAATTCGAATCGAGCGAAAGGAGACTTTTTTATCTTTGAAGCGTTCGATTCTGCCAGTTAGCGGAATTTGATAACTTACTAAGCATTTTCGAGTTCAATGCGGGAGGTGAAATAATAAAAAATAATAATGAAAAAAATAATACGAGAACGTATTTTTGCGTTTTCAAACCAAGGCATGAAGTTTTGCATTTCATAGATTGACACGAGTAAAAATGAATATTTAATAAAATTTATAAAGGATAATGATCAAGATAAAATATGGACGTATGGGGGCGGGGATATGGTCGAATAATAGTTATATTTATACTACATAACATATAAATAATGACTTCTATAGAGTGTACAGTTTTTATTAGGATGATAAAGAATTTTCATACATTGCATACTAGAGATATAATGAAGGGAAATTAATGACGGGAAAATGTGACGTCATAGTTATTGAATTTGTACGTATAGTACAAATCATTATTTGAAAATTTACATGAACGAATTAGAGACAAAGAGTGGGTATCAATGACTAAGAAGTACAACTGCGGGTTCCAATCCTGTTATATGCAATGTGTATGCATAATCTAGGGTCGAGGGTGAGATGGAAGACAATCATAATTAATTATAATAAATTCTATAACAATGAAAAATGGAAAATAGATACAACTAAACCACAGAAATGGTAGATCATAGGGTTGTGACACAAACAAAAATAGGAAGCTACAAATAAAATTTTTATCCAAAACTCGCTTAGGCAATTTTGGTTTCTTATGTAAAAATGAATATGGATTATTCATTGTTCATTTTAACAGTGTTCCCCCTCTAAAATGGCATTAATTAATACAATAATATAATACAATTAATACAATACAATTGAGAAAATAACATCTAACGAATTCATATTAGATGATGACATTCTTTTTTACATTACAAGTTTTATACAGAACAAGTTAGTTATTATGCTTAGAGAGTTATTATAAGTTATTATAAAATATAAAAAATTCAAAGATTAATACTTTAATTTAGAAAAACAGATTAAAAGGATTAATACATTAATTTGGACAAACAATTAAGTTAGAGAAAGAATGATATTGTTAAATTTTTAGCAAAATTTTATTTTTCTGTCAGGAAAATTACATTCATAATGAATAGGTAAAAGGGAAAAATATAAATTTTAAAGTTCATGGATTTTCAAGGTTACCATGACAGTACAATTCATAACTAATTTTATTGACTATTGTAGGTAAAAATAGAATTACGTAATGGATGATGTATAGACCTGTGGTCAAGTGTGTAATTGGGTGTGCTAGGTACAAAGTGTGTATCTTACAATTTCGAGGGACAGATTAGCTGAGAGGATTGTTAAATTAACTGAATAAATGCATAAGCAAGATATATTAGAAAGCAAAAATGATTAAGACTAAATAGCATAGTTTGCACTTACACGTAATGAAATAGTTTTATTGTGATATCTAATGATTTTAGCATAAGGTTTGTATATATAGTATATATAGTGTGCATACATGCGTTTTTATTGACTGTTGTAGGTACAAATCGAATTACGTAGTGGATGATGTATAGACCTGTGGTCAAATGTGTATTTATGTTTATTGGGTACAGATTGTAGTGGTTGGTGATACGTTCAAAAGGAGAAAGGGGATTTATAGTTGAATAGTTGAAATTATACGTCAGTGTGCAGATGTATCTATAAATATTGGTAAGAAGCATCTGTAGATGAGTGAGTCGGTACAATAGTATGTAGAATATGAGAGTAATTTGTTCATCCCGTGAAGAACTAGATCATTAGGGGTCATTGGTGGAATAGGATTATATATTTATGTATATATATATATATATATATATATACTTTAAGGAACAGATAAAATAACTTAATAAATGCATGAGCGAGAATTTATATATAGTAAGCAATAATTATGATGTATTATGATGATGATGTTTGCATACGAGTTTTAATGCAAAAGTGACTGGAAGGACGGAACGTAAATGAGTTCGAATATGTGTCAAAAATAATAAAATTCAATTAGGATTATAGATTTTACATAATTAATCAGTTACACGTATAAGGTAAATAAAAAAAACGAACTTAGAGAACCTTACAATTAATGAAAGTAAATCTAGCGGTATTAAATATTAAATGTTGAAGATGGAATTAAATTCGACTAGTATCATTCCTAGCTATATATGAACTATATAACCATTAACATTAATCAGAAGTATCGGTACGATAATTGAATTAAGAAAATTAAGAATACAATTTAAAAATAGAAATCAATTATGCATTTCAACGAGCTAAACATAATTTTATAATATTCTAAAAAATAAAAGTAAATCGAACCTTAGATGAGTTTCGGCCAAGAATAAAAAAGTTATTGAAATGGAAGGAAAGCATTTCGAACAATTTTTCTTTTAATAATTTCAGGTAAATTTTACATTAAAAATTATTTTTATATAATAAAAAAATATATAAAAAAGGTTTAATAATTTTTGCATGTTAAGTAGAAAAATCATACTCTTTCGTTAAATGTTGATAGAATTTGAATTATTTGATATTTTAGTCTGAAATTGACAATTACGTTTTTCGTGAGCACTTTGCTCTTTAAAAAAAAGATTGCTTGTCACACTACCTAGAACAAAAATTAAAAGTTCAACAAACGGAGGGACGGCATGTTCCTCATATACATTACAATAATTACCAAAATCGTTACAACCTTTGTAAAAACTGTTTTGTTACAAATAATAAAATACATAACTATATATTTATATACGCAACAATGCATGAAAAGAAAAGACAAATCGGTCAATTTCCTTCTTACAAACAAGAAAAAAGGTTAAACTAAAGACGCAAACCGGTCAATTCTGGTTGAATTTAATTCTCTTTTACAACAAAAAAAAGGTTGAATTAAATTCTCTTAAACAACAAAAAAAAGGTTGAATTAAATTCTTAAATTATATTTTCTTAAATTAAATTCTCTTAAATTACAAAGAAAAAGTTGAATTTAATTGACTGCATTGAAATGACTTGGGACTTGAAAACTGACTTGGGATTCGAAAACTCGACTTGGGATTCGAAAACTCGACTTGGGATTTGAAAACTCGACTTGGGATTCGAAAACTCGACTAGGGATTCGAAAACTCGACTTGGGACTCGAAAATTGACTTGGGACTCGAAAATTGAAATAAAACTGAGACTTGAAACTTGAAAATTGACTGAGACTTGAAAACTGACTTGAACTTGAACCCTATCAAGTATCTTGAAAACTGACTTGAACTTGAACTCATCAAGTATCTTGAAACTAACTTGAACTCTATCAAGTATCTTGAAACTAACTTGAACTCTATCAAGTATCTTGAAACTAACTTGAACTCTATCAAGTATCTTGAAACTAACTTGAACTCTATCAAGTATTCTTGAAACTAACTTGAACTCTATCAAGTATCTTGAAACTAACTTGAACTTTATCAAGTATTCTTGAAACTAACTTGAACTCTATCAAGTATTCTTGAAACTAACTTGAACTCTATCAAGTATTCTTGAAACTAACTTGAACTCTATCAAGTATTCTTGAAACTAACTTGAACTCTATCAAGTATTCTTGAAACTAACTTGAACTCTATCAAGTATTCTGAAACTGTCTGACTTGAACGCTTGTCAAGTATCTTGAAACTTAAACTGTCTAACTTGAACGCCTGTCAAGTATTTCTATAAATCTCTGGGGCGGTTGTCCCTTTTGGCGCAACCTTCTGACTTCAAAAACTGACTTAAAAAATGACTTCAAAAAATGACTTCAAAAAATGACTTCAAAAAATGACTTCAAAATTACTTCAAGTATCTCTCTAAATCTACAGGGTGGGGCACGGGAATCAAGTGTTTTTTGAATAGCTAGTAATCGGCCATTAGGAATGGGAGGGGTGTGCGGTAGGTAGCATTCCATTCCTGGGTTCATAGCATTTAACTTTAACTAACACTCACCTTTATCTTTCAGGTGCCATCATGGAGCAGTGGACGTTAGAACACCGCATGTTCGCGTATGATCATTTTGTTAGGAGTGGCGAGTCAGTGACAGCAGTTCAGCGTGCGTTTCGCCGCAGATTCAACATTCATCGAAATGACTCTGTTCCCGCTCGTGACACAATCTTACGTTGGGTTAACAATCTTCGAACAGGAGGCTCAATAATGAAAACAAAACCGAAGGGGCCGCAACGCACTGTGCGTACTCCAGAGAACGTTGAAAGGGTCAGACAAGCGATGTTGCAAAGCCCAGGCCGCTCTGCTCGGAGACATTCAGCTGCACTCGGAATCAGCAATCGTACTGTTAGACGGATTTTGCATGAAGAATTACATTTTCACCCATACAAGTTAGCGATGGTGCAGGAATTGAATGTAAACGATTGCCCCCAACGACTGAATTTTGCACAGGAAATGCTTGCACTTTATGAGCAGAATGAAAACATGATGGTGGTAATGAGTGATGAAGCCCATTTCCACCTTAATGGGGCCGTCAACAATGGGTACCTCAAGTCACGTGTCTACGAGGACAAGCCCCGTACATTAGATGCATTGAAGGAAGCGATCCGTCAACAAATCATCCAAATCAACAGAGACCTGCTGGGAAGAGTGGAGGCCAATTTTCGTAAACGCCTTCAACAATGCGTCGACGGCCAAGGACATCATATGCCAGATATAATTTTTGGTACATGATTATTATGACATGAAATGCTATGTTCTTACGAATGTTGTTCTACCAATATATTTTCTTTACAAAAATAAATATCATTTTCCTGATTATTCCAAAAACACTTGGTTCCCGTGCCCCACCCTATATAAACTCTCTATAAACACTCTCTTTCTTAATTTGCAAGTCAATTCAATTGAATAATTTGAAAAAATTTGCAAACAAAAATATAAAATGTAAACATTTCACTCGAATGTACACGAAGGTACGATACTATTATGTTTGATACATAAAATAAAATTATTCTATACTGAATATAATAGTGAAAATAACTGAAATTAACTCTCTGAAATTAACTCTCTTGAAATTAACTCTTGAAATTAACTCTCTTGAAATTAACTCTCTTGAAATTAACTCTGTTACAATTAACTCTCTGTTACAATTAACTCTCTGTTACAATTAACTCTGTGAAAATTACTGTTTCACTAAGAAAAATGTATCACTGGTGTCTGAAGTGTTCACTGTGTTTCTTGTAAATTCTGACTCCATACTAAATATTAACTGTTAATAATGCTGACTTTTCAAATGTTTACAAATTTCTTAAAAAAACAAACTCTGTACTTAACAAAATTTCTACTGGCAAAATCCTCAGAGACGTGTCCTGAAGACGTCTTGCTGGCTACTTCTTGGATGAAAACTAGGCGTGGAGAACTTGGAGTCGTGACACACCGGTTCAAGGGTGGATGTTACGAAATAGAAGTCGTGACACGCCGGTCAAATGGTTTTATCCTGATGCAGGGTAATTTCTATCTTGGCCAAAGAGTGGCCTCTTCTTAAAATATTCTTCTTCTTAAATATTCTTCTAATATTCTTCTTCTTAAAATATTCTTCTTCTTAAAATATTCTTCTTCTTAAAATCTCTTAAAATCTTCCTAAAATCTTCTTCTTAAAATCTTCTTCTTAAAATATTCTTCTTCTTAAAATATTCTTCTTAAAATATTCTTCTTCTTAAAATATTCTTCTTAAAATATTCTTCTTATCCTGGGGCAGGGTCGCCAGACTTTATACCCTCCTCTTCTATGGCCCTTGGGTGGTTCGGATCGACGGGGGTTCTAGTTAGGAGCAGCAACGGATATTTCTTCTATAACATTCTAATTCTTTTCGGTCGCCTCTTGTTAAACTCTTGGCTAAAGACTCGCCAGACTGTTATGCCAATATCTTCTATGGTGCTTGGGTTGTCACTTTCTCTCGCTTTATGGGTCGACGATTATTAATTCTTCTCTTGCTATAATACTCTGATACTTTCTCTTGGTATTAAACTTATCGATTTTTTTTCTTTTATAACTTATCGACTTAACTGACTAAGTTCTTCTGAAGAGAGCACGGCTCGAAGGGGAAAATAAAAAGTTTCTCTTACGGTAGTTCACTTCTAAAAATGTACAGGTAGTGCTCTGAATTTACAGGGGTAGAGGTTCGACCTCTTTCGACCATGGCTCAGGCCGGAATCTAAAAAGTTAAGGAGGCAAGGGGCCTCTGCCCCCTCCCCGCAGCGAGGCTGCTAACAAAGGAGTCTCGTAGCAGTGACCAAAGTAGAGAGCCGTAATGAAGTGACGTTCATTTTACAAATACATGTATAATATAAACCTAAATGTTGGGGGAAGACAGTTGAAGGTTAAGTTCCCCCCTTTTAAACACATGATCAGATGTTTGAAAAATTCCAAATAAAAATAATAAAAAAAAATAAAAATAAAAACTAATTCGTATTTTTCGCCGAGTCTACATTTATGAAGGCGATATAATTTCATAGTAGCACATAAGTACAATTGAGTACATGACTGAGTACGTATTAATTTTGGTTCATTACAAATACGATTACAATTATGGATTACTTCACATTCGCTTATGATTGTTTAATTACACTTCCATTTAAAGTACATTCTTTCATTATATATTAATTTATTACATTCAATTACAGTTTCATTGAAGTACATTACAAGTTATTATTAATTACAGTTTCATTAAAGTACATTACGTCGTTTACCATTCTTAGTGTTTTTATATATTTATATATGGTTATAATATATGGTTATACTATATGGTTATACTAGATGGTTATACTATATGGTTATACTATATGGTTATTATATTTGGTTATTAGTACAACACAAGTACATGAGACATGACACACATGATATAACATAACGCATGATAAAGTTATAAATTCGAATCGAGCGAAAGGAGACTTTTTTTATCTTTGAAGCGTTCGATTCTGCCAGTTAGCGGAATTTGATAACTTACTAAGCATTTTCGAGTTCAATGCGGGAGGTGATATAATAAATATAATGAAAAAAATAATACGAGAACGTATTTTTGCGTTTTCGAACGAAGGCATGAAGTTTGGCATTTCGTAGATTGACACGAGTAAAAATGAATATTTAATAACATTTATATAGGATAATGATCAAGATAAAATATGGACGTATGGGGGCGGGGATATGGTCGAATAATAGTTATATTTATACTACATAACATATAAATAATGACTTCTATAGAGTGTACAGTTTTTATTAGGATGATAAAGAATTTTCATACATTGCATACTAGAGATATAATGAAGGGAAATTAATGACGGGAAAATGTGACGTCATAGTTATTGAATTTGTTCGTATAGTACAAATCATTATTAAGAAGATTTATATGAACGAATTAGAGACAAAGAGTGGTTATCAATGACTAAGAAGTACAACTGCGGGTTCCAATCCTGTTACATGCAATGTGTATGCATAATCTAGGGTCGAGGTGAGATGGAAGACAATCATAATTAATTATAATAAATTCTATAACAATGAAAAATGGAAAATAGATACGACTAAACCACAGAAATGGTAGACCATAGTGTTGTGAC